>BRZM01000010.1:8022515-8608849 GCA_033238685.1 Lates japonicus | reverse complement strand
ATTAACAGCCACAGCCAGTTCTATACATTTGGCTAATGCTGCCGGTGAAGTGCCAAAGAAAAACTGAATACAATATACATGTAGGGATACCCACAGCAGTGTTCTTTCAAGGGACAATTTCAGCACATTTATAATAGCATTTACAATTTGTTTTGTTATCTTGGTCTACCGAGGAGGGCCAAATACAAAGTAACATAAGGGGTGAGCTGGATACTCTGTTTTTTAAGGTTTCATAATAGTTGTGCTTTTTTCTGGACACCAGGATTGTCCAGTGCTGTACAATGATAAACGTAATACTTGTTGCCTGTTACTCAGCTAACCGTCATTATTAGGTTTTCGGCGTGGCGAGTGAACGGTATTAATAGCTATCAAGGCTGAATTAAGGCACACAACTAACAAACATTCATTTATTGATTTATCAATAATTATTCTTTCAGTTAATTATCCATAAAACGTGAACATTGTCCAAACACACATCTGGCCCAAAGTGAGGTTTTTCAAATTGATTTTGTGTTCAACCAATGGTCCAAAACGAGCAAACAAGCCTAATCGAAAATATTGACATTTGACAAGTGGAACTTGTGGTTACCAGGTTAATTTGAATAATTGATTAATCCATTAATTGTTCCGTTGTGTAAATTGGTTTCTGTTATGTTGTCATTATTGAGTCTCTTGAGTCTGAACCTGTTAAAAAATGTTCTGTTTGGTGTATATATTCTATTAATAACCTGTTATTGGATGTCATTGAGCAGGGTGCAGCAGTGTAGAGGGGAGGAGAATTGCAGATCTCTGCGCTTCTTGTGATTTATTTACATCAGTTGTGTTGTGTTTTTGCCAGATGGTCACCTGCTGTTTCTGGACACAATGCAAAGCAATGGGCGTTGCCTCCTCACACAGGCCACAGATATGAATATTATCTACTCCGCTGAGGACTGCAATGATAATCTTGGAGGGGCTGCATTGATTCATTATACTTATGATGATAGGGTAAAAGTATCAACAGAGAAGTTTCATAGTGCAGGAGGTCAACTAATTCTGTTTCAAGCCAGAGAAAAAGACCAGCTTAGAAAAACCTAGGGAGCATAAGGAAGAAATGAAATTGATCTCTGTACAATTTCATGATCTTTGCCCTGGTGGCAGCTTTGGAGAAACGTTGAAGGTCAAAATTCAATGAATTTGTAACAGCCAAGACAAGACCTGGAGAACAGTAAATGTTTGTGTATACACACAGACTAGCAGTGACACAAGAAACACATTCCCATGCATGCTATCCACCCACTCGTTTGTTTTTACACAGAGATACACACAAATACCTAGCATGATGCAGCCTCCCACACACATGCGCTACATAGAAATCATCTCACACACACACACACACACACACACACACACACTTTTACCTCCATGAAACACGTCGTCCTGAGCATTTGTATTAAGGTAACCTGTCTTTTAGTGTTTGAACCTTGGCTTTTTCTTCCTCGGGGTTAAAAAGGAAGCTTCGACCCGATAAGTAACAGAGAGAAATAATTTGGCATTCGAACTGTACTCATTATCTCTTTGATGTTACAAACTGGTGTCCACCATGTGTGTGTGCGCCTGTATGAATGACAGAGAGGTGAGGCATTATGTATTGATGTTTTGAAGTTGGTAGGGGTACAGCCGGTTCAATAACTCAGACACCAAGGCATTATTGTGTCTATTGAGAAGGATAAAGTTTTCCTTTGGAACGTCAGCATAATAACAGGTATCTTCTTGGTGGTGCTGTTATTATTCAACTGACGACCATCTGTCTTGGGAATATCATGCTCCTACACATTCCCCATGGTCTGATAATGATAGCGGTGCACTATGTTGTCTTTTATGTAGCTTGTAAAGATATGACTGACAAAAAGCTGTATGTGTGATTTGAAAGTAATTGTTGCTCATGCGTAGATCCCAGCTGACTACCTTTGTACTGAACATGAAGCCACTGGCACCTTATTCTGATAGTCCCCCAGCTATCATTTTGCTGCTTCTGCTATGTATTTACAAAGGTAGGACCATTTTTTTGCTTCTCTACCATTATTGATTAAATTCAAATATTCTGAAGATCTTTTGTTTGCATTTTGGGAATACATAGTAGTGCAAAACCTAAGGTGTCTGCAAAATCGTAAATTACTGATTGCCAGTTAGCATGAATATTATGTTAACAGAAAAGCTGAAATAAAAATGATTGTTTTGACCTCTTCTTCATCGACAGTCTTTCTGGTACAGTCTGATAATGTTGCTGGTGCCAAATAATTGGACACTATAAAAAAAGTTTGTTATATTTTTTCATTTCTAACAGCAACACAGGCTAACTGTTGCTTAGCCCCATTAGTGATTTTAGCACTCCTAATGTTTCTCCATGATTGACAGTGACTGTGTTGCTGAGGTTGGTGGACTACACTACCCATGCCTGTGAGTTTTAACAGTCTGGTCATTTGCCATCACCACTACTGGACCCATGAAAGACAAACAGCCTATGCTAGCTTGGAGGCTAGGAAGAACACAGCACAGAGTGGGAAATCAGTGCTACATTAGCAAGCTAGGCTAACTAACTTCTACTCTCTGAATGGGAAAAAATGTATGTCCTTGCAAATATTGAATGTGTGAAGTCACAGACAACTAAAATAGCTAATCATGGGAAAATGGGAGAAAAACACCTTGTGTCAACTTTCATAGTCTACACATCGTGTCAGTACAGTAGCACACCATGTTTCTCTGTAAGTTGACGTCTCCTAGCAACTCCGACTCTCAGTTGTCAGTCAACTGCTGCCATTTGAAATGCCTCACAGGCCTGAGGCTTAGACAGTGTTTCCACGAATATGTCCAAATGGTTTAATCCTCTATTGAGAAATATGAGAATTTGTTGTTTTATCATTATACTTTATATTTCCTTACACAAAAAGTAAGGCAAGTTCAAATATCAGATCAAGACTAAAGAGAGGCAGAAATGAATAAACTATGTCACAATAAAATTTGAAATCACTTCAGAGCTGTTCTTAAAGTTTGAGCAGAGAAGAGAGGCAGAGTGATCTACTTTTTGAGCCCCTTCAGACATTTTGAGATTTTCAAACATGTTTGATTTTGTCAGCACAAAACCTACAATATTCTTGCACTGTGAGACAACACTTAAAAAGGAGAACGGTGGGCAGCAATTGGGAGTGAAATCTTGCTCTGCAGCAGTGCAAAGATAAGAGAAGGCACCGTGTAGCCTGCTGGTTTGATTGGACCTCATTATTTTGGCTTTATAATTTACCTCCAGCTCTCTGCAGAACAAACAACATATGCAGCTCACGTCTCCTTAACCATCCTATCCTCCACATTTGGCATGTAGCCCTCCACTCTTCTTTATTGTGTCTTTTTCTCCCAAATCAGTGAACACACAGTTGCTGCTGTGAGCTACCTCCTTCTCAAGCTGCATTTTAGCTCAGTATGACAAAAAATAGTCACATTTTGTGTTTATTTTCACAGTGCACAGTGTATCAACTTCCTTCACAACTAGATCCAAGTAGACTATAGTCATATTTAGAGAAGTTGCATGTACATGTATGTTGTATGTAGTGTGATTTCAGCTTCATCTGACACTGTAGACTTCAAATGTGTTAGATCTCTACACTCTGTTGCATCAGCTGACCCCACACTGGTATTCCCAGTGCTGAAAGAGCAGACAGCTGTATCTGTTCCTTCTGTTTATCAGTATTTTTCTTCATCAGCCATTTGTTGCAGGCATAGATCCATGCAAATCATCTTGGTTTAGTGCAGGCACTGAAGCCTGTTGGAAGCAAACCAGGACTTATCTGTTCTAGGGGCTCTTCTCCTCCCTCTCCTACTTTTGATCCCTACCCTCACTGGATATTTTGTTTTTCTCCTTCAAAGTGTACCTAGCTGTTTAAGCATGGATTAAGCACGGGAAGGAAGTACACCCATGTGTATCAGTAGGGAGTCTGGAGAGCTCAAAATGTGCTCTAACCCAAGGCTCATTTGTTGATATTTTGTTGCATTTTGACACTGTCTCCAAAGTTTTCCCTAAGGGGCTCAAAGCTTCAGTTCCCCATGGCGTGGTGTTTGATTGATGCAGCCTCTCACCATCTATGTGATGTGTTCACTGATGCGGTGGTGATGGAGTGAGATACCCCTGCTGAAGCTGATCTAGTGAGCAGCTGGCCCATGTTTCTCGCTCACACAGTGGCTTCGCAGTCGTTTCCCCACCACATTTTTCCTCCTTGTTATGACTTGAGGGGGTTGTTTTCGGTGGCTTTGCTTTAGGGAAATGGCAGGATTTAGTGAGCCGTTTTCCACTTCAGGGTAGTCTTTTTGATGATACCCCACTAGAATTTAAACGCATGTTTAGGAAAGTTAAAGTTAGAGAGTGCAAAAATGAAGATTTTAGTCTTCTCTATTGTAGAGTTGAATGGTTAGACAAATATATCAGCCATCAACCATCACTGGTAGGTCTTTTTGGTGCAATTTAACATAATTTTATATGCTAATTTAATGTCCTGCCTACGTCAGAATTCAACTCAGTAGTTAATTAACCTGTAACGCAAAATTCAAAACATGTGCTAATCGGAAATGCCTGTGATTTTCATCTTTAGCAAAACAAGACAGTGACTAAATCACAATTAAGCTGTCTTTTGTAGATGTTGTCTGATTGATTGGTGCTGAAAAGCAACATCAATTCTTAAATCATATTTGAACACCAGACCATAAATTGTATGTGTAGTTGTGCACCCTGATCATCTAACAGAATGTGATATCCCCACCTGTTTGTTCATTTGGAAAATGCCAAAGACGTATCCTTCATCTGACACGTTTGACTTTTTAGTGTGACAGCGATTATACTGGCATACATATCTGTTGTTGGACTGATGATGGCTGGTTGGAAAACTTTAACATATTGTCCAGCCCTACTCTGCAACCATCCTTATTGCTGGATTTGCTATATTGCTGAATGCAAAATTGCAGTTTGTAGGTTTAGGTTAAATCCATTTTCTATCCATCTTCTATTGAACCTATTTTCTCTCATTTCTCTTTTACTGACAAAGTAATATTGAAAACAATTACAAAGCAGGCCTCTCATTTTTAGCCAACACTGACCATTGCTTTCACCACTTAATATGACAGGCATCACTGGTGGCATATTATCATCAGCCCTAGCTCATCTTAGTCAGTTCTATGTCAGCTATGATAATAGCCAGTGTTTGTGAGGGACGAGAAACATTGCTTTGTAACACCACTATATGATCACAAGTGGACTGTATATTTTTGTATTTCAACAAGACCAACAGAGTGGAAACTCTTTTGTAGAAATTCATGTCAGTATCAGGACAATTGCACAGTTAACCTTCCTTTTATATCAACTTTAAGCTTATTGCCTGAATAGTTCTGCAAAGTGAACACCAGTAGCTAGTGAAAAATAAGTTTTAAAAGCAGACAGGCTACCCCAACACTGGATACATATTTCATCAGCCTATCATATACTACAGGTTGTGAACATTAATTAAGCAGCTGCTAAAAGCTGCAGTGTTTCTGCTTTTTGAGTAAACAAAAAGTGATTGTCTTTGAATTTTAGTTATTCAGAACTTTAGGGATTTGCGAGTGCTAAACTAAATTAGATTTTAAAAGTGATTCCAAAGTGGATTTGGTACTGGATTCAGATTTGATGAAGCATAACTCCTGTGGGTGTGATTATTGTTATTTGACAATAATGAACATCAGACCAGCTTTGCTGATATGTGTGTTTTGCAGACCAGCTGCAGAGTCTCTGTGGAGTCACTATGAGCAGCCTGGTGTTGTGCAGTGAGAAATAGAGGTACCTGCTGTACGCTGCTGTGAAGACGCCTCTGTAGGGATGGCTCATTTCATGCCTTACTGACATCTGTCTTCAGTAGACACATCTACTCATTTTAAGCAAAAACAGTCACCCTAACCCTGTGCCTGCTGCCAGACATACTTCTGTACTAATGCATGTAGGCTGAGCCCTTTTCTGGCTGGTCATCTTCTACAGGAATACAGCTTTTATATACAGTGTGTTAAAGAGAAATGTTTCTCCTCGGCTGAAGAGTGCATATTCGTAAGGTCAAGATGTGGTTGTATTTCACCATTTCAATCTTTTAGTAGCATTTGCTCATAAAAAATGTATATATTTGCTCTCAGTAATACTTGAAAATCAAGGATCCAACTTGAAATTCACAGCTGGAAAAGGTACTTTCCATCAGAAAAGGTATTTCTCATCAGCGATCATTCAATGCTTGAAAATTCTTCAAGTCGGGAGCTCATTGACTCATAATAAGTTTCAGTTGAATCTCATGGTGACAGTTCAGTCACTGTCGTGGCCATGAACATCCTGGAAAAACAAGACTCTAATCTTTTTAACTGCTCCCTTGGCGTTACATGAGGCTGACTTTGAAGACTTGGCCAATGTTTGTTTGAATTTGCATCCAAATGAGCATTATGCCATGGCAGGGCTATCAGTCCTAACCAGAAAATGTACTCAGAACACTAGAAAATCATCCCAGGTACTGTTAGGCCACCGTTTCTGTCTTTTTATACATCGCTCTGTATGGAGCTACATGTCGGCGTGACATTGCAAAATCTGCTTGTTGCTCGCTATGGTATTCTGCAGTGTTAGGGTAACTGATACAAACTCCTCCATACCTAGGGCTAGAGAGAAGAGTATTACAGCTCAGAGTTCTTCCTGTTTAAGATGGAAGATCAAGGGATTGGACCGCTGTTATTCAGTTGGATTTTGCAAACACTTGAGAGACAGTTCTATGAAACTGATTTGACTAAAATTATGTCTTTAGAGGTTAAGTTTAAAGTGTAATTTGAATCATCAAAAATTGGATTTGGAAGTTTAACACTAATGTCTCTAATTGCTCTCCTAATTTCTGCGGAGTAATGCTTACAGTGTAGAAATACGTAATAATTCAGACCATGTCTCGCAGAAGTTCAGAGATTGAGCTTTTCATGCTGTAATTTCAGACTCTGTTTTAAGTGGTGAAAGATCTGAAGCTCTGGACATGAATGAACTCAAAACAACCTCGGTCATGCAGGGAGAAACTGATACCTTCTTTAACACATGAAGGTCTAATGTTTATAGCAGTGAGCATTAGACTTTCTGTTTTGCACTGAAGTATTTGCACCTGTTTACTCTAGTTGTAATCTGGAGTTTGTTTTGTATTATTGGTTCTATATATCTTTTAAAGAAGAACTTAAAATTATGCCAAACATTAGGGGTGTAACAGTTCTGGAACCAAGACCAAAACGGAGATACAAGCGTCCACAATTTTGTATTATGATTCAGGAACATGAAACTGAGACACCCTCCCCAACGACTGTTGAGCTCTCATTATGTGACTATTGTAACAAAATTCATTTTTAATTTCACAATCAATACCATAACACATGCAAATCACAAAATTATTATTCTATTTAAAGTTAGGGATTTATATAGAAAAAAATTGAGGAAAAATATTTTTAAAAGGTAATGGGAAAGAGACTAGTAACTAAACAAAATTTTGAGTGCAACAAGATGGAGGGTGAAGACTGCAGACTGATCCAAACTAAATGGGAAAAAAAAGAAGCCCTGTAGATGTTGACATTACAAGACTAGTGCCACTCAACTGAAACTGAAAGACATCAAGGTAACTGAATATAGGGCAAAGGACATTGTTTAATCAGATTCTGTCCATTCTATTTCATTATATGTGACAGTGCAGTGCAGGAATGAAGATGGAGCCTCAGGCTGGTTGAGATGTCTGACTGTAGAGCACGAATGATATTTTGTTTGCTTCTAAAAAAAGGTGGAGAATCCGTGATGGCACAGTGAAAAATACCAATTTATAATCGTACATAATGTTCATGATCAGCATTTGCATGTCAAGACCTGTATTTGTGCATCAGCTTCATTACCCTGGAAGGTGCATTGAGTCATCCTCCTCCTCACTGATATTTTTTCCCTCAGCATAATTTCACTCAAACACCTGATCAACAGACTTGTGTTCAGCAGCTTTAGAGACTACCTTATACGCAGTGTACTCTTATGATTCAGCACTCATCAGCCCAGTAAACAAGTAGACTGACTGTGAATCTGCACTCTGTGGACTGTCTCTTAAAAGAGCTAGTTAGTCATACGTTTGTGTGATTTTTTTTTTCTCAAGTTAGCCACCTGTATATCTTCATTGTGCTATTGATTACAGCCTGTGTGCATCACATAGGCTGATTATCCTCTGTGATGTAAACCTAGGCTCCATTGTGTGATTGCTGTCATCAGTGATTGTGAATTGTTGCACCTTTTGTGTTCAAGACAGCTACAATATAGTACAATACTGATAAGCCCTGAACCTCACCTCTCAAGTATTCACAGCTAAGGAATCAATAAAATGTTGCTTATCACACAGTTGTAAACTACATATACTACTCACAGCCTTAAAGTGTCCTAAAGTGTTATCTTATTTTACCTGTGGCTGCAACTTAAGAAATAGTTTTATTATTAATGTATTTATTAATTATTAATCTGATCCATCAAATACTTGGAAAATAATCCACATTTAGTCCTCTAGATGTGAATAAATATTAAGAAATGCTCATTCCAGTTTCCCAAAGTCTTTAAAATTGGATGTTTTGTCAGTTCAAATTAAATTTTAAATTATATAAAACAAAAGCAAATCCTCACATTTTAGAAGCTGTAAGCACTCAACATGTGGCAATTGTGTTCTAAAAAGGACTTTAAAGTTGCACCAATCGATGTTTTTTTTTTTTTTTTTTTTTTTAACTTTTACACTGGATCAAACAACGATGTGTAATGTGAAATGAGTTGCTTGTAGTGAGAAATTCACAGAGGATTATGACCAGACTCTGCAGTTCTCCTCAGCTCTTCTGAGTGTTATGACATCTTTTAGCTCATTATTTTGGTTTTGCTGCCTGCAACTTTAATGTTTTGGTTCTTTTTCACCATTCTTATTACCCTTGTTCTAAACCACAGCAGGCAGCTGTTTACAGCAAAAAACACTGATAAACCCACTTTATGTTGCCTGCATAAATGACAGACTTCAGTTACAGACCTAGCAGGTGAACACAGTAGAACATTTAGCCTCTTAAGAGCCACATGTTCCCCTCAGGACTTGGTGGAGACCAAAACAGAAGTAAAAGGAGAGTGAATGTTGGACTTAAATTTAAATCTGTATCCACAGGATGTGTAAATAAGCAACTGTTGGCTAACACATTCAACATATCAACTTAATGGGGTAATAGAATGTCAGTGTTTGTGATTACAACTTGTTCTGCTGCCCCCATTTGACCAAAAATCCAGCTTGCAGCTTCAGTAATCAACATTTTTGTTCATTCATTGTTTAGTCAGCTGAAAAATCATTTTATGGACTAATTATTTCGGTCCTGTCTTCGCTATTAGTCCAGCACCAAATTGGTTTTTCATCTCATTCTCATCTGAGTTCCAAAATTCAAGAGTATATATCCATTACTTTTTAATGTCTCTGACCACTTGAGCCAATTCTTAGTACTGCAAAGAATTTGTCATTATATAGCATTATATTAATTTTAGCACATATGGATGTGTCAATACAAATCACTTGTTTCTAATGCCTATGTATGAATACTGAGTTGCCATTGTACATGAAATGACTTGTGTTAAGCTTTGCATTTAAATCAGAGAGTGGCACAATGGAAAATTCTAGAAATGTATGTCTGCAGCAAAAATTGCAGGTGAAAGAACTGGCTTAAGATTTCTGCTCCACTGAAGCAGCACCTTTCCTTTCCTGTAGACACACCTCAAACCTCAACTCATTCTGTTCTAGCCAAAAGAAAGACAAATGAATTTTTTTTTGCATTACTCTAAATGTTAAATTTCAACATTTAATTACACCAGACCTGATTAAACCACTGCTCTCGCCTCAATACAAGGGAACAAATGGATGCACCATATTAGGTTGTATCAGAAAATGTGCTTCCATTCTTTGCTGAACCTTCAATCATGAATACTGAGAGAGTCTGCAAGACACGACGAGACCAGCCTCATAATTAGGAAGGGCTCAAAAAACAATTTCATTCGTAGTGCTGAAATAATGACTGTAATAAGGTTTAAATAACAGCAATGTCTTCCATAGTATTTTCCTGAATACATATATAGAGGTGTGTACTGATATGTATTCAATTTGTGTTTATTAGCTATGCAAAGGCCAAATTATTGCAGCCGTACTGAGATGAAACCTCAGGATACAGAAGCTGCTCTGGGGCTCATTATTAAGTGAAAGCTCAAGGATGGCTGTGCTGATGACAGAAAACACATTTTTATTCCAGCCTCCATAATGCCTGATTTGAATATATTTCTTCCTGCTTTTGTTTGTTTGTGATATGAGGAGTCTGTCTTATCACTTATATGCAATGGAACAATTAGACGATATTACAACTGGCAGCTACAGTGCTCTGGTGAGGATTTATAACAGATTATCAACTGTTCCTTGTTGATTTTCAAAAAATGTAATCACCTATATCAAGTGTATTTGCAACAGAACTTTACAAATGTCTGTGCATCAGGTGCCAGAGTGAGGCAGTTCTCTGATGAAGCCTTTCAGACAGGCTGTCATTATCCAGGTACACGGTCAGGTGAATATCTAGGCTTAATTGGACAACCATTCAAACAGTAGGGTATTCATGTTCATATCTATCTCTATAATAATTTTGTGGGATAAAGAAAAGATCAACAAGAACACAAGAGAGAGACTGTATTTGGGATTCTCAGACTTTTAGTAATTATTTTAACAGAATGGATTAATGAGTCGAGTTTAGGATTGATCTGTAGAGAAAGACTGTTACAAGTTGTTAGTATTTTTTCTGTTCACTGCAGGGAGGTAGCCCGAGCACAGGCTTTTCGTTGCACTGGAATGTACCGCTTCGTAAGCATATGTCTGTGTATGACAATAGACTTGAACTGAGCCTGCTGTTTTTCTCTGTCTGTCTTACTGGTTCACCCAACTTGGAAAATGCTGCAGCTACTAATGTGTGATATTGCTGGTGTTATGATTTTGATGCCCTAACAGACTTCTCTGGCAGGACAGGACAGCTACAACCTGACAACCCTATTAGCTGAGAATTACTTTTTCCATAAATAGTTTGTAAGATTCTTCATAGCAGCACAGAACCGATCTACTGGTTTGTGTGTTTTATGAGTGATTGAATCTGCTAGACTATAATTAATCTTTACCTTTTTCTGGACAAAATCAAGTAATTCTATCTTGACTAAAGCAAAGCAGTGTGTAAAAAATGCGTGATCTCGGCAAAGCTGCCTCCCAAAAATTGAAATCAACCTTTGGTGGTGGGAGAGTTATGTTTCATTTTCATGACTGCAACAGATCCAGGTTTTACATACCACCTCTGGCTGTCATCCTGAATTCATAGACCTTTAGTAACATACGTAACTTTTGTTGGGGGATGTGATTTGAAAAAAGATTGAGAGTGTGAAGGAGATAGAGGGTGTTTGCACTTTAAATTTGCTTTGTATTTTAAGCGAGGAGGATGTGTTTAAGTTCCAGAGAGGTGTTAAGTTGCTCTTTAATGATGTATTCATTTGAAAAAAAGACGAAGGACACCAGCTTTAATTTCCATTTTGATCCACTGTTTTTGTGTTTCCTCCATTATAAGTTTTGTGAGAATGAAAAATCATTTGTGTCTTCTGTCTAGTATTGGTTGAGCTTTGGGGAGTCATGGCATTTCACAAGTCACGGTTCAGGCAGGCGAATGAGGTGACATCTGTATGCAACAGAATTAATGCATTTTCTATGCCCTTTTGCCTAGCTAAGTGGGAGGATGGTTAACTGCGTAGTGATCCTCTGATGTTGTTGATCTTTTGAATGCCTACCAGGGCAACACCATTTGTCTGCAACTGTGTAAATATTCTGCACCAGCAACCATCCAAATATTACCCATGTGAAAAAACATGGTGGGGCATTGGAAACCATAGGTTTCACTGAGCAGAAGTTCAGTCATATGGGTACCTTGTGCTGAATATTTAAACAGCAAGCAGAAGTTAATTGCTGGTCTTGTGCAACTCTATGCTGTCAGAGTCATGCAATCACACAGTTGTGACTAGCTATCCACCAACATGATATTATCCATATCCATATCCAGGTGCATGATGATACTGTTAACAGAAATTAAGCTAATGATGACAAGATTAAATGCTCATCAAACGGATGCCTGGAGAAATCAGAGATGTTATGAATTGATAGGGTTGGCAGATGGCGTTGGTAGAACTGCAGCTATGGCAAAAACAAAGAGTGTCGAAAAGTGTGCTGTTCTATGAATCAGCACCAGAATTACTGAAATATGAAGGTTGTCAGCAAGGGAAATATTCTCCAGAACATCCATCAACCTTGTTGTTGTATATAATGAATAGATTGTAGACCAAAAATTCAAAAGAAAGTGAATTGTTAATTGTTGAGTTGTGTTTGAAGTTTGTGTTGACATTTAACATATCGAGACTAATCCTCAATCTTCTGAGGTTGCCACATGCAGCAAACAGATTTGTCTGGTAAAAGTTTTGTTTCATTTTTATTGATTTAAAATTTATTTAATTTAAGCAGTTCCGTCCAGGAATAACCTGAATGGTGCATGATCAGCTGTTAACTGCTGCAAAAAGGTAACCAAAACTGAAATCTGTAAATAAAATGGATAAGAAAGTACATCCAGCTTCAGCAGTGGGAGAGCCTTGAAAGTTGATGCAAACAGTTCTTACAGTTGCGTCTCTAACTTTGTTGATTATTTGCTTGTACCAGAAGTGTTGCCTGGAAAAGGAGAAAGTGCAATGCAACAAAGAAAGACAGACTGAGCTCAGCTTAGGTTCATCCTACAGCAAGAATACCCAAACTTTAGAAGAAAAGAACCAGATGAAAGTGGCTTCAAATGATGGGGATTCAGGCTGAAGTTCTGACTTAAAACCCCATCAAACTGGTTCGAGATGAACTGGACGGAAGGTGAAAACAAAGTAAACAACAAGTGCAGTATTGGTTGCAGATTGAACAATATGGAGTTTCATTTCAATTAAAATTAAAATGAGGTTCTAATACTTTGACCAGTGTTATAGCGTTAAAGCTGGCTTAATAACCTTGATCGTACAGAGAAAACAATAATGTACTTAGTACCGTCGCATTTAAAAACATTCCCACACCACAGGAGAATTAAATTTTCATTACTATTACTGGCATACAGTTCCCTACGCTGTGTATTGTGAAGCAAAACCATCGAGATTATCACCATCTATACATCTTTTTCACTTAGTACCTTCATTTCTTGCTACCGTTTCTTTGAAGTTTCATATCTAATTTGACTGACATATAAAACCCTCCTTTCTTCGGAGAAAACTTCAGAAACAACTGTAGTAAATCTTCAACGGCCTGTACACAGGCTGCTTTATATCAGGCAACTCACCATTGACATGTTTCTATAAATAGCTTGTTTATAACCGAAAGTTTTTGAAAGATGGTAGGTTGGGTAAAAACCACAACGGAGTACATACCTAGTAATGAACAAGAAATTAAGTTTGTGGGCCATAACTAATGGCCTTTCTGCTGAGACAGCATAGATGAGTCCAGTCAGCACAAATATCATTCATTGTTCGATTAAAAACAACAGATGGTGTTAATCTTCTTTTAATGCAAGAAATGCATGTCTGTGGTCTGCAATATAGCCATTGCATTACTCTCTGCTGTTTTAGTGGAAGTTTTATGCAAACACACTTTCCTGATGTGATGAAAGATGACTTCTTCAGTAAATATTTTTTTTTTAAATTGGTACATAAACACTTGTGCTATATGATAAGCAGCGATAATCATCATACGGTTTGTCTAACTGTAAATTGTGTCTTTGTATATTTAATTGTCAGAACATCAGGTATCATTTCATTGTACTTGATCCATTGTGTATGTTTTAAATGAAGATTTGGAATATTTTCAGCCTTTATTTATTCCTTTTCAATGTCCAAAAGAAGGAGAAAGGAAAATGCTGAAATACATTATACTCAACCTCCTGAGGTCACGATGTAGACATGTGTTCGTTAGCTGAGTGGTGTGCCTGGCAGCCTGAATGTATTGTTTTCTATTGATTTGGGGGAAATCAAAAGCCACCATATGAGTGGGCTTGAGGATGAAAAAGGCATCTAATGCTGCAGAGTTTATTCTTGAAAACAGGAGGCATAAGGAAAATGCTTATTGTCCCCATTTCTAACTAAAGAAACAGCACTGGGGTGTGAGAACTGTATGAAATACAGTATCTGTGTCTATGGGTTTTTCGCCAGGCACGCAGAGGCAGTGATCAAAATCTGGAAAACATAATGAATATCGTTAAACCCTGGATTAAAAATGAATCATACTATATTTCATGTAAATTTTAGAAATTATATTTACCTGACATCAACCTGATAATGAAGCCAAATCAGAAGGTGTCATTGGTGCAGGTTTAAACATATCTACCAAAATGAATCAGTTGTGACTGTTTGTGATATGAATCTACTTTATAGGATCGCGGTAGACCCAGCCGACACCATGCCTACACACTGCCATGTGGAGGGGATTGGATGACAAGTCCAGGATATAGTGCTTGACCTGGGTCACTAAATTCCCGCTTCAAAAGCCAGCATAATTCGGCAGAAAGGTGAAGTTTTCGCGCGATCACCGGCAGCCGCAGTCTACAGTTCAATACGCCAGCTGTAACGCATGGCACATCCCCAGCCAGCTGTAGTCCGAAGTGGATGAGCGCCCTTTGTGCTGCATCTATTACCCCCACCGTAGAGCTAAGGCGGGTGGTGGTTTTCTGTTGAAGAAGTGTCTCAAATTAAAAAGCTGTAGCCTCCCCACGAAACGAAACATTCCTCTGCATCCATCAGAACGTCATTCTTCCCCTATAATGTTTGTCAGTGGGGTGGACAAAACATTAGAAACACCTGTCCGTATAAAGCAGTTCACTTCAACACTGCTGCATCCTGCAATGTCAATGATAAACAACTATAGAGAGATTAATACCTCTCTGACAGTGACAGCTCAAAACTGAACATTATTATCGTTGTAAAGGTAAAATTTATGACTAAGCTGTTGTATTGGATTGCATTAGATTTCACAGGTGTTCCTAAAAAAGTAGCCACTGAGAGTATAGATTATATATAGATTTTGATTAGTTAGTCATTAAAGAATCTTTCCGTTCACTATCACTGTTTCAGACACAATAATACTTTGCCACAATACTGTATCTGTGACTAAATAAACATTGCCACCTGCTGCCAGCCTCTATTAATTGAATCAGGGCACAAAAAGACTCTTTGAAATACTTTTCGTCACTGTGTCAGCGTGCTGACTGACATTTATTTCATTTTTCTGTAATAACTAAATAGATCACTTAATTGACCAGGAGAAATGTCAAACATGGAGCCCTGTGAGCACAAATCCTTTTATATTACGTGTCTTCAGATATATCAACAAGCATTTAGCATCTTAGCTCAAGGATCTATCAGTCTGTATTTGACAGACATACACAGGCAATGCAGCTGTTTGAATGTTAAAACTGTCTCTGTTGGAGAAGCAGGGATGCGGTCTTTAAGACTATACTGCCGGGGGGGTAGGTAGGTGGTGGTGGTGGTGAAGACAGTTTGCAGGGACTGTGTCGGTAGTGAGCGCTTCGTGGATGAACAGTGCAGATGCGTAGCAGATAGCTCTGAGGCACACAGGAGAGCTTGTTAAGGAGGCAGCTGAAAAGGATAATGGAAGCTTTTCACTTCACTGTCTGCTAAAAGGCCTCGACAAAAAAAAAAAATTGCTCTGAGAATAGACGTGAAGTTACATACTGTATGTAAGCTTCCACTCCCAAAAAGAAAGTCATATGACCCTGTAGCAGCTGCCAAAATATGAAGACAGGGAGCCGACACCTCAGCACAGCTGAAATGAAAAGTTGGTCTTCACAGTTTACAGTTTACATTACTTTACAGACAGGTTCTGCGGTCAGCGCCCAGAGAGTTGAAAACCAGAAAAAGCTGTAAACAAGTGGAGGTAATAACCGAGCCACAGTACAGCAGGAGAGGTCAGGTACTGCTGCTTATTTCTCCAGAACAATGGCCAGTTGCCTCTGTTGTGGGTAATTTGTAACATCCACAAAGCAGGTTTCAGAAACTATTGATTAATTTTAAATTGCTGTAGTGTACGAAGTGTTTCATATGTATGAGCCTTGGTGTCCTTGCTTCTGTCCTGCTTGGTTAATCATCACAAAGACTGACTTAGTTAATCCCAGGGGAATAAGGGAAGTAGGGCTCAACCAGGATGTTCTCATGGATTAATGTCACAGGTTGTAGCTGAGTGAATGTTTACTTGCCCAATTTAATTGAATTCCTCATGCTTTATACACAGCCATTACAGGCCGAAGATAGCCTGATTAGTTAACTCAAGCCTGCAGCCCAATGACAGTTCTCTGCCACACCAAACAATCAGATGTAATAGGGAAAGATTCTAGCAATCAGTAAAAATACAGACTTTAATGCCATTGATTCCAGAGCCGACTTATGTGCTCATTTATTTTGTCTCAGCTTAAAGTTGCCTGTCAAATACACAGAAAGGAGGTAATTGGTTTCAATGTGCTGTTCACACACCATGTCCCTGTCACAGCCCAGCTCAGATGAGGACACCACACATGAGTTTTTGAAGGTTTTCTATAAACCGAACGGAAAGTTAATCTCAAATATGTAAATAAGGAACATCAGTGCAGTGTGCAGTGCATGGATGAGTGGGCAAGGCAAGTTTATTTGTGTAGCACATCTCAAACACCGAAGAAAAGAACACCTTAAAAGGGAAATAAACTATATGGGAATAAAAAATATGATGAAAGAAATAATGAAAAAGAATAAATGTTATACTAGAGTTTCAGTGCAGTAATAAGTAGTCACAAATTTAATGCAGGATGAATGAATGAATGAAATAGAAAATTATTCCAAGGTACAAAAAATGAGTTTTTAATTTACATGTGAAAGTTCAGGTACATTTAAGATTGCAAAGAGAGTAGAGTAGCAGCTAAATTCAACTTTACTGCCTGGCTTTGAGTATTGGCTTTACCAGCTGAGTGCTTCCTAGAATACTATAGGGCCCAATGGGTTTCTATGAATGCATATATAACTCTGTACTGTCCAGTCTATACCCAACTAGAAAACTGGGGTAAAGAATTAAGAATAGGACTATAATGTACTCTGTTCTTCTGGCTCTTGGTTGGTGAAAGAAGTAAATATTGTCTCTTAAAAATGAACAGTTAACAGTACAAATTTGAAGCAGTAAATATATGTTTTGCTTCATTTTTTTTTTTTTTTACCAGCATATAATTGAAACATTCATGCTCAATGAAAACATAAACATTTAATGTGGTTTGCAATTTTATTGTTCTGTTCAGGTCATTCAAAGCACTTGCTTAAGGTCAAGGAAAGATTGTTGCCTTGTAAATATTGAAGTGGTCACATAAGACAGAACTTGTTTGCTTTTTCTTGTGTCTTTATTACCAAAACCATTAAGGATGGAAGACACAAACTCTAGCCTCCAGTGTCAAAGTCCTGTCCTAACTACCACCTCAACAAGCCTGTGCTCTACAAGACTGTGGATTGGAAAACACCTTTCCAATGGACACAATCCATGCTGCAATTATTTTTTATCAAGCACATCTTTTACTAATTATTACTAATTATTTAGTAATAATTTAGGGATATAACTCTACCAGCAGCATTCTGGTTATAATGCAGTTATCTAAAAACCACACAAGAGACCTTTAGAATAGTAAAGATGAGGGCATCAATGAGGCTCTCCAAGTCTTATATGGACACGAAATCTATAATAAATCTATAATAATATCTTGCTCTATGTTTTAGATGATAAAAGGATGATTTAGAAATTGCCTGAGTGTGGCTTGGAAGCTGAGATCCATTAAAACATCAAGATTTCTAACACAACCTTTAGGCTTTATAGCCTGGAATCAAGATGAACATTAACTTTAGGTCTTTCCTCCTTAATGCCAGAAAGTCTCAATCCTGTCTTTATTGAACTGAAGAAAATGTAGTCACGTCCAGTTGTTTACTTTCTATAAACTCTGACACAGTGGGGAATGTTTTGCAATGTACAAAAGTAGTCTAATCCTGCCCAAAACCACAAACCAAATACCAGGGGAGGGAGAGGGAGACTGACGGCCTCCACTCGCGTACATCTAGCCGGCACAAGTATCAGCCATTCCTCTGATGGACTTCCTGCCAGTTTCCCCAAGGGAGGCGCACAGCAGCAGACAGGACCAGGCGCTCTAAAGGGCTGTCACACCCCTCGCAGTTATTGTGTTTTCCTCATCATCTTCTTTTTTTTTTTCTCTTGCAGACGTCTTTCAGACAGCTATCAAAACAATCAAGCTCCCTCCAGTACTATATTAATTGGTC
Source organism: Lates japonicus (assembly GCA_033238685.1). Classification (NCBI taxonomy): domain Eukaryota; kingdom Metazoa; phylum Chordata; class Actinopteri; family Centropomidae; genus Lates; species Lates japonicus. Next base: position 8,590,374 of record BRZM01000010.1, on the reverse strand, counting down.
CAAAGCAGTTTATAGCTGCTATAATTAATGGCTGTAGGAGTGAGTCTGAGGCAAGCTTGTGTTCTCCATGCAAACTTTACACCCAGGCATAAATGAGAAGAGGGAGTAATTCTTTATTGACAAGAACTGTCCAGTGCCTCCTTTTGACTGTCATTGCTAATCCAGTTAGCTGACTTTGTACAGCAGTGCAAAGTCAGGGCAAGCAGGGTGGACATTATGCAGTAGAGCTGCCTAAATACTTGAGTCTATTTGATGATATCAGCATTCCTTCAAAACAAGTCATGTTGACTAAATGGCTGAAAATACTTAGCTGTGATCATTAGTGATATAAGATCTAATGGATTCCATCAATCATCATCACAACAAACGTTTGATAGATTTATCATGATTAATAAGCAGGAAAAGCAAGCCACTCCTTTTTCTTCTCCTGTGAGCACTGTTATTGTAAACAGTGGGTTAACCTTCAGCAGGTCATTTTGCAGTGTGGTGCCATCTTGATACCTGTAATCATGTACAGCGAGAGAAGATCATTATTGTAAAATGAGCCTTGACGGGTTGATTGAAGCATAGGTGCCTTGATTCAGCGTGCTGGGATGTTGATTTTCAGTGGACGTGATCCTTTATCATTTACAATGCAATGCTACATTACATCCTGGCCACTGGGAATCCAGCATTGTCGTCAGTGGTTGGCTGTAAACCGACATTCATATGTGTTATTTCTGTAACCTTGGATAACTTAGCCAAGATTACTGTGCCTATATACAGAAATTTCTAGCAAAATCAGAGACAACACAGATGTTCTTATCTGAAGTGTTCATCAAGTGGCATAGGAGGACTTGTGGACACTGCAGTTTCTTGGGAGCACATGTTTTGGTTCAGAGCTGCTACATGGAAACAGCATTGATTTGGGAGTAAAAGCTCAGAAAAGAGCATGCAGCACAAATTCCACTAAGTCAGCACTCGCAGAGTAGAGCCGTTATTATGTGGATCGCCTAGGAGAAAAGTGTTCATTATCGCAAGTCAAAGATCATCCAAGGCACAAGTAACTGTAACCATTGATTCAATTTTAAGGGGGGCATTTGGTTTGAATTCCATCCTGAAAGATCTGAACATTTAAGTGGTTCTCCAGAATATTATCAGGGTTAATCTTAACGCCGTCCTCAAGGTGGAGTTGTCGGTCAATCCTCAGACTTAAAGGTTAGTCTCCTAATGGCATCACAGATTAGAGCTTTGGGCAACTTGTCTTCCTGGATAACAATATTTGACTTTGACTGATCATATGCTTTTGGTTCCTTTGTGGACAAGGTGCTTCAGCAGGGTTCCCTCTGACACCAAGACAAACCTGTACAATCATTTTTATATATTTCTTAAAAGTTCATTCTTTGAAGAGTCAAGGTGTCTTCAGTCTGCGAGGACACGGACGATATGTGAAAGTCATTTCAGATAAGATTTTCTCGAGCGTTGTTTCCAAACTGCTCCCTTAAATAGATGAGGAAGGGGGAAAGTCACCTTTTATTCCCCTTAACTGTACTTACAGCTAATTGCTGTCTTAGATGGACAGAAATTAATTTTTGAAAGGTCCTTTGAAGTACCCACAGTGAAGCTTTTCTTGCTTTTATATTCAGTGTGATTACTTTGGCAGCCGTATGAAGTCCTCTGCTTATGCCTGATGAATAAATGTCTGCATGGAATTAGGCATTAAATCAAACTGGGGAAGGATTCTGTCATTACCATGAAGCACAAAGACATAAGAAGTCATAGACCGTGCTCCCTGTGAAGCAATTCCACAGTATTAACCAACAGCTATCGCATCTTCCCCTTACTGTTATGATACCCAATTTATCCAGGATTCTAATGCGTTTGGGTCAATACTGAAATATTGAATTTCCTCATTAGTCATTGCCCATTTCCTGTTTGCCATAAGAGAAGCCAGCTGCAGTCTACTTTCAGTTAGGTCCCAGATTCTGATTATTGGCATTTCAAATCTGCTTTTATGAGGTGAAAGTGGAGTAGTGGATGCAGAGGAGTAGATACTGTGCTGGTATTAAAATGTGTTTGGGGGTGTCCTGGTGGTCCAGCTGGCAAAAAAAAAGATCAGTGATTTCCTTTATTTTGCATAAGCAGAGAATGAAAAGATAGAAATCAAAATTTACCAAACCAAATATATGTCATGCTGTTAAGCTATAATGTTGTGATTCTGTGAAGAATTTTTGTTAACCTGATATGCACGTAATTGCCATGGGGGGACCAGGGGACATGTAAACCCCCCCGAAAAATATTTTTGGCGAGTGTTGTATTGAAGTTCATTATTTCACTCACTCTCTCGGTCCCCTTGGAAGTCTGTGTAAGGATTTTGCCCTTGATAACTGGATCCTTGGTAGAGAGAGGTTCTGTCATAATTATTATTTATTTAATGGTGTTTTTGAGTCTGGAAGTAATTTGCAGTTACAGATACATTTTAGCTAATTTGGGAAATTGAAATGGACACTTTTCACAGTTTTAAGAGGAATTAATTAATCGAGAAAATAATCAGCAGATTAATCTACAATGAAACTAATCGTTTTAGCTCTACTCTCAACCATATCTCATAGTCTTTCTCAGCAGGTGGAGTTTGTGGTTTGTGGCTGAAAGGTCCAAAAACAGGACATTTTGGGTAAAACAGGTCTGAAGTCAAGAATGAATTTAAATTCTCACAGTGAGTCACTATTTAGCATTTGTCACCTCTGAGTGGTTGAAGAAATTAATACTTGGATGAACCTCGAAGCTCTACACTCAGGAGTTTGGGGTGTGGGGTTTAAAACATCTTGAAATGAATTCCAGCATCCTGTTCAGTCCCTGAATTTTAATGAGTTTATTTGCATACTTGTTCATCATTATCTCAGCAAGGCTTATTGATGTGAAATGTGTCATTACATTAATATGTCAGCTCAGCACTTTCAAACTTGGCTCCTTCTCTCGGTTTTGATTTTGGAAATACATGAAAGGAGTTTGTGAGTTGGGAAAACAGTTGGATAAAATCTCTATGATCTGAAGTGTCCTTGCACAGGACAGCTGCAGGTATACTGCTTTGCTCTTGACCTCTGACTTTCCTGTGCAGGCCAAGCAGTTTTTAACCAAAAAAAAGAACTGGAAAATTGTCAAGAACACTTTACCCTTCTTGTAAACTCAACATTTGGATGGATGGCTGGTTGCGGAGACGCACTCGGGTTGACCACAGTGGAGGAGAGGTAATTAGAATTTGAGGAGCAGAGGGACAGGTTGAAACCTTTTTCCTCCAGGCCCAGTATTTAAATGACCTTTCAGCATTATGAAAATGACATTCTTGTAGCCACCCGTAACATGTCCTCTGTCAGATCCACCAGACTAACTCTCTGACATTCTCCACACAGTCAGGATACAAAGTGGCTGATGAGAAAGAGCACTCAGTCTCAGAAGATATCAGTAATCTTGACACGTGTGAATGCAGCCTCTGCTTCTCCTCACTGTAGAGTGAAAGAAAGTGTTTTCAGGCCACGGACAAGCCCATGATGCACTGAATTGCTGATTTCTTAAGGCAGCATGTTAACCAGTACGCCCAACTTAAAGCAGCCAGAGAAACTCCACAGCCTATTGATTGAGTAGTGGTTTGCACTTCCCTCAGAGTGCACCTATTAATTACTGAAATACCCTTCGACCACTTTCCCATTTGCTGTAGTTGAAGAAAGATTACTTCATTTTACCCAAAGGGTGACATAGAGCAGCAGAGATGGTACTCGCAGGGCAACTGCTCAATTTATTGTGGGCATAGTGAAGAGCTTTTGAATGAATTTACTTACACTTAAGTAAAGGGAAGTACTCAATGTCTCTGGAAACTGTGCATGAAAGAAGCTTAAGTTGCTTTGCTTGACATTGCCTACATTTTTTTTCTCAATCATTTGACATTTTCGCTGCAGGGAGAGGTCCCGATTGTTTCTCTTTTATTGAACATTATCTTTAAAGACAACTCAGACATCGGTTTTTAGTCAGACTTGGTTGCCTTTGAGTTTTTGAATGCTCAGCTGAAGTATACTGCAGCTTTAGCATAAGGTTTTTGGTTTTTGTACTTATTACCACTGCCAAGGATTTTTATATGTTTCCCATCCTGTGCACTTCTCTGCAGGCTTGTCTGTTACTTTATTAGATTATCTCAAATAGTAAACAGGTTTTAATGACATTTGGTGGAAAGTTAGTAGGACATCAGCCAAGGAACAAGAAATAAGTCTTTGTTGCAGATCCTGGAGAAGATTTATTAACACTGTGGGATGTTGCATTTTTGAACAGTTCATTATTTTCTCATTAAACCACTAACGTTACTTAAATAAAAACTATGTTGCATATATCCCTTCATTGTCACCAAGTATACAGACTCAGAACATTTTGGCAGTGCTTAATGTTTTTAAAGCATGTCAAACAAGAAATCAAGTGCTATTATGAAAGTAAGAATGCAGTGTGAGTTATGACCTACTCTTCATGTACAGCCCTTCTCTGGCAGGCATGAATTAAATGATGGGGTGAGGGCTATCTGAGTGTTTGGTGCAGACACACTATGGCAACCCCCACCGGTAAAGCTACAGCTGTTAAAGCTGGACAAATCAACAATTTTGCATTAAGAATAGATGATATGAAAGGTGAACATTATGGTGGACATAGCGGAGCATCTAGTAGCTAAAGAGCCAAGCGTTTCCCTCAGGAGATCGTTGAGACCTAAACAGAGCTAACAGTGAAGTCAATACTGGACTTGTGTTCACCAGCACCACCAGGAAACTTGACTTTGAAAGAATGCTACTGTTGAGTTTGCTGCTTGCTGTTTGTTAACCCGTTCCCTGTATCAGCTCTTCAAGGTGTCTGCATGCTATTAGTTTGTTGTGCTGCCTCCAAGTGGCCAAAAACATTGATTAATGCAGGTTTGAGGTTATAATGTCTTCACTTTTGTGATGCATTGCAGAGCATATCAATAACTCAGAAACACTGTGTTCAGATTTTAAGTTATTCAGACTTAAAGTGGCTTAATGATCAGATATCACAAATGCGAGACAACAAAGCTTGAGGAAATCACTCATCAATAATATTTGGGAGCCCCAGACAGTAACTGCGGGGAGTAAAGCTGAGAGAGGTATGCACAGGACTAAATTAAGGAGTGGAAGGATAGAAGAGAGAGAGATTTGAGGATGAAAAGAAGGTTAGATAAGGGAATACACGAAGAGAGAAGAGGTATAAATGATGAAGAATGATTGGTGAGTTGGGAAAGACAGCCGAGACAAACAGAAGAGGTTGAAAAGCCAGGTATATTGGCAGCAGTCCTGACAGATGATTAGAGGTGTGGCTGAGGTCTTCGCTTCGCTCCCAACATCAGTTAACTTATTAACTTCATTTTAAATGAACGCTGATCTGAGCAAATCAATTTCAGTCGAGACAGATGCTTATAAGGATGGACTGAAATAACCTCGGGCCTGCATTCACAAATATACACACTCTGTCCATGAGTTGGAAATGTATGCAGGGGCATTAATAATTGATGCTGTTACAAAACACATGATAGGAGGCTGCCTTAAGATAGAAGATGATGTGTGCTGCAAACAAGGGATCAGCTCTGGTTAGATAAACCTAGAACTTAATGTGTTTTTGATTCTGGATTTAATGGATTTAAAGCAGTTATTGATAATATGTACAGTAGATGAATACCTGCTTTACCTCTCCAGAATAACTTATGTCACTGTATTATATGTAATCATTAAAGGAAATCTACATGTTCAGGAAGAATGGCAGCAGCCCAAAGATTATAAATGTGAGTCTGTGATTATGAAGGGTGCCAGGTTTGAATCCTGTCACCAGCTGCAATAAGCATAATGGGAGCCATGAATGAGTAATAGACTCTGGCCTTTCACAACAACGTCCGTTAAGGTTTCATTAAGGAAAGCACTAAACCATTCCCCCAGTGTAGGTTCTCAGTGACTAATAATAGATTGCTGTGGTTGTACATGGCAGCTCACGCTATTTGTGTGCTGATGTTGTTAAATGTGATACTAATTGGGAATTGGTGACATTTTGTATCTGCAAAATGTCAACTTTTCAGGAACTAAGAAGACCAGCCTCGTTTTCAGCGCCTGACCACACATTTGTGATGTCTCCAATGGGTTTTGATTGGGTCACAATGTTTGTTTGTTTTTTCGCCCATTAAATAGCATTGAATCATTTCGAATGAGGTCCTTCAAGTTGGAGTTACAAGATATTATTCTGATGAGTATCTAGAAACCTTCAATTGGATACACTAGGTTACAGAATACCAGAATTTGGGTGAGTTGGTCACTGAATTGAATATCTTCATTTTCATCTGTGCTTCTCTAATTGTATCCCTCTCTATTGATCTATCACACTACCGCTGTGGGATTAGTCTTACTTCCCCAAATGAAACGGTCTCTTGAATTCAATGTGCCTCTAAGATCTCCAATGAGGATTGGTTGATACTATAACAGTCCATTGCACCTTCGGAAGTTACGTTGTTAGTTTCGAGCGATATGCTTTTTAATCGTTCCACGATAAGCGATGCCGTAAGGCAAAATTTCATAATAAGACCTTACAGCGTTTACAAAAGCCAGGAAAGCTAAAGAATGTGCGAACAGAAGTTGCAAGGTTGATGTTATCGCGAGAACAACCGATGTCACGAGGTTCAGCCGTGACAGGTTTGGCATATTACGAATTTCCGTCGATCATTGCGCCTTCCAGTTTTGGAGGACAACAACAATGTTGTGTCGCAACAGATGCCAGAGCCCGATCATCACAGCAGTCGACTGTTTCGGTGGTCAGAAATCCTTCTTTCCAGCAGTTAATCGAATGAGAAGATGCAAACTCATTCTTACTTCAAAGATTATTTCAAACATTTGCTCATTTCAGTCAATTGAATTACAGCCGTAACACAGACAGAGAGCAACACTATGGTCAACAGTGTTCTCTGTACCAGCTGTGGTAACGTCTGATAACACACGAGTCTGACGCCGGTGTCGAAGAAGCCACAGTGTCGAAGCCAGCACTGCAGGCTGTTGCTTTCCTGCGTGTCAGGCACCCAGCATAGCCCAACCAACACTGCCCGAGGCTCTCTCATCAGTTACCGTACGCTTCGGCTTTTAGTTTGATAAAGCGACCATCAGAACAATTATATAGGCATTTTAATTGTAGAATGTGATTTTCGCCAGAAAACTAATCGCGAATATCAGTCTGCTCATCGCGCGATGATTACCCGCCCGACCACACCAGCAACGGGAGAGCAGTGGACAGCCGATGAGCGGCGGCAACAATCACCGTCATCTTCATCGGCAGCCAGGCCACCCGCTCCCTCCGCCAGCCGACTGCGCCGCCTGAATCATGTCAGATATGAGGCACATTTGTCCGGCGGTTTTGCCTCATCTGTCTCATACAGTCCAGCGTGGAGGCGTGAGGGCACACACCGCTCGTCTCGCTCGTTAGCCTGAACGTTATTGCCTCACGCAAGCCCGTAGTTACGTCGGCAATGCATGGCAATATCACGTCTTAACATGGGCTTTCTCATCTGACAGTTCATCGGTAATTTCGTCTCGCCATGTGTTGGGAGACGTGCCAGAAAGACCTCTAATTTCATATTTAAACCTTTATTTTGGGACTGCCTTACTGTCAATTTAATTGGTCAATATTCGAATGAGCATTGACCTCACTATATATGCACAGCACATCGCGATGCACGCACCAGGTTTGCGTTGGAGACCAGAGTTCAGCATGCAGAAAGCTGTAACACCGCATTTGGCTGAGCACTTCGTTTGAAGGCCTGTCATCAACAGCAGTAAACACAACACAAGAGGTCACCATTTCAGGCGCCGAGCACAGATTGATCTCATCAGCACAGAAAGAACATTTTGCACACCTGGTTTATCTGGCCGTAAACACCAAACCAACACGAGCTGAAAGACGTTAAATGAACACAATATTTTTCCAAAGTTAATATAAACATATTGACAGCGCAGCTTTGAAGAACAGTCTTCATCAACGAACGCAATTGAAACAAGATGTGCTGGAGCAGCCAGAGCCAGCAGCAACGCGCTTGCGCAGATGAATTCTTCATTTCTCGGCACCTGTTGATATAAGACGGCAGCGAACAAACCAGTATTTCACCCATCATGAAAACAAGAACAAAGCCTGGTTCGGCGCAATACTCGCACACCGAACTGTTTCAAACTGAATGGCCACTTTCACCGATCAACCTTAAATAAAATCAGCAGAACATCATCAAAATCACACTAATTCAGCACCCTCCGAACATAATGCCGCATCACTCAAGACAGCGTTCGGCAGATTTTTCTTCTCATATCAGCGCTTCCCGCTGAATACGCTCACGCTTCATTGCCCGAATGCAATGCTCATTACCAGCCGCGACGGCCAGACTGGCGCGGTCAGGTCAAACACATTGAAATGAGCCGCTGACGTTGCCTGATGCGGAAAAGGAAGCAGCAGCCTGAAAGATTTTTTTATTTAATGTCCGTTATCTCCGGCTCAGTGATCTCGAGGATGAACAAAGCCACCAGAGGTCTCGCAGGCAGAGTTTGACGAGCAAGGGGAAGCTCAGCACCAGCATCAACAACGAAACCCGGCACTGCGCACATCAGAACATACAGATTACATAGAAGATGCAGTGTTGGGGTCCATATCCGTTGACCAGAGCAGTGGATTTATTACCGTTAGACGAACACATCTGGTCATTCTTGCGATTGCCAGCAAAATGCCAGCACCACTGGTTTCAGCCTCGCCGAGAAGCTACAGAAACAGTGAATTTTTGGCATTTTTGTTTTAACAATCACAAAAATTATTCCAGATTAATTTTCTGTTCATCTGCTAATTAATAAATCCACTGCTCACAGTAACTGGACATTAATGTTGGATATGGATTTAACTTTTTTCCCATCTTCCCCTATGCCCTGTCTCTGTGTCTGTATGTTTCTGATGTGCACCTAATTGCTGCCAGGATTTCATTTGGTGTTGAACATTCTCACTGGGCCTTGAAGGAGCTTTCCCCTTTACTCAGTCAAAACTCTGCCTCTCCTCTAATGAGACCTCTGGGGTTCAACTTGGCTTTGACATAAAAGAGGGTGGTTAGTGTCAGTCCCTGACCGTCTCAGGGATCACTGAGCCGGGTCTTAAAGCTGGGCAGTAAATGTAAAAAATCTTTCAAATAGTTCTACTTTCCTTTTCCATCAAACAGCAATCAGCGGCTCATTTCAATGTGGTACATTTTAATACGCTATGATCCCCTAATTACATGCTTGAATACTGAGACAAAGATGAAACGTGTTTGCATTCCCAGGAAGATAACAATGGAAATGTGTGAGCGGCAGAAATGTGTCTTCAATAAGGAGGCTAGCAATTTTATAGAGAAGAAAAATCATTAACTTTTGCCCGGAGCGCTTGATATTCTTGAGTGATTGCAGCATTGTGTTGGAGGGGATATTTTAATTAAATTAATGATTTTGTGAAATGATTTCACAAATAAACACAGTTTTTTATTTTAAAGTTCGAGTCAGACAAAGTGTAAGCCATTTCAGAAAAAGTTTTAAAACAGTTCAGTGCAGTACAGAAACATGATTGCAGAGTGTTGCACCAGATTGGAAAGCTTTGTTGTTTCTTATTTTCATAGAGTGAATTGGAAATACTGAGACCTTATTATACCGTCTTATATCAATAACAGAGGTGCAGGGGAAATAGAGAATTCATGTTCACACAAAGATATGAAGTTCACTGCCTCGTTCTTTTATCTGTACTCCAACACATCACTGACAACAAAAAAATTTCATTGATAAGACTTAATTCTTAAAGCTGCACTGATCAATATGTTTATATTAACTTTGGAAAAAAATATTATGTGTGATGCATTTTAGCATCTTTCAGCTCATTGTTTTGGTTTGATTGTTTACGGCAAAAAAGATAGAATAAACCAAATTAATGCAAATGTTGCTCTGTGTAATTAGGAATCAATCTATCAATGTATCAGCCTTATAAGATGGTGATATCTTAGTGTTGTGTTTACTGCTTGTTGATGATGAGGTAACAAAATGAGGATGCTCAGCTAAGTGTTACTTGATTATTTACAGCTTTTCTGCATACTTTGAACTCTAGTCTCAACTACTTAAAGAGCTCCTCTTTTAAATTAGCAATGCATCACTTTGATTAATAGCACAATATATTATAGTAAGGGTCAATGCTCATTTCAGGTCTTGTTGATTAAATTGACAAGTAAAGAATTTGGTCCAAAATGAAAAGTTTAAAATGTAAAGTTAGAGGAGTGCTTTCACACAGCACATTCTTGTCCCCGAATGCACCACACAGTAAAAGGCTGAGACTGAAGTCTACCGGTGGAGAAACGCTGTCAGATACAGAAAGCCCATGTTAAAAAGACTAATGATGATTCTCATGTATTGCCAGCGTGTAACCTCTGGAGCTAGAAGTAATGAAATTGTGCTTTGGTTCAAACTGCTGACGAGGGACGATTCAGGGAGCAGGAAAGCTGTCTGCCTCACACCTCCACTGGGTTTGTATAGGACAAATGAGCTCAAGCAATTAACTCACCAGTTAAATGTGCCTCATATCTATTGACATGGTTCCAAAGAATCAATGCAGCTGGTCAATAAGCGGAGAAACCAGGTGGTCAGCTATAACTCTGATAAGATGGTATTGTTGAAGTTATTTACTTGCCCGCCACTCATACAGCTTTAGTATTTTTCCTCTCTCAGTTTTGCTTTGTTATTGGGTCTGAAACTGAGGTAGTCATCCTTGCTGATGCAAAAACAGAGCCTGATGTTCACTTTGATTGGATTTTTCCTAACAGAAAGAGTATCCCACATTCTACAATTAAAAATGCCCTATATGGTTGTTTCTAAGAATAAAGTGGTGCAAACATAAGGCTAAAAAAGAAGCCAGGAAAAAAAATAGGCCTGGTGCAGACATGACGTACAGTGGCTGTTGGGGGAGCTGTATTCAGGCAATTAATTTAGTTGTTTTGCTGCTGGAATGCCCTGAAAGCGCACACAGGGAAAATAACTATTACCACAGTACTGAAGCTGTTACTGTGGCTTCTCTTTATTTTTCAGCATCCAGACATTCATTAATGTTATCAGACTGTTATTACCACAACTTCTGAACACAGAGAACACTGTTGTGCATAGTGTTGCTCTCTGTCTCTGTTATGAACTAATATTTTTTTGGCTGTAATTTAATTGGCTGGAAGTAAATTTAAATGTTTTGAAATAATCTTTTTTTTAAATTAAATTAGGTTTTGCATCTTTATAGAACAAATTAGCTGCTAGGAAAAGAGGATTCCCAGTGTGTAACCACCCGAAGTCTACAGTCTGACCTTGTGATAATTCTGTTGAATGCAGAAAAAAATCTGTTGCATTTTTGTAACATTTTATTTATTTGTCCTCCAGAACTGGAAGGCTGTGTGATCCTGACAGAGTTCATGTGTGATTACCAAACCCTTATCACAGCTGGTTATAATGACATCCAGTTACATTTCTCGCAGTAAGCATAAGCCTCTTTTAACTTCTGTTCACTTTTTTTTTGTTCTTTAAACCTTATATTTTTTTATGAAGCACTTTGTAAAGGTGCTAGTTATACAGAATTTTACTTACTTACAGCATCGCTTATCATTGGTTTTGATTAAAAGAAGGCATATCGTGCCCATGTGATGAAAACTGGGAACTTAAACTACAGCCCAGTAATTTAAGGTGACAGTGCAAGTAAATGAAAAAGACATCACAGATAAACCAGTGGTTATTTTCGACACACTTTAAAGCAGGCCTGGGGGCTGTTAGACAGCAGATGTCTGCGGGGGGAAAAGGAAAAAGCTTGCTCTCTCACGTGACATAGCAGAGCTAAAATAATTGCACCCAAATAAAATTGAACGATAGCTCCAGGAATTCATACAGTTCTAACTTGAAAACACTTATTATGAGCCCACTTTCCACCTACTTTCTCTTAAAGAAGTACTTCCACACTTAAACATGTTTATTTGCTTCTTGCCGAGAGTTAAATTAGAAGATTGATACCACTTCTGTACATTGAGTACGAAGCTAGAGACAATTAGCTTAGTTTAAAAGCTCATAAAGCCTGAAAACAGCTAGCCTGGCTGTTCCCAAAGTTAAAACACCCCTCCAGTGTCTCTAAAGCTCACCAATTAAAAAAATCATAGCTTGTTTGTTTAATCCATTTAAAAAATGGTGTGTTTTACAAAAAGGGTTATATACTGGAAATATTTCTTGGCAAGTGCAGCGCAGAGCCATGTTAGCTGTTTCCCCTTTGCTACCAGTCCATGCTAACAGCCTGCTAGCTCTAGATTCATATTTAGCATGTATGCATGAGTCATATTGACCTTCTAATCTCACTCTCAGAAAGAAAACAAATTAACTTTATTCCCCAAATTATCTAGTAACCATTTCTTTACAATTAAACTTTTAAAATCCCATTTGCTTAATTTTCATGACTGTAGCTTTTAAGATGAAATGAGAGACACTGAAACATCAGTTCTGGCAACTCTTGACATTTCTGCAGTCCAGTCACTCCAGTTACTAAAATTCAGACCCCATGATGCCCACAAGTAATTTCCACCCTTTTCTTTTAAATTTAATCAGAGTCAGATCCAATTATTTTAAGTTCAATTCATGCCATCTAAACTTGCAAATAATACCCCCTTTTCTATGTACTTTTTTCCACTTTTCAGAATTATTTTCCACAACCATATATCATCACAGCTGCGATCAGGTTACCCAGCCAATACTCACATTACAGACTGAAAAGATTCCAGCTAACATAATGAAAAAAATAGTCTCAGGATGAAGCTGCGCTTTCTGCCAAGCAGAATCCTCTGATAGTCTCTCATAAATGGAGCAAAGCACCTTTAATATCAGCCAGTGCCACATCTGCATGCAGCAGGATGTCAGCTCTCATTACACTGCATTTGTGAAATTATATTTGAAACTGGCAGAAAAGAAGAACTAGAAAATGTGCCATAATGGCTATTTCTAACACATTTTGAAAGGGATTTTTTCTGTGTTTTTCTCCAAGTAGCTGCCTCCTCTCAGTTATCAATTATATAGATATATTGATCTACAAGCGAGCTGCAGATTCTTCAATATTAAAGAATTTCAGACTTAATTTTTTCTTCGGTTGCACAATTTCTTTATCACAATTATTTCCACTTTGATTGATACCTTCCCCCGCCTCTCCATACCATTGGAGGTCTACTTCATCACCGGAGGAAAACAATTTCATCCACTGGCTCCACCTCATTCTCCATTCGACTGTAGAGAGAGTGTGTAGGGGGGCAACAAGCTTTATATTCCTTTCTGCAGGCTGCAAGTCAACAGACTAAAAAGCATCTCTTCAATCTGTGGAAAAAGGGAGGAGTTGGATTCTGGGCAGCTACTGCACAAAGAGAGAAACCACCGAAATCTGCAAGTATTGTCTGGCACTGGAGAGGGAGATGGAGGAGTGAAAGATCTGAGCAACAGGGGTAAGCCTCACCGGATTTTCAAAGTGATTGCCTCTGGGAGTGAAGCCGTCGCTTACTTCTGCAATTATCACGTCCATTTATCTATTGATGAAGGACTAGTGATGGTTACGCTTGATGGTTTTTGTTAATGGAGTGATTCAGCTGTTTTTCTCATAAAGGAATCATTATGTAAATCAATTTTACGTCCCCCAAGGAGCTCACTTCCTTTGTTTATATCTTTTCAAGCCTGAACAGTGGGACAGCTGCACATTAGGACTCCAGTCGCTGCTACCTGGAATTTCTTATATATAAACCTGGAGATGGTTGTGGAGAAAGCCAGTGTGTGTAAATTGGGGAAGTCTAGGGTGGGCTATTGAGAAACTGCTTTTGGTAAAGAAGCGCCTGCCTTGACTCGAGCAATTATGGTTAAAGCACCCACGTCCGAATCAATCGCCCTGGGGCCACACAAACAAAATGACACCCAGGAGGCAACTCTACAAAACACAGAGTCCAGCTCACTGAAACCAACATGGAAAGAGATCACAGTGGATTTCATAATGAGGACCAAGATCCACGGTTTGAAATTTGTCTTCTCTCCGGACAAGTCGAAACCGCAGCGAGTCATCTGGATCATGGCCTTCTTTGTTTGTGTAGGTCTCCTCTTCACCTGGTCCTGGAATCGAATCCTCTACCTGATGTCGTACCCCGCCGTCACCAAGATCTACATGGTGTGGGCTCACAACATGTCCTTCCCAGCCGTTACTTTCTGCAACAAAAATGTTTTCCGTGTATCCACACTGACCAAGGACGACCTGTATCACAGCGGCTACTGGATGGACCTCATGTATCCTAACCACACAGTAATGGAGAGGAGCATGTCCATCCTTAAAGACAGCCACAAACAGGGTCTGCTGAGCCTGCTGGACTTCAACAACTACACCCCGCCCCCTGACTATCGCGTCAACACCACTGAAATGATGGGACGCCTCGGCCACCAGCTGGAGGACATGCTGCTGGAGTGCAGGTTTCGCGGGGAGACGTGCACCTACAAAAACTTCAGCACTGTATGTACAGAGAGAAAGATGGTGTTTGCCAGGTGTGGATATGAGTGTTGTTTACAAGGTGTATTAATAATTAATGTAAGCATTTGATGAAGCTCCCTCCAGCAGGCTTTCTCTCAGGGTGTTTTAAAGTGTTGATGTCTCTAAAGCTGCAAACAAGCCCGTCCTGTTTTTGCCTCTCAAACATGACAGCTTTCGCCTTATTAAACTTGATGTCTATAAAAAGTCACTCAAGGAAACAAACACAATGTTACCTTCATGTTGTGGTGGGAAATCAATATCACGTCATCATCAATGACATCAATGTCTGCTTTACAGGTTTTGAAGCTTCTCATTCAGCTAAATTTACTCAGGCGAGTTCTCCAGTTGCCAGGTGCTACAGCACCTTTTTGCTTTATAACCCGTGACAACAATATTGGGGAAGAAAAATTAGAGCATCAATAATTCAGACATCGTAAATCAGTCCAAATTAAAATTTTAGCTTCTCTAATTAAACATCTGGAGGGCGTGTAGAGTATATGTTCTTGCTTGAAAAATACAGCTGAGTTTCTCATTTACAACACCAGACGGAAGTCTATTATACCCTTTGAGGAACTGCTGAATGCTGCATGAAGGAAGTGGGTGACATTTGTAAACGATAGTCCTACTATTCCAGCTGGTGTAATGTTTCTAATAAATACTTTCAACACAAACCGGCAGCTTTTAACACCATCAGAAAATATTCACAAGCCTAAATGAGGAAGCTTCTGCAGTGAGAAGCCTGCGTGCAGAGTGACAAATTAATTTCTGCAGCATTGGAAATAATAAATCTGGGACCTCGCTTGTAGATTTAAAACACTAACCCATGGCTGGCATTTAACCACCCGCCTTTGCAGATAAAAATCTCAGCATCCACTTCAGGTTCATCTAGACCCCAGTCATAAAAATCAAACATGTATCTGTGACAGCTTCAACTGGATTGAGACGTTTGAAATGTAAAGTCTTGCATACAGCAAGATGTCAGCTGTCTATGGAGGCTTCCCCTGTTTTCTACAAACCAGTGCAGAGCTTCCATGCTCTTTAAAATCAGCTATCATAGCCAGACCAGGGTTGAATTAGGATATAAACTGTCTTGTGTGCCCGCAATTTAAGCAACACATGGTGAGGCTGTTCTGTGACTGAATAAAGCTCCTGTTTTATCTAACCTTAAATCTGAATCTTTAAAAAATAGTCTGCAGTTTCTACTCACTTTGCAGACCTCATTATATAGCCAGCAGGGGGAAAGGACCAAAGCTCTGTCTTATCTGTCTGAGCTTCATGTAAATCTGTCTAAGTCTGAACATGGAACACTGCCTCTGATCTTTCGAGATCAGCTTTGCCATTGCCATGCCGGTTGAGTTTTTTGCCAGCAGCCCTCTCACCACAACCTCACCACACTGGATACTGAAGAAAATTCACCATTAGATGGGTTCCTTTTCTTTACAGTGGTGACGTGTTGTTCAGAAATGTGGTGAAGACAAAAGTAGAGAGCAAATTGTTGAGCAAGACAGCAAATATATCATCTCAGCCAAACATTTCTGTCTGGGTGCAGCATCATATTGTGTATGCCCTATTACTCCTTGCCAATTAAGGATATTTGGATGACCTGGATCATGAATGTAGCAAATATTGCTCGATGAAGCAAATTGCTCTTTAATTTTTACGGTAGGGAGGTATATGTGGAAGCAAAAAGGGCCATAATAATATGAATATTATGAGCGAAAATACCTCATTCTGAAATGTTTCCACCAATAATTAATGCTGAAATTTAGATAAATATTTTGCTTTGAAAACCATCTATTTGATTTTCATTTTGAATTTTGGTGTCTGAATTTCACCACTTGAATAGGCTTTATTGTTTGTGAAGCCTAGAAAATGATGACATTATAAAAAGATATTATCTCATATCGGTAGACTTGCATTTTGTGTCTGTATTATCTTGAATCCATTCAGCCCCTTAAGCTGTATTCACTGTAAGTGTTTTTAGTCCTTAATCAAACTGTAGCCTGAGTTCAGTTTGAAATATTATCATTTCTAATCATAATACAGATTTATTTGTACTTGTCTGGGAGAAGATGGAGAAATTTCCAATCACAAGGAAAATCCATAAAATTGAAAAATTTGCCAGTCTGTTAACTGTGAGCCGAAAATAAATAACCCAAGTTGGATTAATTAAATCAGATATTTGGTGTGAGCAAACCCACAGTAGTGATTGCACATCAATCGTTAAGTACCACTGAGCTCATACTGGCACAGGTTTGGTCTCTTAAGAAGTTTGTAAGTCAAGACGCACAAATGTCTTTTACAAACCCAATTTGGAGTTTGTTTGTGTGTCCAGAGAGCTCCCACCTCAGATGTTTCTTATTTAATGACGACAAAATAGTACGTTCACGTTAAATTACTCAGGGGAAATTTGGAGTGAAATTGGGTAAAGATTGATAGCTGCTGCTGCTGCTGCTGAGGAACGCTCATTAATTCCTCAAATCAGAGCCAGGTGCCTGTTTAAAGCCGGCACTGCTTTCTCTGATAATCACAAAACCTCTGCAATGATTACCTGTCCTGCACAATTACAGGCTGGCATGTAATACATCTTGTACTGGTGCGCTCTTTACCACAGCACTGAGTAAAAGCTTTGACTTTTCATTTATGCTCCTGTGTTTTTTTTCTGTGTTTTTAATTTACAGATTTACACACGCTATGGAAAATGCTACACCTTCAACTCGGGATTAGACGGCAACCCTTTGCTCACCACGTTAAAAGGCGGCACGGGGAACGGCTTGGAGATCATGCTGGATATTCAGCAGGATGAATATCTGCCTGTTTGGGGAGAGACAGGTGAGTGCAGCTTAAACCACCAGTCTGACATTTATGGTAATATTTTGACTTGTGTAACAGTGATGTGTAGATTTATCCATTTTGTTTGGTTACCCCGGAAATCCCTACTACTCCTCTAGTCATTTCTATGACATATAGATGTAGAAAACACCAAGATTTCTCAGTTCTTATCGTTAACTTGCTGCTAAATCTTTGCGTTCTTTTTCACTGAACAGAAGTGATATACTACCATGTTTAATAGCATATTACCGTGATCTATTTCTACAGATCTAAACCTGACATCAGACCTAATAAATTCCATTCACTGGCATATTGTTTCCACTTTATGGTGGACAACAACACCACTGTACCATACATTCATAAACTAAACAGCATGCAATAAATCTTTGGTTATAAATCTGTTAAATATTGGTGCAGCACACTAACATATGAGTATTTCTCAGATAGAAGCTTCTAGTTTGAGCTTTAGAAAACCTCTATGTATCCATATACATATCAGCATCTCTGCTAGTGAAAGGATAAAGAGCCACAGAGTGGGTTTCCATAGGCGACCGTGGCTTTTTGTTACATTTTCTGGCGTGCTGTATCCACAGATGAGACCTCCTACGAAGCAGGCATCAAGGTTCAGATCCACAGCCAGGATGAGCCGCCCTTCATTGACCAACTGGGATTTGGTGTGGCCCCTGGTTTTCAAACTTTTGTGTCATGTCAGCAGCAACTGGTACCTAAAGTTCAGCCTCCTCCCCTCCAACCTCAACCTTTTTTTTTTTCTTTTGCTCTGCTTCATTTTATGTTTGTTCCCGAATCCTCGCCAGCCAGTGCCCATTACCTCTGTGTCGCAGAGCCTGGAGCAAAATCTGATCTCATATTAACCTTGTGTGGGAAATGTGCAGTTAAAGTGTTAAATAAACATCCTGTGAATCTGGTTACGAAAAATGAAACTGAAGAATCATAGCAGCCAAGGAACACTGATAGAGCGGGGCCAAGTTA
Source organism: Lates japonicus (assembly GCA_033238685.1). NCBI lineage: Eukaryota > Metazoa > Chordata > Actinopteri > Centropomidae > Lates > Lates japonicus. The sequence goes on along the minus strand of BRZM01000010.1, from coordinate 8,571,948 downwards.
TGATTGGATGCAAGCGTGCGAGCATACTGTGCTTATCAGAGCCAAAAGAACCTCAGACCACACAGCATGCGAAATATCTGGCAGCTTAAAGTGTTTGTTTTATTTTTCATATTCAGTCTTCGCTACTTTTAGTCGGGGAAAAAAAGTGAATATATGAAAATATGAATACTGCCATTTGAAGGCTGTGAAAGTCATCTCTAGTGACACATTCAAAGAGCAGGCAGAGAAGAGCTGTGAGAAAGGCTCAAAGATTTCACACAGATATGGTCAGCAGGCTTTAATGACCAAAACATTAACTATGACTAATTTTTAAAAAGTCAACCTCAATTGAAGAGAGAATGACCAGTCTCCTATAATTAACACCCCTTAAAGAAATTGCTAATGTAATATTAAACATTAAAGATGCTTTCTTGATAGCTAAATGGTCTGTTGGCAGCAACATTCATGCTGCTTTAAAGCCATACTACAAATAACCTTTGAAGACTCTGAAGACTTAGTATATCTTGAGGGAAAGACGATTAAATTATCTTGATGTTTTTGATGTTAGGAAGCCTGGTGCACCTGTCATCATATTAGTTTATCTCCATCTCCACTAAAACTTAAAATATGCAAACATGGCCCCACAGCTATTTCGAAGACATATTTTAAAATGTATTATGATTCAGGGGCGCAGTAAAACGGCTGTAGAAAATTCGCTCTTAGTCCTCACCATCACCAACTGCCCCCCCCCCCCCCCCCCCCCCCGCTACTAATGAAGGATGAAAAGTAATAACTATAGTTAAGCCCGAATTGATCTAAAAGCCTATGTGCAAGGTCATAATACTGAGTGCATAGATTTCCTATCCAAACCTAATGAAACTGTACAGCAGCTATGTGATGTTGCCAAGACAACAAATTCAAATTGTGTCTCTTTTGTCTGTGCTAGAATAGCGCACAAGCCAAACACCTTTGATTTCCAAAAGGAAACAGTGACAGAATATCCTCTGACAAACAGCAGAACCCTACTTGTAAGTCACAAGAAAATGGCGGCTGAGCCACAAAGGATTTTAGGTTTCTGCAATGATTACCTTTGAGATCAAGTGTATTTTTGCATTGTGCCGCAGGCTGATTAAAATTTCCACCACATAATCAGTGCTTGTGAAGTTCTGAAGTAATGGATACTCCAGCAATAACTCTAATTCATCACTTTAACTATTAATCGGGCCTAATTTAAATGATTTTGCTCCTGAAGTTAATGGTCTTGGTCTGTTTGTGAGCATGAGATAAATGATCAAATAAAAACCCTTCTTTTTAGCAGAATAACATGGGATGATTGAGGCAGAGTTTTCCTGAGACAGACACTTGGACACCACAAAGATGACAAATTCAATTTTTTTTGGGGGGGAAGCAGTTTTGAATATGTGTCTGTCTTCTTTCTCTCTTTCTCTTTCTCTCTACAAATGTCGTAAAAATGCTCCAAGTGTATCATCATTCAGCCATCTCCAAGGAAGTGAATCTGGACTGTTAATCACCATCGCAAAGTTTCCCGCCCCAGAAAGCACAAGTTCATGGATTGTCATTTATAATCATGACACGAGCGCCCACGCCAGTGACAGCTAAAAGACATGTTTACGACCTGAAAGACGTGCTGAATTAATTAGGCTGTCATTAAAGTCTGGCCAGCATTAATTTCAGTCAGTCTCTGACGAGTACAGTGACACTGCTCTCAGTGTAATAATAGACAGCTGGATGAAGCACTTATGATTTCAAGACTTTTCATTTGTAAAGCTGCTGTCAGAGGAATTTAATTTTTAATAGGAGGCTGTGACTTGTGAGCCAAGAGAGACATGAGGACTACACCACTAAATTTTTGGGCTAGAATTATGTAACGGTTGTAACAGAACTGTGCCTTCACTCAAACTTGAGTGGAGGTAAGAGGAGAATGGCTGAATGACAACCCACCAGTGCACTAATACTGCAGAGTGCTCACACACCACCACTGGGAGCTGTTTTGTTGTTAAACCAACGACAGGAGAGGGGTTGACCACTTTCTGTCCCTTACCTTGCTGTTGCTCCTCTTTTATTTTTGATAATGATGTGGGCTGTGTTCCCTCACCCCTCCGCCCTAGATGAGACGTCCTATGAGGCCGGCATAAAGGTACAGCTTCACACTCAGTCAGAGCCTCCTTTCCTCCATGAGCTGGGCTTCGGGGTCGCCCCCGGCTTCCAAACGTTCGTTTCCACTCAAGAGCAGAGGGTAGCGTATGACTGTCTGGGCTTGCTGCATGCCATTAAAATAAATAAATAAATAAATACTGTATTGTTAAATAGCTACACACCCATCATCCATCCTTTCATCTGCTGGCCCTCTTCCTTCCCTGAGGAATGGATCCATCTGCCCCCCTCTGTGTGGCTGAAGCAACAACATCTGCAGTCTCTCCTTGTCATCATGGTCTTCTCAGTTTAATAGATATCAATAAAGAGCAACTAATGTGTTTCATTCCAGCTTTAAGCCATTCATCCGAGTCTGTATCTTCATCAGAGCTGTTGCTCGGCTTTACCCTTTCACAGCCATGTACAGTTCTGTTAGTATTTTAGTTATTTATTTGTTTTGCTTTTATGTGTCGTCGGGGCGATCCACTGGACCGCTCCTTAATGTCATCTGGAGGGACCAGACAATGTGATTCATTAGAGTTTATTACCCATGAGGACTCTGGCATCAGTTTGAAGTCTAGCGTTTATTGCACCAGGGTTTTATCCCCACTGTATCTCCAGTTATGAGAGTCTGTGGGCTAGAAAAGGAGTTCAGTACAGGCTTAATCATGTTTGCCAGTTTAAATCCACTTCCTCAGAGAATTGTCCTCTATCTCTGTCACTCTCTATCGACTAAATGACCGTTAGATTGTCAGAGTTAGCCTGGTTAAGAGCTTGCGGAGATGATTGGGAATTACAGTGAACCTAAATGTGACAACAGCAGCATCATTTCTCTGTGAAGTTTGTCAGGAAGAAGCCTTTGGCATTGATTGCTGGCTAGCTCCCACCGCAATTAGCAGCTGTGCGCTCAAATGCCCAAGCAAGCATCGGTGCCCTTCGTAAATAATTGGTTCATTTTTGTCATGAAAATGAGTAGTAGGCACTCATTATCATAAACTGCTGTAAACAAGACTTATAAAGGGGACTGAAAAGTCTTGCTGGTGGTTAAATGTCAGTGTTCAGATTACCAAAAAAGGACTTCCTCTTAAAATGTTAAAGAGAGCTCTGAGCAGATTGCGCACACACTGTACGACGAGCACCAGGGGTCTAATGTTTAGTGTGAACCAAAACCTTAAAAGTCATGAAATATTCCTCATTAGTGGATTCATTTAGAATTCCCAGAGTTACTCATAAATGTAATGACCTGCTCCTCACCTTTTAATGAGAGTTTTACCTCTAATGAGACTGCAGAGTGACTGTACGCTGCATCTTCATTCACAGGCCTCTGCAGTCAGTTTAGTCCTATAATAGACTCTCATTGATGAAGATTAGAAAATCTAAACAGTTCATCAACAATAAGATTTTAGAGGGAAGTTTATTTATTAGGACTCATTTTCATCAAATATACCACTTATTACTACACTATAGGATGTTATATTCTGTATAATGTCTGTTAAATCCATATAATTGTTCATTTAAAAACTGTAAACTGTTTGTTGTTCTGAGTTTCATTCTCAAGGTTGTAAAATTTGTCCATTGATTGTGGTGTCCTGTCTGAAACTACATACAGTATTTTAAAGATTTCTATTAAGCCTGTCTCTATTCCCATGGTACTCTGCTTCCTACCGGGGACTAGACCTGCATTAGTAATGTTCTGCATGACATCTGCTTGCTGCTACACATGAGCAATAATGCTGTTCTGACTGGACATTTTGTGCAAATATTGTCTCAGTGCTCATTTTCATTTAAATGCTTCTGTTTTTTTTTTTTTTATGTTGAGACATTTGTGTTGTTTTTTTTGTCATCTTGTTGTCCTCTTCTTGTACTTCTGTTGTACTCGGCTTGCATCATGTTGTTCGTTGTAATCCCGAGCGCTTATATACTGAGGGAAAACATGTGCTGTTTGCTCTTTCAGCTTCAGTACCTCCCTCCGCCTTGGGGAGATTGCAAGTCTACTCCCATAGACTCTGAATACTTCTCCACGTACAGCATCACCGCCTGCCGCATTGACTGTGAAACACGGTACCTGCTGGAGAATTGCAACTGCAGGATGGTTCACATGCCCGGTATGAATTCAGACTTCACCAGTGAAAAATATTGCAAATACTTGTGTCCTCATGTAGCATCTCTTTTATATTTAATGCATAATTGATTTCACTTTTATGTTATTTTAAACAGGGACATCAACAGTTTGCACACCTGAGCAGTACAAAGACTGTGCTGACCCAGCTTTAGGTGAGCCCACACACTCTACTATGAAATATTAGTGTAATAGTTTTGTATTAATGTCTGAATTCAACCAAGTGTTCAGCAGCAGCGCCATGAGACTATTCCAGCCTTCAGACAATGCCTCTGTAGCTTTAACTTGGAATTACTTTAATCTCAAACAGTATTGAAGCAAAATAATAAAGTTAAATTATTGTTTAAAAATTCCATCAGGAAGATTTGTGATGTGTCTATGCTTCACTGATACCAAATAAATCCCACAGCAGTTCCTTTTTTCCCTCCTTCCTCTGTATTATAGCTTCAGTCATTATTTGCTTTCATGGAAAGTGAACGATGGCAGCAAATGTAGTTTTTCTGTCGTGTGAAGAGATATTTTTAGCAGAAACTGAGAGCCTCTCTGTGTGCAGGTTTGTTTGATTTCTGGCAGTGATCACAATATTTTTGAATGACTTTGATCATCCACAGACTTTTTGGTAGAGAAAGACAACGATTACTGTGTCTGTCAGACCCCCTGCAACATGACTCGCTATGGCAAGGAGCTGTCCATGGTTAAGATCCCCAGTAAGGCATCTGCTAAATATCTGGCTAAGAAATTCAACAAAACTGAGCAGTATATTGGGTAAGTATTATTTGGGAGCAGTGAGTTATGCAGATTATGGCCTCTTTTCTTTTTTTCTGTTGATGGATGGATGTACTGTGAAATAGCATGACCTGAGTCTCCATCGTTCACCTTCAATGTAACAATAATGAAAGATAGTTACACAGGAAATGTAAGATATAATTTAGTCTAGTGTAATATCATCGGAAATAAAATCTTTTGGGTGTGCTCTTGTCTGTCCCCTCTCCAGAGAAAATATATTGGTCTTGGACATCTTCTTTGAAGCTCTGAATTATGAGAAGATTGAGCAGAAGAAGGCCTATGAAATTGCAGGGCTCCTCGGTAAGATTCTTGCACTCCCTGGTTCATTGTGACAGAAAAATGTGGCTGACCTCGGTATCTGCACTCTCAGCGGGCCCCTGCTGCACATTTCACAATGTATGTTCACGCCTGGTGCTTTGAGGTTTCCTCTTTGAACTTGTGAAACAGGCTGAACACATTTTCATAATCTGATGCTCTTGCAAGGGCGGCCGGTTGGGTCTGATGAGGAGTTTGGGCTGGATGGACACTTTTGACAATTCTGCTGCAGATTACTCAGAGAGATACTGAATTAAAAGTGACAGCGCGGGGAATGGTTTCACACACCATTGTTCAATTACTGTACCTGCCAATATCTGTTAATCTCTCTTTTTCTAGGTGACATTGGAGGTCAGATGGGGCTGTTCATCGGCGCCAGTGTTTTAACAATACTGGAAATATTTGACTACCTATATGAGGTAAAGTGATGACTTTAATTACAATTTACACTATCAGTCATTACTTGTCCATATTTTTGTCTATGTATATAAAGGCAAATTAATACAGGAATAATTTGACATTTTTTGGGAAATAAGCATTTCTGCTGAGAGTTAGATGAGAGCTAAGCTTAGCATTAAGAGTGGAAACAGCTAGCCTAGCTCTGTCTGACCAGCATATGTGAAGCTCAAGGGGTCTGGCACCTCCTAAAATGGCAGTTTTTAGTTTTTACACTTTGGTTTTTGTATGGACTAAACACATGAAATATAACTGTTAATGGCAATGGTTTTCCCTGGACAGAGCCATGCTAGCTTTACTTGTTTCCAGTCTTTATGCTAAGCTACGACAACCAACTGTTGGTTGAAACGTCATCTTTAGTGTACAGATATGAGAGTAGTATCAGTCCGAGTGTATTTCCCAAAATGTCAAACTATTGCTTTAACAGCTAGTTAATTTATTAGTTAAATTATTCACAGGCTGCACTTGAATATAATTGTACTGCTAATGTTTAATTTGATGATAGTGATTTATTTATTCTGTTTGTAATGTGTATCTGATGTTTTTGCATTTAGGTGTTTAAGGATAAGGTTTTGGGTTACTTCATACGCAAGAAACGACCACAGCGTTGCCAGAGCGACAATCTGGTAATTCTCAGATTGGATTTGACTGAATGAAATGAATGTGATGTATATGAATGTGATGTATTCGATGAGCTGAGGAATAACAACAACAGTGACAACAACAAAATGTCTGCTCACACTTGAAATGCTTTTACTGAACAGCACCAGAGAGAAAGCACAGCCACACAACATTATGTCGTCATTAGCTTCAATTTATCTTGCAGAAACGATGTATTGTTCTAGAGAACACAATCATTAATAATACATAAACATTGTTTTTATGGCACTGTATGAATGCATAATCAGTGTAATATTATACACACACAGTACTTTTTATTTACATGGTGAATATTAGAGAAGCAACACAAATTATTGCCTATGAGGACCAAAATCTTAAATAGTTTTTCAGATGCAATGTAGATGAGTATTTACAAAGACCAAACTGACTTTGTAAGCATTTTTTCCAAGCATTTTTTTTTTTGTGGTTTGTCAAATGTTTTGCTACTTGAGTGCCCTTAAACCTCAGTGCATAGACAAGCAGAAGTCAAGTGTCTGACCTGCTTTTCAGTTTCTGACTCATAAACTGCTCTTATGATCAGAGGTTATGGACCTAATCTTAGTTAATCCCACACACCAACCCACTTTTCAGGAATTTCTAGTAGCTCCTCTGCATCACCCTCAATCATGTAATTACAGTTCACTTAGAGCAGAGAAAGCTGTTGTTGTGCTTATGTTTTCCTGCTTTATGTCTGGCAGTATGATTAGAGAAAACAGAATAGCTTCATAAGAGAGTAGATGAATGAGCAGAAAGCAGAACATGATTAAGAGGTCTGGAGATTTTATAAACATTTGATGATCAACTCATTCTCAAAGCCTTTGAGGCAATAAAACCTATTTTAACTTCAGAACTAGAGTAATGTGAGGCATTTCTGTCTTGCCCCAAATCACAGTATTTTGTTGAGCCCAGTGGTTTAATGCACTGCATCCAAAGGCAACATTACTCCCCCTGCAGACTGTTATGTAAGGTTTATACAGAGCAATTAAGAAATTATTTATAACTGAAACACACTTTATTAATATCAGTAATCAGCAAATGTTCTGCTCATACTGCTGAATCAAACCTTCACCAAAAGATGGAAAGGCAGGTTTTACTTCTGCAATTGTAGACTTATTTGTATTAGTGTAATTACTGTGTTGTCTAGGCTAGAAGTAAATTATTTTAAATCAAAATGTACATTATTTTAGTAGAATCTGACTAGAACAGTACAACATGCTTGAAGACCAGGCTTCTAAATTAGTACATGACTGATTCATGGTAAACCATGTTGAGCTCATTCGAATCATTCGACTTGATTCGATGTTACTGATCATTTTATTTTTAATGCCAAACTTAAATATGATTATTCATCACATCATCTCTTGCCTGGATTGAGTTTTACCAGTCTGACAGAAGACAGCAAGATTCTTCACTGATGACAAACATACAAAACATGAGTACCACAAGGCAGTTGCTTGGGTCTTCTTTTATTTTGCTATTTTTATAAATGGTTACCCTACGTTCTTTTAAAAAAGCTTATTTAGTTATGTATGTGGACAGCTTGAATCTGATCTGTGTTTGATCGGTGTCGGTAGAGCTAGAGACCACCACTACTTTTGCAAATAAATTAGTATTGAACATAGCTAGGGCTAAATATATAGTTTTTAGCTGCAGAAATGTTTGGCTAATCTTAATTTGTCTGTTGATGAGGTACCTGCAGAGCAGCTTGCAAAGACCAAGTTATTGGGCATTAAGTTAGCTGATTTCAGTGGTGCTGTGTAACTAAATACATTTACTCAAGTACTGTGCTTAAACATGTACTGCTACTTGAAGTACTTGAAGTACTTTTTGCAGATAATACATAATAAATAAGGAACACTTGAAATATGTGAAATATCCCTTATATCATTATACTGCCAATAGAATTTTAAAAAATCTAATCAATTTCTGTTTTACATAAACATGTGGACCACTGGTGCTGTTGTAATCCAAAGCATTTAAGCAGATTTAAGTTAAACGCAGACACTTCCTTTTGTCCCTGAGTGTATATATATATATATATATATATACATACATACATACATACACATATATAAGCCCTCTTGGCTGAATCTCAGAAGTGCAAGCTCTATTTCCTTGTTATGTGTCGCACAAGACCAAGACTTTTTCATCACATGTAAAAATACAGCATGCAAAATAGGTTTGTTCCCCAGCCTCTCTTTAAATTGGTGAAAAAGTTATGGGTTTGTGTCTGCATGAGGATTGTGTTTATGCATGCTTGGTTGCCTCCGGTTCAGAAATTGGTTTGAATAGCTGATGTGGAGGAAAAAAAGGAAAAAAAAAGAAAAAACAAATTGTTCCTTTCTCTTTTGTAGAAATGGATTTTTGTCATTTAAGCCAGCATAGTTAAAGGAGGAGGTTGTTTTAGTCCGTTTTATTTGGAGGGTCAGTTTTTCCGAATTAAAAAGCAGCAGTAGACAAAGCATTTATTTAGTAGGCTGATATTTACAGTATGTCATGCTTTTCCCAGAGTCTGACATAGTGTGATATTTACTGTACTCTGCTCCATTCATGTCATGTGTTCACCTGCTTACTATAAACCATCCTCGTTACTTACTTTATCTCATATTCAATAACTGTTTTTCAAATAGTCCATTGTCGCATCTCCACTCAAACAACCTGGCAATGAAGTAATGCATTCAGTTGTTTATTAGACTCTATTTTAAGTTTGACTTTCATTCTCTTCAATGATCGTCAACACTTCTGGTTGACAGTAATTGGCCTGCTTATTGAGGAAAAAAACCCTCAAATCTTATTTTGAACCGCCAACTTCCTTCAGTACTTTAACAATATCACTGAGGGGAAGACGCTCTCTTTCAGTATTCCCTCACAGGTTTAACTAATAGCATTTGCATTGTGTTTTATTTTCATTTCAGTCACCCTCACCCATCTTTCTTTTCATCATGTCTATTCCAGGAGTTTCCAGAGAACCCAACCAGCCCTGGTGTCACGCCTAATCATGCCCCCAGGTAGCACACCCCATTGATAATAGATGCCCTCCCTCCCATGCTGTCCCTCTCTTTCATACATACTTGAGACCATCTCATACATCATTTCCTCAGTGGCTACAAATGATTTGGTTGGCTTTAGCAGACAGTCAACGGGAAAAAAAAGAAGGGGTGATTATCCAGCTGTAGTGAGCTTTTTAATATCTACCGCAGTGTCAGGACAATTTAGTTTTGGTGTGTGTCTGTATTTATCGGCTCAACAGAAGACATGAGTTGGTTGGATTCTCCTAGCACATAGAGATTTGACTCTGCACTATGCAAAACCTGCTCCATCCACTGAATAATGATGCTTTCTCTCCCATAGGATAAAGCGCAGTTCTCCTGTGAAAACAGATTACGTATTTATTGAACTGTTGTACAAAAAGCTGAACCACTTGAGATCTATTTGTTTCCCTGCAGCACAGAGGTCCATTTAGAGGCAATGCATTTCGTGCCAGATAACATCACTAGATGCATTACTTTGTGATGTTATTGCAGGTCTGCATGCAGTGAGTTTGCACAAAACATAAATGGTTCTTTGTCTGCCGGAATAGCCATTTTTGCCAATGCGACTGCCAATGTTGTTATCCACATATCAGCAGTTATCTACTCAGCGAGCGCACATACAGGGAAATGCAGACATATGTGGATGTTTCAGCCTCCGTAACTTAAAGAATTTCACATGCTAGCGTAAAAACAGGACTAAAAATATGCTGTTTTCTTTCTCCTCTCCCTCCTTTCATCCATCTTTCCCCACCTCTCCCACCCCAATTTTCTTTAAACTCTTTTCCCACTACCTGTGAAACATATGCGACGTGGCTGATCTTGGAACCTCCAAATCTGTATTCATTCCCTCATCATTGTCCACATATGTTTCTGTCATTCATCGTCCTCCGTTATATGTCCTATCCCCATGTCTGCTGCATTAATACTGATCCACTTCATTTAAATTTTTTTGCTCAACCTGTCCATCACCACATTGTTTTTAAATCCTCCACGTCCTTCCACGATCGTCCCGGTCGCTGTCATTTTACCTGTGGCTCATTTCTTTCTCATATCATCACCATCACCATCATCATCATCATCACTCCCTTCATTACCCCTCCCTTAACCCGGTTGAACTCGTCTTCCCTCCTTCCTTCCCCTCTGTCTTGCAGAGCACCTGTGACACACTCCGGAGTCACTCGGACAGTCTCGGATTCACGCCGAACATGTTACCTCGTCACCCGACTCTAGGCAACTTTGAGGAGTTTGCTTGTTGACAACATAAAGTAGGGGTCACGGGCAGGGGGACTTGACAGCAAACTGTGAAATAATTCATGTATTTAACAGACAAAAGGGTTGAGTGTACAACTCAAAAACGTATAGTAGAGTTTATCAATGCCTGAATAGAAATAGAATACTATCATCAGAAAAAAAAGAGACCACTTCCAAAACAGAACTCAGGTTTAACTGCCATTTCAAGGCATCAATGTTAATTTGTTCATGTTTCGTTTTGTGGATTTGTTTTTCTTATCCAGTCATTTTAGAGTATACAATCACTGAAGATAAATGTGTCCAAAAAAAGGGATTCTGACCTGTGTTGAAATGAGTTCCGTAGTACTGTTGTGCTAGTTTTGTTGTACATCAATCAAAAAAAGAAAAAAAGAAAAAAAGAATAATACATGTGGATTGGTATGTGTAGCATCGCAGTTTCTTATCAGTGTTACGTCTCCGGCATCTAACCAATGCTGTATCGAGTGACCTTATACCTGTCACCAGTTAGAACAGGAGAGCCTTTTTAGAAATCTGCTCGACTTTGAGGAGCTGATTGTTGGTTTAAAAGAGCTGCTCACACCTGAATCAAAACACTAGACTAGTGTTTAATGTTGCCTTTTGCTACTGTGAGGCTTTGAATCGCCTCATTAATTAGACAACTGTGGTTATTCGATTTAAAACCAGAAGAGGAACTTGATTATTTGTATATATGCAAGTATTTAGTTGTGTTCCACATGGACCCTGGGATGACTTTACTCACTTTTTACATACATTAAGGATCTAAAAAAGTGAGTCAGGAGGCAAAAAAAAGGCTGTTGATTGTATCTTTATATCTTTATATAGCTGACATTTTAATTTTCATTAATGTTTCCCATTTTTTTGGGATAGTGTTGCTGTGCTGACCGTCGCAAAACAATGCTAGCGTTCAGCTTGCAAAAACAATCCTGCTTTCTTCTGCCTTTTTTAATTTTCAAATAATTCTTTTTTTTTTTCATTATCGTGTCTTAAAGGTGTTCATCAGCACAATCCCCTGTGATAGTAATCTATTCTCTATTGAACATAAGCAGAGTTTCTTGATGGTGACATTCCTAAACTTGACAGAAATTTGTAAATAAACGCAATCAAATGCCATGAAGAAATTCTATACTGCTCATGTGAGACATTTGTCAAACATATATATATATATATATATATATATATATGTAGATCAAAAAAGTTTCTGGTGATTACAACATGACTGACAGCTGGATAGACCTAACTAGATACAAGAGAATTGCCTCAAAACATCAAAAACCACCATGCACCTCAGCCCCATTCAGTTCAGTTGATTTATAACAGAAATGCATTGTACAATTTTACCATTGTATCCTATTATTATAATAATTATTATTATTATTCCAGAACATGTAATAAGTCACAAATACCAGTTTGTGATGTATAAATGATCAAGTATAATAAACTCTATATTTACCCATCTTACTCATGTACACAACTTTTCTTCTTATCTTCGTGTCAGTCTACTTCCTCTCTTGTTAACGTCCTTGACACCACAGTTACGGACTTGTAGGTACCCGTACGCACCCTTCACTATAAATACTTTATTGAGAACTTTTTCTAAATGTGAAACTTTCAAGTATAATGCCGATCAAGTGAGTGGTGTTCATAACACTGTAGCTTTATTACTCTGTTGTCTGTGTATTAGATGACTGTTGATGTGAAGCACAAACCCTTGGAGATCAGCCATCACTCGAAAGCCAATGACTGGACGTCTATGGTTGTGTGACTACCTTTTTTTGGCTCAAGTTTTAACTTTCTCACACTGTTACACATGGTGTGTTCACTGCTCCAGCATTATCAGGAATATAGAGCGTACTCCCAAGAGGAGCCAGAAACACCACCTCGTGAAGAGACTTTATCCAAATGGAAATGTTACCTTTCAGGAAACAGGAAAAAAAAGGGTGAATCAGTGGCGTTGTGTCTTGAGCAATAAATGCACTGAATCAGATACCACTGTTAACAAATTGACATTAAAAGAAATTATTTGATTTGAGACTCCCATTTTCAGTTCATAACGTACTCAACAGCTGGAATGGATGTAGACTAAAACAGCTGCCAACTGCGACGCCAGATGTATGATACGTATGATAAGTGTATAATAACCATCATCAGCCAAACAAAGAGACACAAATGCCAATTCATGTTACACGATGATGCTACTCTGAAGATGCTGCATTGCCATGATGACTTTGAGTGTGTGTGTCATGTTGCAAAAACACCTACCGCAAACTGTGGGGATATGTAGGGTTTGTGAAAAATGTCCCGGGTCTTTACCTCTCTCTCCCCACCCCCTGCCTTATACTACCAGTGAAAGAACAGCAGAGTGTATCTGAACTGGCAGAAACTATTACTGAACTCTTTGTGCTCATTAAGTAGTCCTCAATTGACATTTACTGCATAGTAATGGCCAAGTAGATAACAATATTCTATATATTTCTGCCACCAAACACAAGAGATTTGAACTATTTTATTCTTACAGTTAATAATTTACGGCACATCACCCATTTTCTTCCTTGCATGACCATTGTGTATTCCTATTATCTCTGGTCTCTTAATGTAATATTAGCCATGCTATTCACTTTGTATTGTCCAAAGTGTATTTTTGGAGCCAGATGAATCAAAAATAGTGTTCTCCACATCCTGTGGTACACTGTCTTGGATCTTTATTATGAAAATCCTCCTCATACCAGGCTTGGGATCGTGCAATATTCAACAAAAGAGAGATATTACGCAGAGGTGGGAAACTGCAGTATCTGTCACACGTTTTTATGGATTCAGAAAACATAATGTGGCTTGAAGTGAAACAAAAATGTGCCTTTAAGACTGGTTCTTACAGGTAACATCAAGATTTTCATGTGCGCTCACACACATCTGGGGAACTAGACTTGCTTCATCTGGCTCTACATGCTCTATGTGCATTTTATTGTAGATATGTGATTTTAACTCTGAACTGTACATTAAATAGTTAATACACACTTATCTATGCGTAACGTACTCAGTCTTAAAACTGCCGTGAGCGTTTCAAACCACCTCACTGACAAACTTAACTGCCTGACAACCGAAAGGTATTGGAAAAATATTGTCTCAGTCACCTGCTCAGTTTGAGTGATGGGATCCTAGATGAAAGTTAGGACAATTCTGGTTATTTGACACGAGATTTTTGTGTTTGTGTGTGTGTCTGACCTCTTCTCATTGATTACATATAGACAGGGCTCTGCTGGGAAAAGGTTTATGTCACGTACTTCCATGTACCAGTCAGAATTAATCAATATTTGAATCAAAATGTGATGACAGTTGTGTTGTTGACGAAGCACATTAGCTGAGTTTTTTAAGTCAGAGTTCTACCAAATAATACTGTACCTAAAGAACCTAAAGCTTAACTCTTAACTCTGATTGTTGCTATGTCAGGTGTGCATTTTATGATGTTACTGAGAAACACTTAAGATTTGAAAGCAAGTTTTCACAGCCTTTAAACAAATGTGGCACACAGCTTTTTCAAACCTGAGAGCACTATTTAACATAATTGCTGCACAACAGCAATTCTAAGACCTGTTCCCAAAATGCTGAAGCTGTATAGATGACTACTGATATGCAAGCTGTGTAAATTGTTTATTTAAAAAAAAAAAAAAGCAAGCATTGACAAAGCAATCTAACAACAAGATTCATTTAACCGCTGTTCTGAAGCTTTTGATTGACTATTACAATCTTCCTCAGCAGATGGGAGTTTGCCCTCTTGGTATGGACTTGGTTGAAAGCTCCAGTGCAGCTACTACATGGATCCTGTGGCAAGGTTAGTTTGTCAGCTACTGTTTACAAGATCAAGAATGAACTCCCAATCTCAAAAGCAAACGTGTATTTATGTCGACTTTACTGAATACTGAGTCTTATTGGCTGAAATATACACAAAAAGAATCACTGACAATATTCATCCCAAGTTTTCTACCAACAAAAGCAAAGATGCTAGCAAAGTGCAAAATCCACTCTTCATTTAAAATTAAACTTTAGGCTGTGTAAAGTAAACTCTACAGCAGTTTGTCTGAAATGTCCTGTTGTTACGAGATAATGAAATACTGAGAGCAAATGCTTTTGTGTTTTTTTTTTTCATTATAACTTAATCCACAACCTTCAACATTTTAAATCCTAAAAAGAGCCTGCTAAATACTATAGATCTGAGTATTACTTAAATCATTCAAAAGGAATTCCTGTACCAAATAAAGTTGTGCTACATATAAACAAATGCAAAAAAAGAGAGCAGACATTCCATCATTAATAAATACATGCATCCATTATCTTTGTCTTACATCAGTGAGATGAAAATAAAGCCTTTTCCCTATTAAGACAGCTACGTGTAACACAACTCATTATGTAGGCTTTTATGGGATAAGTAGCACTGTAACAATCTGAAGCGAAATAACACTGCAAGCTGTTACCCATGTTAACATAATAAGTAACCAAAATGGAAACAGCTAATGGTGCAAAACAATCATTATATGAAAATACAGATTATCAGTAGATTATCTGCATTTTTTCCATCTCTAATTTAACTATTACAAAAGCGTTTCCGAAAAGCTAAAAGACATTTTAATAATGATAAAGATGCTGTGTCACAAATGGTCCTCTAGTCATTAACATACATATAATATATTGGCCCATTTATTGATAACCGGCTATAATCCTGGCTGTCAGTGTTCAACGTGTTTTAATAATATCGATAACTAAACGATTTAAAACAAAACTGTCAGTTACAAAGTGCACAAAGACAAATACAAAATGGGAAATAAAAAGCCTGAGGGAAAAAAAAAGAAAATTATAAATTAGCTACCCATGCTATTGTACAATCTTGTAATAGTTAGTGGGACAATGAGTCGTACTGGTGGTATATGAAATATCAGAAATAGAGGTGTGTAGTTTAATCTGGTAAAAAAAAAAAAGGTTTCTAATTTCATAGGATGTTTCCAGGAGAGATGTATGTTATTTGGTCCTAATTATATGTACTACTGTTCAGTTACAAAAACACAATGTATAAAGAAAAAAGGTTTCCAGTAATAGATGGATGATGGATAAATACATACTCTGGTTTAACTGGTTCTGTTATTTCAAGAGACTTAAGATTTTCCCTGTCATTAGTACCAAATGACATAGTTCTAACCAGGAAACCTTTAAGGAAATAATATGGAAATTAACCAAACCTGTAAAATACAGCATTATACAAAAAACATGCAGCCTAAAAAGAGGGGTAACATTGACTTCAGCCATTTAAAAAAAAAAAAAAAAAAAATCAAGTCATTTGTGATTCTAAAACTGGCAGATCAATGTCCTGTTACTTGTTTTTAAATAGTGACTTTTTAGTATTAGCTGCCCCAGGAATCTGTGGTCCCGACTAGAGCCAATATATCAACAGATATTAACTTATCACATATTTATTAGAACCTGCGTATATCATGGCCGATAAGTAACTACAAACAAAAGTCCTGAAATGCCAAAGATATGTTTTAGATCATTTAGAAAGTGTCTGTCCAACTGCGTGCACTACAAAATATCTCACTCAGTACATGTGTATCTTGGTCAAAAAAAAATTAATAACCAAATTTAATAAATCCTCATCAAAAATGTTAATTACTATGTGTAAAAAAAAAGAATATTGGCTGATATAGTGTTATCAGATTTTTTAAAACTCCTTCAATATCCATATTGGTATTAGCTATGAAAATCCATTACCAATCGGGCTTTAGGCTCCACCAATGTTAAGACTTTTATATTAATGGAAGCACACTGGCAAAACACATTACAACAGGAATAGAAACCATCATGTTAGAGAGGCTGTTTGTGTAACTGATGCAGTAACACTTAGAATTTTGGATCCAGATCACCACAGATTCAAAGGGCCTTCGTTCATTCGTGGTCAACTATTTAAAAGTCAGAGATAACCAGCACATGTTAAATTAATTCTCTTGGATAAGAGAAGCTCCTTGTTAAGAGCCATTTCTGCAGGTATAAAATGTATTCATTACAACACATAGTGTACCCTCCCACATTACAGCTAAAGAGCAGAGAGGTGTAGGTGTACCAAATTAAACCAGCTTGCAACTTAAAAGAGCCTAAAACCTTGCAGAGCCACTAGGACTTTGTTCCACACAGAGGCACAACAGAATGAATTGCAGGGGGAGCATCTGACAAACCGGTGAGTGATTTTTGCCTTGTTGGGACTGGTCCTAATGAAACCAACAGAGTGAAGGATGATTGATTCTGGCGGCTGAGGTTCACTGAGAGGAAATTTAACATTTAGGGTGGGCAGAAATCAGCAAAGTAAGGATGCTGCAAGGCCTCCTCTGCAGAGATCCTCTGGACAGGATTACATTTCAACAGGTTCTGGGTGAGATCAAAGGAAACATTTTAATAAGTGAGCAGCAATATCAAATTTCTGGCAAGCAAAAGTGCATATTGGCAGCAACTGGTATGAGTTTCTAGCTGCCACTCACAAAAACATTACAGAAGAAAACATTTTAGATGTTTTTTTTTGAAAATGTGTTTTAGTATTAGGGTGTGCATTACCTGAAAAGGCATACATTACCACATTATTTTAATTAAAAGAGGCAAACTGAAAGTGAAAGTACCTGGAGTAGATCCCGTCCTGTGCTACTTAGTTTGGGGACCACATTCACCAGTGAGGTGGTGGCTGGATACATGGGATATGGCTGTAGGCAGAAAAAGAGACAGTAAAAAATATTTCAGTTACAGAACTTAGTTAAACAAAATGTAAGCTGAGCTAACACTAAATGAACCATGTAAATAATTCACCTTGTAATCGGGGAGTTTGGTCATTGTCTGCCACTGTTCTTCAGTTGGTGTACCCAACAATGTACCGTGTGGTTAAAGAAACACTTTTTCCAACAGAGAGGTTAAGACTTAGTTTTTGTAAATCATTGATCACATAGTGGATCAATAGTTCTGCCTGAACAAACCTGTGTGGTCTCAGAGTCCCACATTGCCAAGGAGGAGCCTCATTGTATCAATACATATGAGGTTTTTTAAAAAAAAAAAGGATATCTGAAGATTCTTTTCAACTGGTCGTCCACATCGTTCCCAGGGAATAAAGGCCTTCCAGCATTAGCCAGCTCTGAATTAGACAAAATAAAACATGGTTAAAATTATTTAAAATAAAACAATTATTGGAATAAAATCTGGAAAAATTAAAATAACTTATTTCTATACTGGTCCTAGCCTCTTTCAATTTATGTTTTTGAAAACTGCCAGATTTAATAGAGTTTACATCATCTGGTAAGCTGTTCCAAATTTTAGCCCCCAATCACTAAGTGCCATATGTTTGAATTGTGATTATGTACTGTATTATACCTATTCTATTCTGTGCCATGCTTAAACACCTGCAAACAGTCTGTTTCCTTGCCACTGTGGCATTTATACACATGACCTGAAAGAAACTGGAACCTCTTTGCAATATTTAACCACTGTCATGATTTAAAATGCACTATACTTAAATGGATGGCGTTATTAGTTTCAACTGTATCCCAGTTCTGCTAAGTAAGAAAACAAAACTACAAGGACAAGAACAGACTACCTTATATCCTCATTTGCATCAACAATCACAAACAAACCTGCAAATATGCATCCAGCGGACCACATGTCAATTGAGGTAGAATAAAGTTTAGCACCAAACAGCACATCTGGAGGCCGGTACCACAAGGTCACCACCTACGTACAAATACACAAAGCACGGTGTTATAATTAGACTAATTACATAAATTATCTCAGCCAAACTAGTGTCAACACAACCGCTCATGCATGCAGTGTCTCTGAGGTGGGTAATATTTTATACTGACAGTGAAATGGATTTGGCAGCACTGTCAGCTAACGCTAAATGGTGAACTTACACCTGCATCTGGTTTCCATTACAACTTCCTGACATTTTAACAAACTGCTGCTTTGTCAGGTGTCAAGTATTTTACAGTTCTATTCCCAGGTTTTATGAAAATGTGTCTGGTGAAGTGCACTGACAGAGCACAGGGAAAAAAGAATAAAATTAAATATATATATATATATAAAAAGTTATATTTCCCCAAGAGAGAGCGTGTGGGCAGTTGGAAAAGCTTGTTTCAGACTGAAAGTACAGATGTTAATTATGTGACCACCTGCTACAGAAACACAACTAACTTTTCAGTAGCATAAACTTGCTTTTCGTGTCTAATTAGTTGGAAAATGTTACACTGTTTAAAAGAACATGCTTTTAGTTATTTGCTTAAAAAAGAGCCACCTCTTGCTCCTGAATGAATGTACTTTATGCAATGTACACTGCATGTACCACACACAGTATACAGTATATCCACACAGTGAAGAATTGTTCATTTCTTCTGGCTGAAACAGTGCTAAGAGTCTCAGGGTAATACATTCTCTGAAATGAAATGACCTTTCAAATGACCTTCCTTCAAATTCTCAATGCTTCAAACTCTGTTCCCCTCTAGGTTTTCTGATTATTACATTTTCAGATCAGTAGTGTCACCCCGGGTCAAACGCCCCATGAGACTGGCTCGCAGGCCCTTAGGTCAGCCAACCAAAACCACTAAACCTATCTAAGACTCGCCTGTCATCTCTCTGATAGAATCAGCATCAGCAACACATGCTGCAGTGTGTTCCACTCTATCCCATCATTAATTTAACAGCTCAACTTCAGGACCTCAGAGAATTTAATTGAGGCCATTGACTGTGCAGGCAAATAACAAGACCATAAATGAGACAAACTCATTTTAAAAGTCTAAAAAACATTTGGGATTGTGAAAGAGGCCACACAGTTTTGTCAGTGTTGTTGCACTTTGCTTGTTAGATGTTACTACTGTGCCATATTTTGATATCACTTATTACACTGAGATAGGGATTTTTAGGTCATATTTTCCAGCCTTAAAACAGAGCCTGAATGTTTCATTTTATTTATGAAATACTGTTTGGTTTTAAAACTAGAAAAATATGTTTTTGGCACTAGATTTGAGACTGTTTACTTCTTTAACGCCTCAATTAAAGTGGACTAATCTTTACTTTTAGTGAGCACCAGATTCAGAATTCCTCTGTGGTAGTCAGAATGTTCAGAAATCAGTCTCTGACTTGGTTTATCTTTAAGTGTTGAATGTGCCAAAAAATAAATGCAATTTCATGCAGGTTTTTAGACTTCAGCTGGAAGCAGTCAGTTATTAGCACCTGCTGTGTTAATGATGTACAACCTACCTCTGCTGAGTAACACCTCACAGGAATGCCAAAGGCTCGAGCCAACCCGAAGTCAGCCAGTTTCAGCTCCCCGTTCTGTAGACAGAGACACAAGTTACCAAATCCCTCCAGATGATATCAACATGCACTAATAAACTACAGCCTACAGTGCATTAGATCGGCTTTAGCAATACATTTCACACTTGCTTGCACCATAAGACCCAGTGCAAGCCATCCAGACAGAATAACCACTTTGCTTTCCTTCAGCATTATGGAACTTATACTCTGATGGAGCTGAATGATTTGCTCACACACTACTTAATTTTTTAGCAGCCTTCAAATCAAAGTCCAAATGCACATAAACACTCACTCTGTTGATGAGGAGATTCTGCGGCTTCAGATCTCTATGAAGAACATTTCGACTGTGACAAAAAGCAAGGCCTTTCAACAGCTGGTACATGAATGACTGCAGAGGAAAACCCAGTGTAAAGACAAAACAACATTTAAGCCGTTAATTCCAACTTTCAAAAGACGTAACTGACATAGTGATGATATTCAGTAGTCACAGGTCGTGCTATTAAAATTAAACTATCTACAGTATGCTTCTAAGCAGGCATGCTGTCTGTAGTAAAACTCTCTTCATGGATTACCCAGCATGTTTATCTCTCACCTTCACAGTTTCAGGATCTAGATCCCCATTGCAGCTGTCAAAATACTTCTTCAAATCCTGCAGTTGATAAGAGACACAGATTAGCCTCAGAAGAGACTGATTAAAAACAGAAATTGTAAGTTTCAGATGACTCTGTCTCACCTGATCACAATATTCAAAAACCAACGTTAACTTCTTGTCACTGTGCAAAACATCATGTAGTCTGAGGAGACAGAGCAGCTTTAAGTTGTTGTTTGTTGACATCTGGGTTGAATGCAAATTGTTTGACACTTGAGCTCGTCTGACAGTCAAACACGACATGACATATCAACAAGTTAAATTCAGTGTGGGCAGAGGACTGACCTGACAATGTTTTTATGCTTTAGTTCCTTCAGAAGACAGATTTCTCTCAGAGCAGAGCTGGGCACCCCCTGAAACAAATGACAACTACTGTGATTAGCACTAGCCTACTAGCAAATGTATACTGTAATGGCAATAATTTCACTCTGAAAACATACCTCATCGTCGTCGTCCAGCCTCACCCTTTTCAAAGCCACAATTTCGTGGGTTTCTCTGTTTTTAGCCTTAAACACTGTCCCGTACGTGCCTACGGAGAAAACGTTGATTTATGAATGGCAAAGCAAGAAGTCCCTAACATTGGCTAGCTGAACTACCAAGCTAACGTTAACATCGAAAAGGCTGGCGGGCAGAAATCTTCGGACAGATATTGTGACTAACACACACTGTGTAAGTAAATACTACAGCATATGTATAAGGTTCATTAGAGGATTTGTTAACGCAGGCACACCTTTCAATCCGGCTAACGTTAGCTAGCTCTGCAACTACATGAATGCTATGTTAGCAAACCCTGCTAGCTAATGTTAACTTTACAAAAAGCGTGTGAAACTTACCCTCTCCAATTTTTTCAAGCTTTTCATATTTCTGCATGTTGGGCCAACGAAGCCAGCCTTGAACCAGCTACCAAACTAATGACTGATTAAAGCCCCAGACTGAGGGGGGGTTTATGATGTTGTGATAGCTAGCGTTAGCTTGAAAGCTATCTGCACTTGCTGCTCCTGCTCGCTCTGCAGCAGCCAGGCTTGTGTTGTTGGTCATCTAGAGGCCAAAACATGAACTGCAACACTCTTGAAACCCCAAACCAAAGAATGCTAACCATTGCTGGATGCAGCATCATCTTAGTAGCAGGGGCAATTTCCTGTTCTTTGAAGACATTTTATGAGAGACTGTGGTAGTAAAAGCAAAATGACTGTTGACAGAAGATAAACTAGGACCAGATTCTCAGACTCTGCAACGTGACACACAGACTGCAGTTAAAGAGAACAGCTGTAAGGAAAGGTGGATACTTACTGTTATGTGATATCTAAAAAAAAATCCTCTTAAATGTGTTTCTCTTTCTGATCATGTGTAATCTAATCTGCAAAAGGAGTCAACTGCCCACAGGCTACATGTTGATTTTTAAGCATAATTTGCCTGTTCAGTGCTGTAAACACCATTTCAAAGGGATGCAAATCTTAGCTATTTACTTATAATACTATTAAGGAAAAGTGACGACTAATATTCACCAGTGTGAAAGACTTTGTTTCAGCACATATGCACAGGGTGGATAAAATAATAATACCACATCAAAAAGGGGCATTAAAGTCATACTAAATCCAAAGTCTTGTGGGCATCAAAAACTGTAGGGTTGAAAAGTGGTATTTAGTTTTCAGTAGCTGTGTCTCAAATTACTCAAAATATTTAACTATAGTTGGTGAAATCATATATGCACAGGTACATGCCAGCTTTAAAAAGTAGTTTTATAGTTACCACCTGTGTAAGGGGCTTAATATTGGTGCTGAAACAGCAATTCATCAACAGGTATCAGATTATATAGTTGTATGTATGTTTAGTCTCTTCAGTATTGTATTTGTGGAAAAAAATAAAAATAAAAGTTCTGTGTATTATGATCCATTAAAGGAAAAAATACAGCACACTCTCATCAAAACAAATTTTAATTCTTTTTTCTATCACAGGATAATTTATCATTCTATACAGAATAAGAAAAGACAGTGCCATGAAATTCCCGTCTCGGGTAAAGACTGTACAATAGTGTAGTTTGTTAATCTTCACAGGTTTATCCAGTTGGTCCACTTACACAGTACATTTACACATGTAAATCTGAGAGTCATAAAAGTAGACGGTGAGCTGGTAGATGCAGTGCATTTTGTATAATTCATCGTGTTCAAGCAAGCCTCCCCCATGCATTTAAAAATAAACTCCATTATTTATTGTAGATCTACAGTAAACATGCTCATTGCTGCCCCTCAGCTCTTTGTCTGCGGATCAGATCAGAATAAAGTCCTCCTTTGCTCAGCAGTTCCAAGTGAGTCCCAGCCTTAAAAGAAAAGAGGAAGCTGTTAGATTTAATTAAAACCTGTATTACACTGTTCACTGAGAAGCATCCAATATATCCATATGAATTACTGTCAGCTGAATAAAGTCAATTCTCCTCAGTGCGTCTTTAAACTTACAAGGTTGTCTAATAAATTAGCCGAAACATTTAACAAGAGATAAGAGCACCTCTATTTACTCTGAGTACTCTGCTGCCTCACCTCCACAATGCGGCCGTTGCTCATAACACAGATGAGGTCAGCCCCTTGAATGGTGCTCAGCCGGTGGGCGATGATGAGCACAGTGCGACCCTTTGTGGCCCTGTCCAGAGCCTCCTGCACCACTCGCTCCGATTCCGCATCCAGGGCGCTGGTGGCTTCATCCAGCACCAGGATGCTGGGGTTCTTGATCAAGGCGCGGGCGATGGCAATGCGCTGTTTCTGGCCACCTGATAATGTCACACCTCGCTCACCTGGGTTTGAGAAATCCATTGCTTAGTAGTTACATGTCCCGCCAATTTCTTATCAGTAGTAAAAGTTTTAATTGAGAGCACTTACCAACCACGGTGTTATAGCCATCTGGGAAACCTGTAATGAAGCGGTGAGCGTTGGCTTGCTTGGCTGCGTTAATGACCTCGGCATCTGTGGCCTCGGGCTTCCCAAAGCGGATGTTGTCCATGATAGATGATCCGAACAAAACTGGCTCCTGCACAAAGTATTGAAAGATACGGTGAAAAACTGAACAGCGACAAATGTGGCTAATTAATAATCTAATCTATTAAACTGACTTATTACTCATATCCCCATATAGAAAAACTGGGACACACTAATGATGAGCAATCCATACCTGATTGATAAACCCAATAACTTGTCCCCTGAGCCAGGACAGGTCAAGTGTTCTTATGTCCAGTCCATCCAGCATGATTACACCGCTGGTCGGGTCATAGAAACGCTCCAGCAAGGATGCCACTGTAGACTTTCCTACAATGCATTGGATTGACAATGTACATGCTCACCATCAGGTTGTTTACTTGTCACATAATTACAGTTAGAAGCAAAAGCTCATAAATTACCTCCTCCAGATTCTCCAACAATGGCGACAGTTTTACTCGGAGGCAGCGTTAAGTTGAGCTTCTTTAAGATCTGATGGCCAGGTCTTGTTGGATAACTATAAATATACACAAAAAGAAATCAGTAAATTGTATCATCGGATCAGAAATCTACTTCTGTTTTGAGGTCAGATGAGGATCCAACCTGAATGAAATGTTCATAAAGTCAACTCTTCCCATCAGAGAATGGTACGGGATGCGTCCTCCCCCAGCGAGTGGGATGGTCGGCTCCAAAGCGAGGTATTCAAAAACTCGGGCTCCAGAGCTTATCCCCCTCACCACCTGTGGAAAAGGTAAGAGACACATCATATAATTCTACCTTTTAAACGTGTAACACTGAGCTGAAACGTTCTCTGTACCTGTATAGAATTTTTACTCACCTGTCCAAAAAGGATGGAGATACTGGCCAGTGACCTGAGCAGAAAGACAATCAACTACATTTAAACTTATATGTTTAATAGTAAATGGTAATACAGAGCAATCATCGTGAAGTTGTCTTTTACCTCTGAACAGTCTGGGAGGCTACCAGGAAAGACATGAGTTCTCCAGGGGACAGTTCATTGCTAGAAATTAAAGTCCCTCCAGCAAAAATAGTTCCCAGAACAATACCTGTGTCAATGGTGCACAATGCAAAAACATTACCATAACAGAAGTTCTGGGATACCATACCAATCTGATTAACATTGTGTTCAACAGTCAACATTAGTAACACACACTCACAGTTCAGGGCAATGTTTGACAGTCCCTGGAAAACCGCAATTCCAGCACCAAGATTTTCATTGATTTCACATGATTTGTCAACTTCGTATGCGTATAATCTGGGAAAAAGATAATGGAAATTAAAACATATTACCTACTAAATCTCAGACACAGTACACTGTGGCACTAACAGTATTATAGCTATGAATATATCAAAATATACTCTCACTTACTGGAGCTCCCGTTCCTCCATGGCAAAAGCTTTAACAGTCCGCACATTGCCAAGTGCCTCATCTGCCACTCCTGTTGCTTTTGCCACCTCAAATTTAACACAAGGCACAGTCAGACATCAAATTGACTTACTTTAAGTATGCAATTTCAATGTGATGAAGACATGCTGTAAATAGAGGAGATACAGTTTTCTGTGTAATAGCATACTTAAGCGTTGTCTGTGGTAAGTTAATTTAACAATGCTGACAGAAATCTTGAGAAAACAATGTTCTGTCACTTCAGACTATTTGTGATTACTCATTTTGAGTGTCAGTGATATATCCCACAATACAGGTGTTGGCACAGACATATCTCTCTGTTGTGTGTGTTTAAATTATGGAAATCAGAGAAGGAGTGAAGAAGACGTGAAGAAACTAAACATCTAAACATTTGATGGCAGTAGCTAGAACAGATCTATAATGTGTCAAGAGAGGAGAAGGTTCAGTGTCTGCCACAGTCATCACAAGGTCTGTTCTACAGCTTTTTGTAATATGTCTGTCCTCTAAAACTGTATAAAAAACACTGTGCAGTCCAAACATAATACTGTATTTGATCTTACCTGTTCTTGAGCCATACGGGATAGTTTGCGGAGGAATGAGCCAATGAGAGCCCCAGCTCCCACCAGACAGGGAAGGACAACTACTGTCAAACCTGTGAGTTTAGGGGAGATGACGTAGAGAGAGATGAAGCATCCAACTGTCTGTGTAATACTCCTCAGACCCTGCAAATATGCAGAAAGAGCAAAAAACAGGAATTAGAGGGTTTAAACCAGCATACAGTTGACATATTACTGATTATTATACAATACCTGAGAGATAACCAATTTAAAGGATGACTTGAACTCCTGAATGTCAGCAGTCAAACGATTCACCAGCTGCCCAGTTTTATTGGCATCAAAGAAAGCCACGTCTTGCCTGAGACAAAAAACCCCCAACAACGACAGCGTTAACAATGGTGATGTTGTTTGTACTGCAGATGTGGTCCATCTATAATCTTAACAGTAGATAATTAGTGTTATGCTTTGTGTGTGTACCTCAGCAAGGATGCAAAAAGGGTTTTCCTCATGTCAGCTGCCACTCTCTCCCCGACCCGTGAGAGCAGGATGATGTAGCCAGTCGTCAGCAGGCCCTGAGCAAAGGAAGTGATTATGATTATGTTCCAAAAAACGACTGTGACATTTATATGTTTTTATGCCCATTTTCTGAGCAATGAAAGAGAGTGGAACAGAGGATG
This sequence comes from Lates japonicus, assembly GCA_033238685.1. Classification (NCBI taxonomy): domain Eukaryota; kingdom Metazoa; phylum Chordata; class Actinopteri; family Centropomidae; genus Lates; species Lates japonicus. The sequence continues at coordinate 8,545,579 of BRZM01000010.1, read as the reverse complement.
CAGACGTGTGAGGCAAATAAGCATCCTGACTAACTAGGAAAAACTGAACTTTCTCAAACTATCAGATCTGCAAGTTGTTCATAACAAACAAACTACAGTGACAGTATCGTAAAGTTGACATAGTTTCAATAAAAATGTAGTATAGTGAGGTTCATAAAGGTGGTTATTATTTCAGAGCTGTTGTATTGGAACGCGTTATTGTCCAGGTGTTGCTTTTATTGCACGAACCCCCTGCAGTTAATTTACAGAGAAATAAATGTCCAGGTCTCATCCACCTACAGTATATTGCAATTACATATTTGAAAATAGCACACTTAGCCCAGGAATCCTCATAGAAATAAAACACCTCACTGAACTTTCATAGTTATATCCAAGGTATATCATTGTTTGACAGCAAAATATGGCAGGAAAGTATATTAATACTACACATGCTCACAACTACTTTATTATTATCATAAGATACTGCCCAGCATACATATCTTAGAACACAGATTTCTTGTGTACTTACTTGGATGCCATACAGTCCAAGTAGTTTCAGGGCAGGACCTCTTATCTCATGGGCATAATTCCCAGTATGTTCTCTCAGGTAACGTGCCACAACATTCACCAGGTCCCCAAGCATCAAGGGGATTTGAATATTCAAGATAGCTGCACCAAAAGCAAGCTGAAAAGAAAAATACTCAGTTTAGTTAATCAGCATATAACTTTTCACTTCACTCATTTTAAAAACGCTGACATTAGATTTGAGTGAACTGATTCAGGCTTACCACCACAGCCCCAATGAGAGCAAAGAGCTGAGGTTTGACGAATTCCCACAGGATATGCCATTTGAACTCAGGTGCAGGGCTTTTGGCTACAACTTCCACCAGGGTGTTGTTATTCACGTCCGCCTCGCAGTAAGCTATGTGGCAAAATAGTCGGGCAGAGACGGTGAGTACCGCTGGTCCCAGGATGAACTTCAGAGCCACTCCTGGGGTTTTGGATGTTCGGGTGGCAGACTGGCGGAGAGCTCTCTGAGTGAGGCTCCAAATACGACTGACAGCATTTCCAGGCTGTTGTGAGGAGCAGTATCCATTAGATCCTGGAGATATGTACCACCTGGATAGGAAGAATATCAATACAATTAGATGTTCAATAACCAAAATCATTAAAGTTTTGCAAAGCTAATGTAACAAAAGCATTGCCTCCAAGACATTATGGCCAGTCAATTTTTGGGTTTAAAAAGTCTAGATTGATCTGTATCAGGGCAATTATCATGATCAATTAACTTACTGATTATCTTCTGAATTAACTGATATTAATATATTGTTATCTATTGCCCAATCGAAACAGGATTTCTGAGGCTGATATCAATATCTATATTCAGGAGTTTCCAAAATCTGATATCAAGATACATTATGAGCTGGAAAGTTTAGAATTGAAAACTTAACTGGTTAGTGCTCTCTAGTGGAAAGGTGATACTGTCTCTAAATTACTTTATTAATAATCTAGTTTGGCATTTCTCTACTGCTAATTATTGTTACATATCATCTGATACAGATATATCTACAATAAGATACTGGACAATTTATCATCCGGCTCTACTGGGAAGGGATCCCATCATGGCCAAGATGAACAGGAGGAATGATGGCAGCAACCAGTAACTCTATCACCACACATGGGCATGTGAGTATTATGAGTATAAACCTCAAACTGCTTCCAGAACCTAACGTTATAAAATTTACAGTGGTGTAGAGAAGCAGAGAAAAGCAGCTCATGTGAGAAGCTTGGACAGACAAATGTTTGAAATTCCTGCTATCTTGAACACAACGTAAGCAATTAATCAACTTAACTATCTGACCTTTAAAAATATATCAATTCATTTTAAAAGTGTTTTTCTTTTTAATGTGCAGTTCTTGAGCATGAGATTATTTGCTGAAAACATTTCGATCGATTTATCGATTAATCATCTCACTGGTTTAGCTCTAGTCTGGAACACAAGTACATCCCACTGTAGCCATTTATCTGTATCTGAATGCAAAACCAACTGTGTCAAGACGCCCTGTCTAGAAAACCAAAGTAGGCCAAGCTTGTCAGTATTGGTTAATTAAGTTATAGATCGGATACAGATCAGCTGTCATTAGCTAAACTAGCAGCCGGTCACATTACCCTACCGTGACAGTTTCCATATGTTTGCTGTTTTATTACATCGCGGGTATAACGACAATGACCGCACAGGAGCAGCGATGCTTGCTTTACTACAAAGTATCTGAAACATGTTTGATGCTTATTTCAGTAATAACAAGCTCGTTAAGTCAAAACACTCGTTAAGCTCTGCAGTAATCCACAGGCAACCCGCAGGCTGCCATGTTTGCACTGACCCAGAGTGCATTTCTGTGCCTACACAGGACTTCGTATTTACCGTTAGTATTGGTTTGTGACAACAGGGTGTTACTTTGTTTCACAACAGGAAATATACTGACGAATTTTAAGTGATATGTGCAACATGGTTTGACAGCGACTCGACAAAACTGACTTTCTTCGGGGAAAACTCGGAAAAACTACAACCGTTAACCGGAAATTACGTTAGTAGTGCCGCGTTCAGGTCACATCGTTTAGGCTGTAAATACGAGCTGCCGAGTGGGAAAACTGGTCGTACGATGACCTCCAACTTGCAGTTCTGAATCGGATACATCGGGAATTTCTGACACTAACGATGTATCACATCTGGTGAGCAGAACTTCGAACATGTAAACAAACTTGGCAAAACGCAGAGTAAAATTCAACGTTAACAATAATACAATCAGTTCTAACTCCATACTCCAGCGAACCGCCATAAATACGTACCACTACAAAAATAGCCAATTTAGGCTATTAATGTGGTGTGACTACAGGGTTAGTACTACCACCTTAGAATAATACATGAACACTTCCAAGTCGGAATAACGGGTGTTTTTTCTTGTTCTTCTCATTCTTCCTGACATAAGTGAATGCAGCGTTAAACCCGAAGTGACGTCAATGACGTTTTGTTGACATTTGTTTGTGAAAGACAAAAACAGTGGGACACACACAGGAGCGTGTATTTTTGGAAACCGACTAACGGACCTTGGGGTAGACTGAAGACCTCCGTGTCGTGTTTAAAACACGGCCGTGCGTTTTATACGAGCCCTAGCTCAAGACTAGACTCAAAGCAAAGACGAAAGAAGATCAAGAGCAGCAGATGGACGGACCAAGTCGGGAACAAAACAAACCGTTGTCACCCTGACTACACGAGTGGCTGAATCATTCACAGGCTAGCCAGCCATCACACAGCTGGCTTAGGTGCTTAGCTTACATGCAGGTATATTGAATTTATTAGTTATCTACCGAATATTTGTCTAGTTAATTTTAAACTGCATCCCTGTATTTTACTTGTTATCATGGTAGTGTAGAGTTACACAAGCGCCGTCCGTCAGACTAGCAAGTTAGCAAGCTAATGTTAGCTGTAGCTAACATTACCCTCACTTGAACTGCTTGAGCTAGCCACAGTATGTAGTTGAGTTTGCGAGGCTGCATTCGTTTCAGACAGTGTTTACTACAAGCAGCTCGTCAGTTGGGAGTGACCTTAAGAATGTGAAGCACAATGGCCAACTTTGAAGCTTATCAGGAGTACCAGAGAATTGAGGATATTGAGGAGGACTCGCCACCGGGGGAGGAGGATTTACTGGTGCATGTGCCTGAAGGCCTGAAAGGTAAACATGTTATTATGACAAAAGAACAAGTGGTATTTGATATAATTGGCTTGTGAAGACTGAAGACTTGTACCTGAATGTTAGTAGTCTGAAAAAGGCGATGCAACTGTGTCAAAATTTATTACGGTTTCTAGCGAGTTAATTCTTAAATTTCTCTTACAGATTCATGGCACCATATCAAGAACCTGGATAATTTCTTCACAAGGATATCCTTTAAATACAGTGTAGCTGAATAGCAGGTCTACCAAGTGTACTGTCATTGCACAGGTCACTGATACCATGTTATGCTGACTCAAACTTATTAAGTGACAGTAGTTGTTTCACGCTGTTTACCTCTTGTCTGTTACATGCTTTTACAGTGCTACTAAAGTGATCACTATGAAAGTGAATTTTCACCAGCTTGATGATTGCTACATTTGTGATGTCATGTCCTGAACATTACCCTTGTTTAATCAATGCACAGTCAGACTCTTTGAGTATAAGGTCATGTTTAATGTTTTCCAGTCTATGTTATGTAAGATTTTCCTTAACCAGCCTGTCCACATCTATCATTTTCATCAGAAGAATGGCTTTGCTTGTATGATGCTGTCAGAGTTCTTTGAACTTGTGTAAGTATAAGGATGTGCAGAGTTCAGATACCTAAAGAATACATCACGAGTGTGCAGTTCAAACAGCATGCTTGTTTTCAGTAAAATCCAGGCCTTATTTAAGTCAATGGTAATTTTTCATGTTGTAATGACAGCTGAGTGTGCCTCAGGCCTCAGCATGAACTAGCTCTACCAGGTGATTTCAACAGCACCTGTACTTGAATATCATGTGATAAATTTTTCTCCTTTACTATCTTAGCATTTCTGTTAGTCTTAATCACTTTATTTTGGTCCAGTGTGTAAGTGCAGCACATTGCTTATTTTGTGATCCTGCTGACTGAGATACCATGCCAGTAGGCCATCTCTGTTATTGGATCCTGGTCTTGTGTATGTCTCAGTCTGGCCACAATGGGTTTATTAATAAGGGGCTTTTTAAACCATTAGCTGTAGAAAATCTGTCCTCAAAATAACAACTCAAAACAAACCTCAGCCTGTTAACATATTTAATGAGTGAACTGCAATTGATCTGTCTTAACCGCACTATTATGAATTAATCACTTGTCAGTATATGCAGCGTGCCTGTTTCTTAATGGTTACCAATTAAATGTAGTCACTTATCTCAGCGCTGTATACCAGTATTAATCTCCTTTGTCATTGTGAGTGTTTTGGGTTATCTAGTGTTTTTGCTATCATTAAATATGATGCCTAATCTCTTGTTTTCCTTTCTCATCTCATCCAAACAGTCAGTTTTTGTTTGTTGTCACATTCACAACGTTCCTTGTCAACTGTGTGGAGTACGATGTCCTGTTTGCCAATCGAGCAGTCAACCACACCGGGCCAGGCCAGAATCCCTTGGACAGGAACAAAGTCACTCTCCCAGATGCCATCCTACCCAGCCAGCAGTGCACTGAGAGGTAATGATGTTTAATGGAGTATTATTATTCCTATGGGAGAAAATTAGCGGAAAAGTCAAGGTGAATTAATCGGAAAAGCTATAGAGTCACATAAAGTGATGTCCAATATGCTTGTCCCCTTGTTTCAGCCAGTTTGATTAGATACTTTGTTCTCAAGCAGACATGGTCTCGGATATTATTAGAACCCTTTTAGAGACAGGCCTTCAGAGGGATTTAATTTGTCTGGCTTAATACAGTTGTAATCAGACTTACAGACTTAATTTCTTATTGGATCGTGTCAGATGTAGCTTCAGATGGCAAGATACAGTCACATTCACAGGACAGGAATATGGAACAGTAGCCTATTTAGTTGTACCCTGTGGGTTTCTAGAAAATTATGAGAACACTCCTGTATTTATAATGCTAATCAATGACTCTTTAAGCTCTTTTATTAACTGTCAGCACTGCAGTGACTTAAGAAGAAATAGTCTTTTCATTACCCTGTCTGACTTCATGAACACTAAACCAGTTATTTGCTGACCTGAGTATCCTCTTCTTGGTTTTATTCCCTATACAAGAAAGAGGCAACTTCTGTTTTCTGTTGTGTAATATATTTTTGAAAACATCTGTCAAATTAAGGTTATTCATGTTGGAAAAGAGTCTTATTATCAGTGGTGATAACAGTACCAGGACAGCTAGCATTAAACTTTCCAGTCAATTTAAAATGGTTCAAAAACCAGGTTTGAAATTCTTTTTTTTTTTTTTTTTTTTTTTGGTCAGATTGACATGTTATTTTTAAGTCTGTTTCATTTCAAGTACAGGTGATGTCAGTTTCTATGAAATTGCTTTTCTTTCTCAGTTTTGTTGTTTATTTCAACCTGAGATCAGTAGCTTCGAGTTGCAACATTCCTGCAAGTAATGGTTACTCAGAGGAGGGTATTTGTGTACTGTGTGTTCAGGCTGGTTTTAGGGAACAGGGCAATGTAATTGATAGCAACAGTGATGTAAAACTGGCCAGCTGAGATACTGACAACTTGGCCGGGCCTGCAAGCTGACAACCACATGACACCTCACTGACTGGCTGTGAGCCCCCCCCCCCCCCCCCAAGCCCCTTGTTGTCATATTTTTTTCCCAAGATGTAGCCCTGCCTCTGCTTGTTTTTTCAAGTTAGTCTAATAAGCTTCTCATCAATTTGTTCCTCATTCTGATTATGACTCAAAAATTGTTTATATCAAAGTCAATGACGTACGACCACTTGGAATTCTAATTTGGGAACAGCTTACCCCACTGTTTGGAAACTCTCTGTCTTTCTCATACACCATCTCTAATTTCCCTTTTAAAACCAGATATTTCCCCAGGGAACTTCCTGATATTTTGTTTATTATGTTTGCAAATTGCCTTCAATGATATAGAAACTACATAGCCTCAGAAATTGCACAGGTATTGGCTAATATATGTTTGTAAGTACAGATTACTGAAGCTCAACATGTTGTGTGTTTTGACATGGAGTACTTGGAAGCTTCCTTAATTATAGAGTGATGTAAGTAGGCCACCTTACTGAAAACCTGTAAACAGGAGCTCAATGTCAGTTTAATAGATTACAACAGACACTGGGAGCAACAGTTTATCATCTGTTTATTGTATTTTAAATTGCATACTAAATAAAGGTCAGCGTTAATGTTTTTCATTGTTCAGTAATTCTGATGTCCAGATTTCAAATAGGCCTCATGTCTTGACCACTTTTTTTAATAAGCTTCTATTTCTTTGCCATGCTTCTACCTCCGTTTTCTGCTCAGGATTCAAGAGAACAGCTGGATCATATTTCTTCTCATCATGGCAGCCATCTTCTGGATCTATCGACTTGTTAAAGTCTTTTGCAATGTTCTGAGCTACTGGGAGATCAGGCAGTTCTACATCAAAGCGCTGAAGATCAGAATGGTAAGTGCTACACCTGGAGGCCTGTATCAAGAGTGCCACAAAAAAATTGAGTTGCAGTGTCATGCATTGTCAGTTTACTTTCTGCCCCTTGCCTCTTTGTCCTAGGACGAACTATGCAACTTCACATGGCAGGAAGTCCAGGACCGGCTCATCAGCCTGCAACGGGAACAGCAAATGTGCATACACAAGAAGGAGCTGACAGAACTCGACATCTATCACCGCATCCTTCGATTCAAGAACTACATGGTGGCCATGATAAACAAATCACTGCTGCCAGTGCAGCTGCAGCTCCCCCTGCTGGGCAATGTGGTGTTCCTCACCCAGGGCCTCAAGTACAACTTTGAGCTCATCCTCTTCTGGGGTCCTGGCTCTCTGTTTCAGAATAAGTGGAACCTGCACCCCAAGTACAAGCGGAATGGAAACCGCCTAGAGCTTGCCCAGCAGCTTAGCAGAGTCATCCTGCTGATGGGTTTGGCCAATTTGCTGCTCTGCCCCTTCATCCTGGTGTGGCAGGTGCTTTATGCTTTCTTCAGCTATACTGAAATAATCCGAAGAGAACCCGGAAACCTGGGTGCACGGCGCTGGTCCCTGTATGGTCGCCTGTACCTGCGTCACTTCAATGAGCTGGACCATGAGCTGCATGGACGTCTAGGTCGTGGCTACAAACCCACTTCCAAATACATGAACTCCTTTACATCACCACTGCTGACTGTGCTTGCAAAGAACATAGCCTTCTTCTCAGGCTCAGTGTTGGCTGTTCTCATTGCACTGACAGTCTATGATGAGGACGTCCTGACAGTGCAGCACATTCTTACTGCTATCACTGTGCTGGGGGTGGTTATTACGATCGCCAGGTGAGCTTTCAGAGCATGATTTTTTCCTGAGACTATTCTGGATCACTCTCTGTAGGTGTAACACTTGAGGAAGTTGTCAGTACTTTTTACTGTTTCTTTTGCTATTCATATGATGATATACAGATGTTATCCCTTCTGTATGAATCTAATCACCTAATCAATCACAGATTTTCAATCAGAAATCAAATTTTACTAAACTTAGATTGTCTTACTTATCTCACATGTACAGGTACTGTACAATGGTTCTGTTGAAAAATGTTCACGTTTTGTACGTTTCCTACGCCAGGTCCTTCATCCCGGATGAGCATATGGTGTGGTGTCCAGAGCAGCTGCTGCAGTGCATGCTGGCACACATTCACTACATGCCAGACCACTGGAGGGGCAGTGCTAACAAGAGCGAGACCCGTGACGAGGTGGCGCAGCTGTTTCAGTACAAAGCGGTGAGGAAGGGAGAAACTCCATGGATTTGTCACACTCAGACTGAAGTGATGGATGTGTATTGGTTGTGACTTTTTTAAGTAGCACCTGGTTAACATGAAGACTTTGTCAGGTTGGGTAGAGTCAGCTAGTAAAATCACTGGATTATTTGCTACATTTTTTCGAACATTGATCAACATATGACTCTTTCTAAATATGAATACTTTAACAATTTGAGAGCATATAATAAATGTTGTCTCTGTCCAATTCAGGTGTTTATTTTAGAGGAGCTGCTCAGTCCTATTGTCACACCCTTCATTCTCATTTTCCATCTGAGGAACAAATCTTTGGAGATCATTGACTTCTTCAGGAACTTTACTGTGGAGGTGGTTGGAGTTGGAGACATCTGTTCCTTTGCGCAGATGGATATCAGACGCCATGGAAACCCAACAGTAAGGCTTTTTCCTTCTGTTACACAGGATTCAAGCCAGCCTATTCAACACATTTCTGAAACTGAAGAAAGGCTGAGCCATAATAAGCTGATGATAATGTTTCTTGAATTAATACATATCTTTGGATGTTTCTGCAGTGGATGTCTGAGGGTCAGACAGAGGCCTCTGTGTACCAACAGGCTGAAAATGGCAAGACAGAACTGTCCCTCATGCATTTTACCATTAAGAACCCACACTGGCAGCCGCCACAGGAGAGCTCAGTATTTATCAGCCATCTGAAGGAGAAGGTGCAGCATGATGCACAGGGTGGCCCCTCTCCCCAATTGCTGCTTTCGGAGGCTCCTCTCTGCACCTCACTGCAATCCAATGAGTCTGCCACTGGGGTAAGAAAACCTGAGCACCACAGAGATCACAACATGTGCCACACTGGAGCTAAAGATATAAGTCATATTAATTAAATTGTATTGTCTGTAAATTTTTTGAAGATGCGTGGAAACAGTCAGTTTATGTTATAAACAGTAATACATCAGCGTAAATGTTTCAAATAAATATTCTTTTACTATTCCCATATAATTTTATTCACCTAGTGACACTATATTAAAGTATGTTGTTGTTTCCAGCCTGATAATCTGTTGGCCAGTGTCCTGGCCCACCCTATTCTAACTGCATCTGGACTACAAGGGCGAGACCATCACTTCATCCCACCAAGCACCGCTGCATCTGCTGCTGCCAGCGTCCTGGCTTCTTTGTCCACTTCCCAGCTCGCACATACTGGCCGCAGCCGTGCACAGGGCCTGCTGCCGTCCTCCGTCCACCCCGAGAGCACCATGTACCGCAGCGATCGTACCATCATTGACAGGTGCTTACCAGACACTGTATTTTCTGCAGTGTTATTTACATACTTCAGCTGGGTTAGCTTATGTTGAAAGTGATAAATAAATGCAAAGATTTCAGCGCCATCAGCTTTAATTAACGCGTTTATTTTTTCAGTATGTCTAACAGTGACTCACGCATCCGGAGCAATGCGCTGCATTCAGAGTTCGCCTCCGCAGAGATGAGCCTCCACGCCATCTACATGCATGAGGTGATTTCCTAATCATGAACTTTAGCTTTTAGACATTATTATTATTATTATACATAACCCACTTTTGCTGTTGTGTGCCTGGAGTTTTAAAGTTATACTTCACAAAATGTATTGGTTTCAGTTTTTATGGTGCTATTTCCAAGTCTACAGGGATAAATATTTGATGCTCAAAAACAGAGTTTGGATGGAGTATCACTTCGAGTATTCCTTGTAGACCACTAGTCTAGGACTCTGTTCTGCTGTACACTGACAATTGCCTGTCTCTCCAGCTCCATCAGCAGAGCTCTCACCCACAGAGAACTTCAGGGCAGTGGCAGAGTGCAGTGCCAATGAGAGACCTGCACACAAACACTGGTAAAAAAAATATATATATTGATTTTGAACTTTGATGTAAAGTTTAGGGGAAAAAATTCTCCCTAGTTTATATATGATGTCTTACTTTATATTTTTGATGTCAACATTGACTCAGTGATCTATAACTGCAAATTCAGCAGAGCCTTAAAAGACAATGACTTAATATTAGATTAGAATAGGTTTTAGAATAGATGATTTCCTAAGTATAGTCCTTTTTTTTTTTTTTTTTTTTAACCATAAAATTATGTACAATTTAATGGTTTGTATGGGGTCATGGAAATCTGAGAGCAGTATGTAAGTTTGCTAATTCTCAAATTTGTGAAAATAGTAACATACTGTATGTATAAGTATATTACAGTTGGTAATCTATTAAAAGAACATATTAAAAACACTGACCATTAGTTAGTTAGTTAGTTAGTTAGTTACTTTATTGTCCCCATGGGGGAAATTCATTTTCACAGCTGTACAGGCAGGGAGACACCATAGCACACACCCGCACATATAACACACTACAGTCATTTGTAGTATTACAAATCTGTAGGGTGTGAAAAAGTGTGGAATTTAAACTAGATAATCCCACTTTGTTTCCTCAGGCTTCCAGGCACATGGTGGCCTTGGTTCCAGCATGTCCATGCCCACCACTGTCCACCTTGGTGGCTGGCAAGAAGAGGAGGAAGAGGAGAATGAAGATGATCAGGAGATTAACAGTGGATCTACTCCAAAGCAGGGCACCAGGAGTAGCTGTTGAAGTGCCTTATGTCATAAGGTATATGCTCAGTTTTTCAACTCTTTTAGCCTTTTAGCCTACAAAGGATATGTTACCATGATAATTTCTCTTCTCTTTTCTTTTGTAGTGTTTACATTTTATTTTCTTCGATGAACATTGTGGCCTTAGATGATCGTCATGGAGAATTTAGCATGGACCTTTAAAACTTCATTCAGCGTTTGTTGTGGGAGGGGCTCATTGAATAACCACTGTCTCTACACCTCTGCGCCTCATCCTGTCACACCAGGCAGACTATGGCATCAGGGAAACCATACGTCTTCCGTCCCTTTCTTCATGATCTCGTCATAAACTTGTACAAACAAACTACATATAAAGTACACGTGACAGAGACACAATATAGTTGTATTCATAGGATCAGTGTGTGATGGTGGGTGTGAGCAGTTTTATTGTGGAATGCAAAAAGGCTCATCACAACTTCTCAGCCTCTGTGTGCACAATCCAAGTATCTGTGCATCACACGGTTTTACAGTGTGAGTCTAATGGAAGATTTCACTGAATGGTGTCTTCTGTGCTACAAAGACTGCAAGCTGTATCTTAGCTGCCTGAACAATTTTGATCATCTAAAAAAAAAAAAAGAATTAATTCAGTATTTCAAGTTGTGCCGTTTTACCCTGGTGATTTGTAAATACACTTTTGCGTCTTACTTATCCTTTAAAAGTCCACATTTTTACTACCAGATCTAATCGTCGGAAAAGATACCAAGTATTGATATGAGAAAGAACTGACTGTACAGTAGCCGTAATACTAAAACGCCATGTGTACCTGGCAAAAGCCTGTTGGGTCTTTAAACTAGGCATACACATGCTTTGATGCTGCTGTCTGTGTTTAGTTGTCCTAAATACAGATTTTGTTCAGTGTTAATATTTATACAGCCAGTCTATCAAGACGTTGCTTGTACTCAAACACAGGACTGAACTTTGGGCACCAAGTACACTTGGCATTAAAATCTCAATGCAGATAAGAAGATGTCTTTTTAATTCTCTTTAGGCTGGACATGAATGTCAGCTTAATGCCTTAACACCCATATAAACATATGTATTTAAATCTTAGTTTTCCGTATTACCTCAGTGGTGGTGAAGAAAAACTAATACTCCAATCAATACCTCTGCAGTGTATTTACTCTTGTGTAAATATATATATAAACATATGGGTTTTTTGCAGTGTACAGATGCATCTTTTAACTGCATTTTGATTTTAATGGCAGGTGTAAGTGGAACCCCTTTCATTTTCTGTTAGTATTTCTTGTCTAGCAGATGTTTTGAGTCAGATGTCTCTTCTTTTTTTTTTTTTTAACAAAACAGGGTGATATTACTTTTACAAATCTTTCACAAAAGCTCACATATAAATAGATCTTCATCATAAAAGCTGACATATATATCAGAGGATATGCTGCTGCTTCTGCAGCATTAGGTTTGAAGATTTTAGGACAGGGACAGTTCCTCTCGGGCTTCAAAGCAAGAGCATGAGGAGAAAATAAAGCCTTTCCACAGTCAGCATCATTTGTTAGCTTTAAGAGTATTTATTACCTGTTTTCCCCTGGATATTTAATTGATGTATATGTATTATTTATTTGATGAAAATATTTAGACTGTTTTGTCAGTTTCACAAAATCTTATAATCTTATTAATGAAATGAAATGGCATGTACCCCCAATCACTAAAAGTAGTTTCAAAAAACAAATTTTGCTTTTGAAGTTCTGATAAAAGGGTTTTATTAGTGCAACGATAACATGCCCAGCTGCATGATGCAAATGTGATTTAAACGTAAAATAAACTTGGATTAAATCTGCTTGTTGCTGTAGTGCGTAAAAAAAACCCAATTTTTATTGTATTCTACAAAGATCACAGTAAGATAGATCTCATCCTCCACTCCTGCAAAACTTTATAGAGGGTACAGATTCGTCTTCGCCGACACTCGTGCTTAGAAACTGTTCCACTTTCTTTTTGAGTGTGTGTGTATCTGTGGGAGAAATTCATTTAGACACCTGCGTTATTATGCTAACACAAACTCAGATTTTTGCACTGAAAAAAAAAAATTTTTTTTAAATGTGTGTGTATATATACAAATATATCAGTTACACTTAAGAAAGGGCAGGTCTCAAAAGGGACGCTGAGTCAGTCTTCATCCTTAAATGACCTCTTCTTATTGTTTGTATATTAGCATCAGCACGTATTGTAATGTCATTGTCCACAGCAGACCACTTGGAAACACTGTGGCCAATCACATAAGGTCATTCTTACCTCTGGTCAGTTAAAAAAAAAAAAGTTTGCCCTGTAGGGGATGACTTGTGTGTTTCTGTCACACTCTATGCTTACATGGGTATCGTGGTGACTTTATATGTGGTACATCTTACAAATGCAGTGAGTTTCTGTTGCAGAGACTCAGCTTTGTGCTCAGAGTTGATTTCTTTTGGCGGTCTCCACATTTGCACCTCACTGTTGTGTTTGTCATTTTATTTTCAGCAGTGCCTTAGTGTTAAGGACTAGTGTTTGCTCTCTTTAGAAGCCATTTCATGTAAACCATCAGATTTGCTTTCACAGATTTAGCAGCACATACTATGTACAGTATTTTAGTTTTTGCAAGTCATCATGTATAGCATCAAGTATGTAGTGAAACTGTGGATGTGGCTTGTAAGATGAGATCTTGAGATCTTGTGTCAGTCTGTTGCACCTGACAGTGCACTTCTTCTCATCATGGTGTCTAAACTAGCACTGTCTTGAAAATCCTAAAGAAGCAGGAGTATGCCTTGTAATTGGCAGCGTCATCATGGCCAACCCTCTCATCATACTATGGTTTCTTATCCACTATACACCAGTCTAAAAATCACAGTGACTGGAACAAGGTGCTAAGTTTTCATCCTGATATATTGAATATGTTTTTTTTTTTTTGTACATTGGTTTGTCTGTCTGTTTTGTTCTGTAAATTAAGAAACACTAGCTGAAAAATGAAACATGCCAAAAGAACTTGTTTTCAGCACAGCTTTACAAGACGTATTGTTTTCTGTGAGTGAGTAGAGAGGCAAATTTTGAGTGTATTTAATCATTTCATGTGTGGTTGACTATGTGACGTTTATTTGAAATAAAAATATATTTTAATTTTCTCTCTGTTCTATATTTCTGTTGCTAGTTTGCAATGTCAGCTTGTGAATGAATCCTTTGTATGACAACATGTTTGGTGCCACTCTAATTGTATCACAACCTGTTATATTGGTAATGATGTTGGCTTTTCTGAATTTAAGAGGTGATCTTTTACATCACAGCGTTAATTTTTGCTTTTTTGCATGACTCCATGCCTTTTCAGTTCGTCTGCCCAACAGTTTATTATTTCGACAACCATTGGATGGATTGCCATTAGATTTGCTACAGACATTCATGGTCCCCAGTGGATGAATTGTGATGAGTTTGGGGAACTTTTGACAGTTTTATCTAGCACCACCAACAGCTTAACATGGAGTAGTTTTTGAAACACTAACTGTAGGTGCATGTTAAATAACTAATGTTTGCTCAGTAAGTTAAGTCTGAGATGTCCCAAACTGATCATTGTACAGAGGATAAACTAACAAACAAACCCAAACATACTTCTCGTCCCGGTGAGAGCAATACAAGTTGCAGGAAAAAGCATAACCTGGACAAGTTGTTCCCAACCCTTTGGCCTGTGACCAGTGTCCATCTGCACCATCATTAGTTGTTTCTTATGTCTAGTGATTGTGACCATTTCAGCTAAAGAGTGATTTTTACTTAAGGGAGTAAAGTTAGGCACCTGTTAACTGAAAAAAAAAAAACCTTACCGTGTTTCCCCCCCTGTTTTTCCTTTCCTGTTAATCATCTTGAAACTCTTTCAGGATTCATCTAAACCCTCAGGTTGAGACTCACTAACCTGGACATCACAACGTGGTATGTACACAAAACATTTATTTAACATTTAACATCAGTCACAGACATCAAAACAACATAAATAGTATCTTTAATATTATTTATAGGTCTATATGTACAGTCAACATGCACTGTTACACAGTACAACAACATGCATATTGATTACATTGTGTTTACTTACTGGCACAAATTCTCAAAAAGAAACAGGATGTATCTAGTGCATTTGGCTTGAAACAGTCCTACAGAGGACATGTTCATGCTGTCATTCAAAAAGCATCTGTATCTTTTGTGCTGCATCTCTTCTCCTGTGCATAACAGTTTTAACATCGGTCCTGTTGTCCGGTCCTTGGTGTGAACAGCACTTGCTTGCTTTGCACTTTGTTTAGACTGTTTTTAATAAAAGCTGATTGGTGGATCAAGGGCGGTGTAAATCTTGAGGTTGCCTAGGTGTACTTTGTTATATGACTGGTTCCCTCATTTTAGCAGTTTGTCTTCATTTTGTGGGTTAGGATGGTTAGGGTGACTTTTGTTTCATGGTTTTCTATGGCAGCTCCTCTTTGTCCTGTGTAAATCCTGTTGTCTTATTTCTGGCACTACTGTGAAAGGCATCTGCATTGTAAATAAACACGATGAGTTTCTATTTTGTTACACACTATTTAGCCTCGTCTATTTCGTTGGTTGGTTAATATCATTGTTTAAGTCCCCTTGGACCTTTTAAGGTACATGTACGCCATCTGCTGTTCACTCTTGGCTATCTGTACTTGGCACAATCAACATTTGTCTCACTTGTCATCTGCTATGTAAATGTTCTTTTGAGGTAACACTTGGGTGTTTGGGCTGTGAACATGATACAACCGTGACCCTACTCCTGAAATGGCAGAGAGGTCATCTGGAAGGCTGTGAGGTCAAATACTGGAGAGTATACACTGCATCCATTTTGTGAAAATTGTCTCATCGCTATGAAATGTTTTGCATGGGATTTTATCCAACTCTATAGCTGCTGATAGCACAGCCAGGTGCTGTGTGTCTGTCTGCTGCCCTCTACTGTGTGTTGTGCTCCAGGTGCCATGAGAGGGTGACAGCTAGCTGAGAGACAGTTCTGGACGATCACCAGAGGTTGTGGAAATACCATCCACGATGTGATTTGATGCTACTAACTGATTGGGCAACAAGGACCGCAGACTACAGAAAGGGCAGAGGAGAGGATAAATAATTGGAGGTAAGTTAAAATTTAAGTTTATATAAAATATTCTTGGATGGCTTGGATGAATGTGGGACAGAGACAGACAAAAGATCAATTTCTCGGAATCTCTCTTTTTCTCAGTAGATACTAAGGCTACTGAACCAGTAGCCAGAACAGGATGAAACGGGGGCAAGCAGCAACAGTGGATTACCGACCTGCTAGAGTTTCGGGAAGTTTAAATCAGGGTCCCAGCGACCTGCTGCTGTCACTCATTGGCACAGAGGGGGAAAGCCCACACTGCAAGACTAAGAAAATACCATGGGAGCCAAAGAATAGGGAGGGAAGGGGTAAGACTTGCTGTAAGCATTAGATTTCAGAAAAATAATTATGTCTCCAAACGTGATAAATTAGAGCATAATAGAAAGTGGCACACAGATGCCCTACCATGTCAGGATTGCTATGTCATGCTGAATGATTGCTAAGTGTTTTCATCATTGTGTAAATGTCATCAGAGATACTTTTAACACATTACTGTATTTTTACAGCATGAAGTCATAATTTAATTATGGGCAGCAGGTGGTTGTGGAATACAATGTGCCACAGGCTCTGTGGCAAGTTCAGCTAATCTCTCAGCTTACCCCCAATCACATTTACATTCAATCACAATACAGGCTCAACACACGCTGTGTACATACACACATGGATGACAGGGATTTTCTAGTCTTACTCAGAGGACATAGTCCGTGAGAAAGGGGAGGTTACTGAGAAAATTGTGACTGAAAAGACAAATGAGTCAACAGGCAACATGACCATTGACTTAGAAATAATGCTCTGTTATTATTTAGACAGTGAATGAAATATTCACAGATTGTCTGCCACTGCTTACTGGCCTGAAACAAGAGAAAAGGTCAGAACAGAAAGTTTTAAAGGAACACTGACATTTTGTAAAATGTGTTTATTTCTCACCAGAGTCTGATAAGAGGACTAGTATTATCTTTATGTTCATTGTACATTCAAATACTTCATTTTTAATTTGGCTCATCCTCAAGCTGACCTCTCTCTACTCTACACCCTGTGGTAACATGAGCCAAAAGATCATTACCTACAGGTGTAAGTGGCAAGAGACTGATTTACAAGTTGTAGGCTCAGAAGTACTTTTTTGGTTTTGTTGCACTGAGTCTGTAAATCATCAATAGTCCTGTACTAGGCACATTTTCAGCATTTTTGGCTTCTTGTGGATCTATAGTCTGACTCCACAGTGACTCGAGTCCAAGTCATGTGACCCAAGTCAACACAAAATGAGCGATCAGTAACCTTATGCAGCCTCAGCTACAGTGTAAGTGATTTAATGTCTGAAATACCTATGTATTTTTAGAATAGAATGCCTTTATTGTCATTGTATGGTTAAAAACCATACAACAAAATTTAGAGATCGTTGACTTTTGACTTTTGACCAAAATAAATCGTAAATTAACTCTACTTCCTGGGACGAGGATAGGGATACACAACTTCCGTTTTTTTCTTTCTCTTTAAATGCTGACCTTAAGACTTACAGCTGAAATTACACATGACTCAGTCTGTTTAAATGTGACTACTTTTAGGCCGTCGAATAAAAATACAAAGACAACAATCAGTATTGCCACACCAAAGTTCTATTGTGATTATTTACTGTATGTTTTACAGTGTGGAAAAGGCTTTGTACCTTTATCTAAGTATATAAAATGAACAGAGGTGTTAATGATTTTTTTTATCATAGACTTTCTTTTAGGTGTCTGGCTGCACATTTTTGATGGGGAAAGGGGGGTTGCGTTTGGGAATTTGAACTCGTGACCTCAACATAGACAAGAGCAGAAAACAAACAAACAAACAAACAAACAAAAAACAACAGGATGGACTTAAAAAAAATTATGATGTGCTGCCACTGAAAGCTTCCACTCCGCCGGTGGAAAAACATTTTTGCGGTTAAAAAAAAATCACCATTATGAGTTGTTTACGACTTAACTGTCCGAGTTGTCGTGTGCAGCGTGCAGCAGTGAGCAGCCCAGCAGAGGCCAGGCCAGTCTGCTCTGCTCTCCTTCCCTTCCTCACCAACAGGCTATCTCCTATCTCCACAGTAAATGACAAGTCTATTTTGGACAGGAGGCTGCGCCAAAAGAGGCACGTCAGCTATTTGGCATCATGAGGTACCGGAGAAGAAAGAAAAAATAAGTCTAGTCAACCGCCCACCGCAGGAGACTGGGGGGGATGTTCCACCATCCTGGATTTACAACCGTTTCAAGGATATTTGAGCACAAAGAAGATTTTTTTTTCTATCATTAATGTTGGTGGGATTTCTACTGCGCTGATACTGGAGTAGGCTATCATCCGGAAATCCTGACGGCCAATTGAAGTTAAAGCCCACATGATTCAACGCCATTTTTACCTGAGTGGCTGAAGACTCAAGGTGAACAAGTACTGTTTGGCTAAATAATATAACAACATTAATACTTTATACTTTATAGTGATGCTTATATTGAGAACTTAACCCAAGTTAAAGGCTGCGTTTCTGTCGATTTCCTCTGAAATTAGGATGTTTTATAGGTTGATTTATTATTATTATTATTATTTATTTATTTTTTTTACCAATTACAAGCGTGTGTTCTCCAATTTTCGCTTCTTTTTTTTTAACCACACCAGCACATTAGTGATTGAAGTGCAACATATATATTTTTAAAGACGTTTCCGTTTGCTTATAGAAAAGAGACACTGCGATAAATGTTTCTGAAGCGGGAGCTTTATCAAACAGCTGATGTCCCATTCGCTTCTACAAATGGCAATGGACAGAGACGGGGTCTGACAGCTGAGGTTATTTTTGGGACAGGCGGTTCAAGCGACAGAGAGGTGACAAAGCTGGCAAATGTCAGTCTCTGAAAGGCACATATCTGCTCGATTTGACCTTGTTACAGGAGGAATTCATTTGTTGTTGTGTTATTAAAGTATTTTCCTATTGAATAGGTTGCGTGGCATGAGGTTAAGTCTTTGTGCTAATGAATGTCTGCAAGGCCAGGACGGGGGTATGACTGATACTGTAACTGCTGCCACCTATAAATATTACAATCTGAAGTGTGGAGTTATGTCTATTTTCATAGCATAGCGTATTTATAGAGTACACCTAGCAAACGGTCTCATCTCACAGTGGTTTGGGTCTATTTAACAGTCTATTTTCTTTGTCACCCAACCGGTCGAGGCAGATGAGTCCAGTTCTGCTTGAGGTTTCTGCCTCTTAAACAGAAGTTTTTCCTTGCCACTCTCACCTATTGTTGCTCATGTTGGGAATTGTTGGCTTTCTCTCTGTAAATATAATAATATATAGTACAGTCTAGACTGTCTCTATATGAAAAGTGCCTTGAGATAACTTTTGTTGTGATTCGGCGCTATATAAATAAAATTGACTTCATTTAAAATGTGATCAGGAAGTAATATAAAATGACTGACACAACCTTTGTATGAGCATTGAAAAAATCCTAATTTGATACAGTTAATAATCAAATTAATTTATGAGAATTCAATTATAACACTGAGACTGAATAATTCTAGAAATTTAAGTGTCAGACACACCATGAAATTTTTATATGAAATGTGTTTAAATTGGCCAGTAGAAAACTCTTTTATTTTACTACTCTTTAATTTTATTGCCAGTTATGAGAACATTCATAAGGACTTAAAGCCCTGTTTAATTTAGCATATTATCTGTTTTAATTCCTACCCTGGTATTGTATTGTAACTTTCACCTTTTCTTTGATTTATAGGAACAAACGATGGATCCAAACTTGTTTGGAGGAGCCCCCAGGTTTCTCACTCGCCCTAAGGCATTCTCGGTGTGCGCGGGCAAAGACACCACGCTCAGCTGCACCATCGTAGGCAGCCCGACTCCACTGATCACCTGGGAGAAGGACAAGCTGAAGCTGACATCTGGGGGCCGCTTCAAGACTGTGGAGGATGGAAATGTGTACCGCTTGACCATCTATGACTTAACGCTGGAGGACAGTGGACAGTACATGTGCCGGGCCAAAAACAGTGTTGGGGAGGCCTATGCTGCTGTAACTGTTAAAGTGGCCCTGCCGACGGAGATGGCCCAGAGGGCCCCTGTTTTCATTGTAAAGCCTACCTCTGCACGTGTAGGTTTGGGAGGTGATGTTGTTTTCCACTGCCGGGTTGCAGCTCACCCTGAGGCCAACTTTGATTGGGAAAAGGATGGGCGCTACCTGGGGGAGACGAACCGCATCAAGATCGTCTCTGACAGCGACAGCAGCACCTTAAAAATCCAAAGTGTACGTAACCTTGACAGCGGCACCTACACCTGCAGGGCCCAGAACAGCGTTGGCCGTGCGCACACCGCAGCAGCTCTTGTTGTAGACGCTCAGGATTCCCGCCACCTGTCTGCGGATAAGAACACCTCCCTCCTCTCTCACCTCCAAAAGCGCAAAGAGGAAATGAAGAAGGATATCTCCATCTATCGCACTGAAGAGAGCAGCTCCTTGGTTTCCTCTTCCTCCACAGCCACCATCGCAGACCGTTTGAGTTTGGAACATCAGCTGAGGGCATCAGTGCTGGCAAAGCTACCCAAAGGTGTGTTCACCCGCACCTGCACAGTGACTGAGGGCAAACATGCCAAGCTCAGCTGCTTTGTGACGGGTCACCCTAAACCCCACATTATCTGGAGGAAGGATGGAACCAACATCAGTGAGGGCCGCAGACATGTCATTTATGAGGACCAAGCTGAGAACTTCATCCTCAAGATCCTGTACTGCAAGCAGAGCGATAATGGCCTCTACACCTGCAATGCAACCAACATGGCTGGGCAGACCTACAGTGCTGTGTTGGTAACAGTGAAAGGTAAGCCTTTAAAATGCCACATCTTAAGAACAGGTGACATGCAGTGATAATTAAACACTTTTACTAACAACTTTTATAAATCACATTTGAAAGAAACTGGCGATCAGTACAGGGTGTACCCCGCCTCTCGCCCAGTGTCAGCTGGGATAGGCTCCAGCCCCCCTGTGACCCTTAACGGATAAGCGATAAGATAATAGATAATGGATGATAGATAATGGATGGATAGACATTTGAAAGAATCTTCTTGAAGAATTAGATGCAACATCTATAAACACATACAGCATCTAAGCTCTAGACTGCTTCATGTTCAGTGTTTCCCATGGAAAGCCTAAAACCAACACTGCCCAAGGCCCCAAGTCCACTTGAAGACATTAGGCTGTAAATACAGGTCTCAAATGTATCATTTTATTTTCAAAAAAGGGTGAATCATTTCCTTAAACAGCTGAGCAGTGTAGGTTTTAGAAAACATAACTCGAACAGAGGCAAATAGTTATTTGTTGGGGACTATTTTGAGCTGTGCATTAATACACGTTTGGTGGTCTATTGAGTATTTATAACACCAGGATGGAGTATGTGTAATTTACTCAAAATAAACTACAGTGACTAAGATCATTGTAATGAGCAAACATGTCACCTTGTATAGCAGTGTGGCTCATTCATGTGTTTTTAATAGCAATATAAATGGAGGTACATGGCCCAGAGGAATAAGGTGTATGTTAATAACATAAATTTATCCATAAGTGTGGTCCAAACCACTTGTACTAAATCCTCATTTAAACCTCAAAATGTGTGCGGCTTTTCACAACAAGGTTGAATTCTGGCTCTATCTCTGAAGGAAGGTGTTGTGTTGCATCTATTTTCTGCTGGTGATGAGTGGTTCGCAGTTGCTAAGACGGTCACTCACTTACTGGAGCACACTGGCACCATGGCTAGTGTGACTTCCCCCAGGAAGAAATTGGCCCAAGGGATGAAACTGTAGTGTTGTAAATTGATGTTAGTCGTTAATCTCCATTCATTTGGCTGTGCCACCGATGTCACCTGTGTTGTACTGGTGGGTGCAAGAAAATGGATACATCTGATGTTTGCCCCGCAACCTGTTAAAAAGGAACATTTTGAACTTTTGGTGGTTGAATGACCATTTCTCAGTTTTACAACAAATACATAAATTACAGCACTGAACAAAAAGAAAAATACAATGAACTGAAAAGAAATGGTAACAACACATACAATAAATCTGGCTTATCATTCAACTTTACATTGGACTGTTCAACAAAATGAGAGTTCTTGCAGAAAAGGAAGTCAGTCACATTCCTGGGAGGATTTACCTAACAAAGCACAGTTTTTTGTATACTAATGAACAAAATAAATAAGGGTTGGTTTATTTTAGCAGCCAGACTTTATCTAATTTAATGGCCATTTGTGCAAACTGATATTCTCAAAGCATTTAACCACTAAGCTGAAAACAGCTCACTTGTCCTTTGGAAGGCACATTATAGGAAATATCATAAATATCTTAATGTAAACATTACATTTATTTTATGTGAATACTTGGAGTGATTTACTGAACCCAGTGGACTTCTCCCATAACTCAAAGTCCACATGTTTCAACACTGGATTCCTGAGGTAAAGTGTTAAAACTGTTGGCTTAGATCCAAAGTATGGATATGGATACAGTCTGAAACTGTACCCCTCATTTATGGTGCAGAGTGCAGAAAGAAAACTGAGAACACGGACGTAGGGGAAACGTACAAGATGTACTCTGAAACCTCCACTGAAATAGTGGTAAATAGTGGGTGTAGTAAGCATATTGAAGCCTTCAGTTCACATTAAAAGCTAGTCATGTAAATCTTCAGTAATTTTTTGACATTATTATTAGGTGCACAGTATTTTGTATAGTTTAGCTTCGGAAATTATTACACTTTTACTTGTTGTATTTCCTACCTTCCAAACAACCATTGTTTAACCATCAGGCCTTGGTGTCAACATTCAAGGTTTAACAGCTGACTACCAAAAAGCTTTTATTTCACTTGCCACTGTATTGTCAGAGATTTAAACTAAAGGACATGCAAACGTGATGAAAACAGTAATGTCAGTTTAGAGCTTTTGACTCTTAGAAACATTGTTCAATAGCCAAGTCTCAAATCTTGGGTGCTGAAGTTTCCTTAAACACAGCACACAGATTACATCGATTAAATGCTTAATATGACAGATTACCTCAACGAGCAAGTTTCTAGTTTCTCTGACTTGATTTTGAAATTGCACTAGCCTAAACTACAGACAACATCACAGGGAAATAAAAGCAGAGATTTTGGAAAGCGGTTGACAGTATCATAAAGTATATTCTTCATTTGTAGGTGATAGACTGACATATGCAAAACTGTCAATATGGCTGTGTAACCTGAAGTTTTTGTAACTTTTATTGTGTCAGAGCCTAAGGTGCCCTTCAGAAGGAAGCTGCAGGATGTGGAGGTACAAGAGAAAGCGTCGGCCATGCTGATGTGTGAGGTGCCTCAGATCGCCACCCAGACCAACTGGTTCATGGAGGAAACCAGGCTGGAGCAAAGTATTAAATATCGCATGGAAGAGGAGGGCACCCTGCGTCGCCTCACCATACACAACGTCACCACCAACGATGATGGTGTTTATATCTGCGAGATGAAAGAGGGCAGTCGCACTGTGGCTGAGCTCACTGTCCTGGGTATAATTGAGATTTTTTTCTCCCATTGTTCTTGTTTAGTATTAGATATTTTATATTATCTTTTTTGTAACATCTACTTATTCTCATATCCCAGGCAACATTACCAAGAAGCTTCCCCGGAGAACAGTCGTTCCCGTCAGTGACACTGTCATCTTCATTGTGGAGCTGGAGCATCCCTGCCCAGACACCTACTGGACCCGCAATGGGGAGAAGCTGAAGGAAGATTCCCGTATTTCCATTGCCTGCATGCTCAGACAGTACACACTCACCATTAGAGATTGCCAGCCGGATGACTCAGGAGAAGTGGCCTTTGTCGCTGGAGACTGCAAGACTTCAACTCGATTTTCTGTCACTGGTGAGGATGACACCTGGGTCACGTGCTATTTTGGGAAAAAATGATTTTTTTAGGCCTGAATTTGTCTACCTTAAATTGTTATAAAAAATTGATCAAGCTTAAGTCTGTGATGCCCTGTGTCCCTGTGACTTCATACAGCATCAACAATAAGTAAGCTGACAAGAATGATGAACTATGAGAGTAAAACCTAGCTTGTAA
Organism: Lates japonicus; assembly: GCA_033238685.1. Classification (NCBI taxonomy): domain Eukaryota; kingdom Metazoa; phylum Chordata; class Actinopteri; family Centropomidae; genus Lates; species Lates japonicus. The sequence continues at coordinate 8,521,322 of BRZM01000010.1, read as the reverse complement.
AAAAATACATATAACCCATAAATTGTTCTTTTGATATACTGCAATCACTCAGTACTCATCCAATAAGATAAACAGCATGACCATCATCACTCTCTCTGCTCTAGCTGCAAGGAAACATCCTCCCGATCCCCCAGTCGATGCTGTGGTGCAGAACAAGACTGACTCATCCATCACCATCCAGTGGTCTCCTCCTGACAGCGATCGCCCTGTGCCTATCAAGGGTTACATCGTGGAGAGGAGAAAGGTTGGCACTCAGACATGGCAGAGGTGCAATGCTGGAGAAACCATTGCAACCACAGAGATCATCATTTGCAACTTCACCGAAGAGGCCAGCTACCAGTTCCGTATCTCTGCCATGAATGACTTTGGCCAGAGTCCCTACCTGGAGGTGCCTGGAAGCTTCTACCTTGGTAAGGCTGACGTCTCCGTGGCATTTTTCATTCATGGCTATCTGCTGTTGTTGCACTCAATCAAGTGTTCTTTCCTTTTATGTCTGGTTTGGCCTTTGCCTCTAGAACCCACTGCAGAAATCAGGAAAGGCCTGATGAACAGCACCGCAGTCTCTGGCGAGGAGTTCTCTGTCTCCGTGGAGCTGTCTGCTGTTTGTTCTGGCTTCTGGTCTCTGAACGGCCGCCTCCTCCGCAGTGGAGCCGACTACCTCATCACCAGGGCCAAGACCACACACACTCTGCTCATCCGTGTCGTGACCATGGAAATGAACGGAGCTGAAGTCAAGTTTGTGGGTGGAGGCTCACAAAGCAGTTGCATCCTGTCTGTGAAGGGTATGCACTTAATCATAGCCGTTAAACTATCAGTAGGAAAAATATAAAATCATATTGTAGTATATTACCTTTTGTGTATTAAATTCAGATTTGTAGACTAGTTCTTCACCTTGTTTTTAATTGAAGGCAATTGCTATTTACTGTATTTTTGTGAGAAGCAAATCAATAACACCTCCTCACCTTCCAACTGTATTTTTAGCCCCTTCTGTTAGGTTCACTAACAAGTCAGATTTGATGGAGGTGGTGACCTGCAGTGCCCAAGCCACCGCTCAGCTGACTGCTGAGGTGTCGGATTACGATATACAGGTTTGCAATGGAAACATACGCTATTTCCAACTGTCACTTTTTGCTTTCATAGATAATATTAATATAGCTTTAATTTCACAAGTATGCAGGGGTGGAAGATGTACAAGTGCTGTAATTTCTGTAATTGAGAGGCATTTACTTGATGCCTACACTTAAAAGTCTTTTCAATAGATAGGGATATTCCATTAAAGCTGTGACCTTCAAGTTGATTTAACTTCTTATGCAAATGAGTGCAATCAGCATGCTATATTTACCCACTAACATCAACCATATGCTACTGTTGCTCAGAATAGTCTGCAGAAGAGACTGTTTTGTAGTGAGTATGTGTCAGCACAAAAACTCCCATTTGTTAATGCTAAAGTCACAGTAGGCAACTTGGCCCTTGGGTAGAATATTGAAGTTTTTTGTTTTTTTTTTCTTTTTAAACCTAGCCTTTACTTTATCGTGTCTGTTGTGGCTATCTGTTCTGTATTTGTTCTGCAGGTGGTTTGGATGAAGAATGGGAAGGAGCTGAAAATGGGCAAGAAGTATGAATACATCATCACTGACCGCAAGAGAATCCTGATGGTACACAACGTTACAGAGGAAGATGTGGGCATCTATGAGTGTGTTTTAGCTGATGACAGGATGTCTGTGCAACTCGCTCTTAAAGGTACACTTATCCAAGTACAGGTTCCAGTACTCCAGTATCTGTCTGCTGTTGATTGTTTGAAAATGTGCTGAAGCTATTGATCAGTGAAGCAAATGTTTTACCAGATGTTAAGTACTATATATGTCTTGCGTGGTGCAGAGGTGATTTCATAAATTTCAGTGTGTGCAACAAGTGCTGCCTCAAGCCCATGTGCAGACAGCGCAGTTTGTCTTAGACCATGTGATATATTGGAATGTGACCTGCTTTGATGGCAACTAGCATATGTCTATCAGCCATCAAACAGAGGAAAGCTATCTGTCATCATGTAGTCAACTTCAGTGTGGTTGTGCAAAGTCAACTCACGTTCCTCCTACACATGAGCTCCACTGATAACAAACCTAAAAATACACATTTTCAAAGAGAACACATAATTATTCATATGAGAGCAAAACATTAAATTGTCAGATATTTATTTATTAAAAACACATGGTTCAATTTCCATCCCTTTTCCTCTAAGATGAACCTGCCAGGTTTCTGAACAAGGCCAGAGGTCCTATGGGGCTGTCATCTTCCCTTAAAGGAGATCTTGAGCTAAGCTGTGAGGTGTCTCCTGCCAGCGCAGCCGTTGTGTGGAGAAAAGATCAGGTGGAAATCACTGAGGACCAAAGAACTACCATCGTCTCCAAAGGGACTCAAAGGAAACTCATCATCAAGAACGCCAAGAAAAGTGACGAAGGACATTACTCCTGTGAGACGGCAGCGGACAAAGTCACATTCCAGGTCAAGATAAAAGGTGAGAATGTGATGCTTTTTGTAGTGCTGTTCAACGTTTGACTGCATATCGCAAATATAATATTCTTCACCTTATTTTCATCTCAGAAACTCAAGCCCTTGCTGCCTTCTCCAACAAGGAGTCAGTCCAAAGGGACGTGAAAGCCACTCTCTCCCAGAAAGCAACTCTTAGTTGCACCGTGTCTGATAGCAAGACAGAAGTGAAATGGTATAAAGATGGCAAGCTGTTGGTATCCAGTCGGACCATATACTCAGAGATAAAAGGCAATACTCGTCAGCTGGTGATTGAAAAAGTGGAGAGGAGTGATGCTGGAGAATATACCTGTGAAGCTGGAGTGGATAGGCTGGTCTTCAAGGTATCTGTGTCAGGTAGGACTGCTTGATGTATTAATTAATATATACTGTTGGATTTAGCAATTGTTTTCCATTTGTAGAATTATGATGGCATGAGGAATGTGTCTTATATGTCTCTAATATGTTTCAGTCACTGGCGGACTTAAACAGTGCTCATAACAACACAGTATTTCTCATTGATGTTACCCTCAGAGGCCCAGTCAGCTTTCTTCAACAAGGAGTCAGTTCAGAAGGAGGTGAAAGCCACTCTCTCCCAGAAAGCCACTCTGAGCTGTGAGGTAGCTGATTCCAAGACAGAGGTGAAATGGTATAAAGATGGCAAGATCCTCGCTTCTAGCAAGGTGATCCATGCAGAGTCAAAGGGCAAGAGTCGCCAGCTGGTGATAGACAGCGTGGAGAAGAAGGATGCTGGAGAGTACATCTGTGAGGCTGGGACTGAGAAGTTGGTCTTCAAACTCCAGGTGGCAGGTAGGGGCAAGGACTGAACTAGCTTACAGTTTTTCTTTTGACTGATGTACTCAACAGGTATTGCAGATGTTAACACATCAGTGGACAGGGAAAAAGTTTTTGTCATCTTCATTTATGGTCTTCTCCACAGACACACAGGTCCAGTCTGCATTCTCCAACAAGGAGTCTATCCAGAGGGATGTGAAAGCCGTTCTCTCCCAGAAAGCCACTCTGAGCTGTGAGGTAGCTGATATGAAGACAGAGGTGAAATGGTACAAGGATGGCAAACTGGTGACCTCCAGCAAGACGATCCACGCAGAGTCAAAGGGCAAGAGTCGCCAGCTGGTAATCGACAGCGTGGAGAAGAAGGATGCTGGAGAGTACATCTGTGAGGCTGGGACTGAGAAGTTGGCCTTTAAAGTACATGTGGACGGTAAGGAGAATGCATGATAGTTAAAAATGACCAAATCGTGATTATTAAATTAGAACTAGTCATTGGTAGACACTTAAGACAAAAGTACATTTTAGTTTAAATCTTGTTTTTGTTGATTGTCTAATTTGGTCATAATTGTACTGTAATAGATGTAATATATATAATATAAGATAATATATATAAAATAAAATACTCAGCTGTATGACAGGCAAATGAATGCAATATTTAGAAATCTAGAAAAGCTTATGCTGTTTTTTTTTTATAGAGATGAGAAAAACTTCTACTGTGTGAAATTTGTTGTGTTTTGTGTTTGTGCTGTGGTGTGCTCCTTTTTTGGCTGCATTGTTGTCTGTGTCAATTATCAGATATTGGACATGCTTCGCTCAAATGTCTAAAGTCCAGTATTGACTTAGACCCTTATGTTATTAAGTGATGATTGAAATGGTCATAGTGTTTTGGGTTGTTGTTGCATATATGAACAACTGAGCTTCATGCTCAGAATTTCTTGTTCCATTTGTTTGGCGAGGCTGCTCTGGTATCTTGTGGCTCTGCTGTTTGTCAGGTCCTGTGTTGTAATTTGGTTTTTCATTCAGAAAGAACTGTTGATGTTTCAATTGTGCCTCTCTGTGGCTGTCTTCAGATAACTGCTTTTACTTTATGACTGCAAACTGTTACGTACTGTACTTGTGTCCCTCAGCTTTATATGCTTTAATAGAGTTCATTGTGGCCCTGTGTTCTACATCTGTAAAGTTTGCTTGTGTGTTTTCAGTTCAGCCAGAGCAGTGTTTGTTTTGTGATTTTAGAGTCCAGTCTGATTTTGTGTTGGTAATTGTATCCCCGCCACACTCCTTTCCAGTTACCTCCACAGAAATCTCAGCTAAGTCTGCTTTCCTCAACAAAGAATCTGTCCAGAAGGAAGTGAAAGCCACTCTCTCCCAGAAAGCCACTCTGAGCTGTGAGGTAGTTGATAACAAGACAGAGGTGAAATGGTACAAAGATGGCAAACTGCTGAGTCCCAGCAGAGCAGTTCGCTTGGAATCAAAGGGCAAGATTCGCCAGGTGGTGATGGACAGCGTGGAGAAGAAAGATGCGGGAGAGTACATCTGTGAAGTCGGGACAGAAAAATTGGCATTTAAAGTACAGGTGACAGGTATGAGGACAGTAATGGGAATGGTATATGTGAGGGGGGATCTGACTTGTGCAAATCTAGTATGTCTGTCTGCCTGTTTGAAGGAAGATTTTAGGTGAATCAGAACACAGCTGAAAAACAGCTGCAGTGGAGACATGAATTTTTAGTTTTGCCTTAATGCTTGGTTTGGTTGGATTGATTTCGTTTGTTACTGTTATCATACATTTGTGCATACTGTCATTCTTTTTTTATGCAGCTTCACAGTAGTATTTGCTAATCTCAAATATAGCACATTTGTCCACTTTATTCAATCTCTGTTGCTGTTTTCTTGGTTATGTTTTTTGTGCAGATGTGTTGAAATGAAGGTGTTTTTCCATTATTACCTTTTCAGATGTCCAACTCAAGTCAGCCTTCTCCAACAAGGAGTCTATCCAAAGGGAGGTGAAAGCCATTCTCTCCCAGAAAGCTACTTTGACCTGTGAGGTAGCTGATATGAAGACAGAGGTGAAATGGTACAAGGATGGCAAACTGCTCACTTCTAGCAAGACAATCCACGTAGAGTCGAAGGGCAAGAGTCGCCAGCTGATGATCGACAGCGTGGAGAAGAAGGATGCTGGAGAGTACATCTGTGAGGCTGGGACTGAGAAGCTGGCCTTTAAGATACAGGTGGCAGGTAGGAGGAACAGGATGTTGCTAGAATTTCCTAGAGTATGCAAATTTGAATTGACTTTGTTTTATTTGTTATTAAGTCTGTTCACTGCGGCTGAAAGGGTTTGGCTGTGTCCATGTGTTTTTGTCGTCTGATTTGCTGTCATTACTTTACATGACATTTTTTATTTACTTTGCAGATGCCCCAGCTGGCTTCTCTAACAAGGAGTCAGTCCAGAAAGAGGTGAGAGCCACTCTCTCCCAGAAAGCCACTCTGAGCTGTGAGGTTTCTGATTCCAAGACAGAGGTGAAATGGTACAAGGATGGCAAGCTGCTCACTTCCAGCAAAGCAGTTCACATGGAGTCCAAGGGCAAGAGTCGTGAGCTGGTGATAGAAAAAATGGAGAAAAAAGATGCTGGAGAGTACACATGCGAGGCTGGAACAGAGAAGCTTGTATTCAAGCTGCAGGTGACAGGTAAAGTATATTTTAAATATGATTAATTTTGCCGCAAGATTGATAAGAAAGCTACTGAAAAGAAGTTCTTATCTCTCTGTAGATGCAGCTGTTAAGTTCCAGAAGAAGCCTGTCAAGGACACATGTGTAGTTCAAGCAAGTGAAAACATTGTTTTGACCACTGAGCTGACCACAGAGAGCGGCAGTGTGAAGTGGTTTAGAGATGGTGTGGAGGTCAAGGAGAGCAGCAAGTATGAGATGAAAAAAGATGGCCGCTCTCGCACTCTGATCGTAAAATCCACCGAAGCCAAAGACAGTGGAATATACTCCTGTCAAACTGCTGATGACAAACTGGAGTTCAAAGTTCAGGTTAAAGGTAGGTCATAGAAAAGTTTATAACCTGATAACTGCTGTGTAGATGTCTGCATCTGCCAGATTCTGCTTCGATATCCAACCCCTCTGTTTTCATTTCAGATTCAGCTTTGAAGTTTGTTGTCCCCTTGAAATCTGTTGATGTGGAGCTGGGGGGCACGCTCAGCCTGATGTGTGAACTAAATCAAGCCTCGGGGGATGTCGTTTGGCACCATAATGGTCGTGAGATAAAACCTGGAGGCAGGTACTGCATCAGGACAGATGGCGCCAAGCGGGTTCTCACCGTGACCGGCATGGCTAAGGAAGATGAGGGAGAATACAGCTGTGAATGTCGCAATGACAAGACCTCTGCTAAAGTCTCCTCAAAAGGTAATTCACCATTAACTAAGATCTGTGGCTAATACTGAAAAATTCACCTTTTCAAAGTTGGAACTCAGCTTCATTTTATGTCACTCATTCCTTTCAGTGCCCAGACTAGTGAGGCTGACTGCCAAACTGAACAATGTGGCTGCAATGGAGGGAAAAGATGCCATTTTCAAGTGCGCTGTCACCCCAGCCGATGTCAACGTTAAGTGGTTCCACAACAGTATTCCCGTCACTGCTGGGCCGAAGTATAAGATTGAGCACGGTGGCAACAGTCACTCACTCACCGTCACCTCTGTCACCCAGAAAGATGCTGGAGAGATTAGTGTTGATGCAGAAGGCAAAAGCTGCAAAGCAACCCTGCAAGTGCAACGTAAGACCATATATTTAGTGTTAAAATATCTATTTTATGTATGTTTGAGTAATATAATTTCCTTATTAACGTCAACACTTCTGTGTGCCCCGTTTAGATGAGCCTGTGACTTTTAAGAAGAAGCTAGAAAACCTGACAGTGGAGGAGCAGAGCGAAGTGAAGCTGGAGGTGGAGCTCAGTAAGGCTTCAAATGAAGTCAGGTGGATGAAGAACAGTGTAGTGCTGCAGCCTGCAGGAAACCTGGAGATTCGGGTAGACGGAGCCAAGCAGGCTCTGGTCTTCAAGAGCGTGACTCACGCTGACCGTGGCATCTACTCCTGTGAAACTTTGGATGATAAGACGCAGGCCAAACTCAGTGTGGAGAGTAAGACTTGTCCTTTACATTTGTTTTAAGATACAATATACAGTATTTAAGCACATATCTTAACCCAAAAAGTGTGATGTGTGTTTGGCTATAAATTTTGAGTTATAAGCTAGGACAACATGCCTGCATGCTAACACATACAACATTTCTTCCTCCTCCCTTCAGTGAAGAAGATCCACATAATAAAGGGCCTAGCAGAAACCAAGGCACATGAGACAGAGACAGTAACACTTGAGGTAGAACTGAGCCAGGCTGATGTCGAAGGCTCCTGGACCAGGGATGGGGCCAAGCTGAGGTCGGGAGCAAACTGCCGTATCACGGCTCTGGGAAAGAAGCACGCCCTTACGTTGTCCAATCTCAAGAGGGAGGATGCAGGAACTATTGCCTTCCATGCAGAGGGCATCCATACTTCTGGGAAACTGATTATCACAGGTAAGGGCCTGTTAGTCTGTCTGGTCCTCTGTCAGTAGCGTCTTGGCTGACCAGTTTTCACTTACTGTGTAGTACCAATTCACTTCACGTCCACAATGGTTGTTGATTTTACAGAACCGCCTGCTATGATCTCCAAGCCCATGACAGATATCAGTGTTCCTGAGAAGGAGAAAGCTACGTTTGAATGTGAAGTGTCCAGAACAAATGCAGATGTTAAATGGTTCAAGGTGAGAAAGGGTTTGAAAAAGCTGTCTGCAGAGTAAAATAACAAGACTGAAAAAGTGTATGGAGCATGTGTAACCTTTTGAAAAACATTTGTCTTCAGGATGATGTGGAACTGAAACCAGGGAAAAACTTCAGCATCCATTCCTTGGGCCGAAAGCGTACTTTGGTCATCAACAAATGCACCCCTGAAGATACAGGCTCTTACATCTGTCGTACTACTGATGACAACACTGCTGCCAAGCTCACTGTCCATGGTAAACATTGTACTGTTATTTAGGGCACAGTTTACTGATACCCATGATACAAAAACATCTTTAAAATGTTCCCTGCAGCCAGAGAAATCAAGATAATTAAAAAACTGGAGGATGTGGAGGTGATGGAGAAGGAGAGTGCCACTTTCGTCTGTGAAATCTCACACGATGAAGTGGACTGTCAGTGGTACAAAGGGAGTGCTAAACTCAAAGCTGGTGACAACATCAAGATGAGACAGGAGGGTAAGATCTCAAGCGATTTGAAAAAATGTACTCATCTACCTGTGCTCCATGCAAAGTTATAGAATCTACCTGCATAATGATTATTACTAATAATGATATTTTGCTTCTATATGCTGTCTTCTGTCTTATTCCAGGCCGAACCTATGTGTTGCTGTTTAAGTCAGTTTCCCCAGAAGATATGGGTGAGATTAAATTTACAGCTGAGAAGGCCTCTTCAACTGCAAAACTTAAAGTGAAAGGTAAATGAATCAAGGTGTTATGTACTGAAATCATAGCTAATATTGTATATACTGTTGCATGGATTGGTTAACCATTATATTACAATGTTCAGATGTGGTTGCAAGTGGATTCTCTATTCATTTTGTCAAAACCAGTGGGATTATAATATTTAGTCTGGTGAGATAGAAAATCCAGTTGCAGCTTGCATTTACATTGTTATGCCTCATTGAGGCCTGATGGCAAAGGGAACACAACTCTTGTGGTGACTAGCTGAGGTCTAGGATCATTTCCCAGTGGTTTTGTCATAGATTTCTTTCTTGATTGAATATTGGTAAACATCTGTGTGATGGTTTATGCAGATGACGTCATTGCTCCAGTGATTTTGGACATGGTGAGGTCATTTAATGACTGGAAATCTCTAGACATGAAAAAATCTACCCAAAATTATGCTGAAGGCATAAATACTGGCATACTTTGCTATCAGTTGATCATAAGTTGCTTTAAGTTGCATCAGTTAGTGTCTTGCTGGATGTAATTCAGCAGCTGAGATGTAAACAAAAAATGATTGACACACAGTGGTTCCTATTTAATGTAGTGTGTCATTATAGACTCTTGCTATCTGCTTTAGCTTTTGCAAAAAATGTTGGCACCAGTTATGCATCAAAATCATCAATGTGCCATTACATTTCAGCCCCATTTGCTCTGGCTTGACCATAATTCAGTTATGAACATTGCCTGTTCTGTAGTGCGTTTGGGCAAGGGCTTGGCATTCATAGCCTTTAATGTTCCTTTTTTGGCAAACGCGATAGTTTTCACTGATTCAGTGTTATTGTTACTGTAGAGCTGCCTGTCAAGTTTGTGAAGAAACTCAGGGATAAGATAGCGATGTATAAGCATCGTGGTCATCTTGAATGCCAAGTGTCACGTGCCAGTGCGAAGGTGAAGTGGTACAAGAACAAGCTGGAGATCAAACCCGGCAAGAAGTACGAGATCAAAAGTGAGGACGTGTACCGAAAACTCACCATCAATGATGTGGACTCCGGAGACGAAGACACATACACCTGTGACGCCACTGATGACAAGACATCCTGCAAACTGCTTGTAGAAGGTAACACCATGGAAGATGACAAAGGTCAATTGTAAACTTAGTGTGAGGTTTAGCAGTTGTAGGGTACTTATGTGTATGATTGTGTAAATACATATACATACTCAAAGTATTCACACAAAACAAGCCATCAGACTCCCAGTCAATGAGGTATTTGTTTGTCTGTCTACCTACAGAATCTGTCTGAAAATATTGTACTAATGGAACATAATGTTGATTTATTTCTTGGCTGTTTTGCAATAAGCCTGACTAAGAGAAATTTTTAAAAAGAACAAAACTGTGTTACTCTGCTAACAGGTGTAACAAAACACACAGAAGGGTGAAATGTCACATTGGGCAAAATAAGTAAAAACACCGTTTTTTGTTTATTTCAAGTTAACTGTATAATTTCAAACACATTTCTCACAGTGGATTATCATACAAGAGCTGTAATTTACCTTGTGCAAATAGGGGCTATTATTAAACAGACATTTTTCAAAGATTACTATAATTTTTATTTTATTTCTTTTCCTATTGCCTGGAATAACAAAAATCTAAAGTGCTCACTCATGTATTACCTATCTCGAGGATTTAAGTTCCTGCAAGTTTAGTTTTATAGCACATGTAAAATATTGGATGCTATTTCTTGATTTATCACCACTAGAGTTTGACAAGAATGTACAGTTAATGGGATTTGCAGTTTGCTTTGGGTCTTTACTATAAATCAACATTACTTTTATTTTACAAAATAATTTCAGTGACTTCTAACTAAAGTGTTTTCTTTTTGTGACCCCTCCAGAGCAGTCCATCAGCATTGTGCGGGAGCTTAGTTCAGTAGAAGTGACAGAACCATTTGCAGCTGTTTTTGAAGTTGAAATCAGTATGGAACTGGTGAAACCTCCTATATGGACTCTGAATGGAGTTGCTGTGCAGGAGAGCACTGACGTTGAAATGGAGAAAGAGGGCACTTTGCACCGTCTCACTTTCAAGAAGACCAAAGCATCGATGACGGGACCTGTGCAGTTCACAGCTGGGAAGAGCAAATCTCTTGCCCAACTCACAGTCAAAGGTAAATATGTTCAGCTGCACGTTGATACAATAGTTGGTTATAATGATACAGTACAGTAGTTGATACAGCAGTTGGTTATAATGATTCATAATCTGAAAATACTGATAAATATTTCCAGCAAAATTCTGTTAAACCTAATCAAATATTGCTCCTCACATTCAGAGCGACCACTTGAGATCGCAGAGCCCATCAAAGATGTGAAGGCCAAAGAGAAAAGCTCTGCCATATTAACCTGCAAGTTTTCTGCACCGCCCAAAGAGGTTAACTGGTTTAAAGGACAGGTACCTCTGACAGCATCAGACAAGTATAACATGAAGCAAGATGCTACAAGGGCTCAACTTACCATTCAGAGGTTAACTGAGGAAGACAGTGGAGAGTACCGCTGTCAGTCTGGACCTGCTGAGACCAAAGGCAAACTTACTGTTGAAGGTACAGTGTGCATACATTGTGAACATCACAGAACATTTATGCATTCTCTTATTAAAACATCTCATAAAGCCTCTGTTTTCAAATGGTTTTGGACTAACGTGGTCTTTGAACTAAACTAAAACGACTGTCTTATTTCTTCCATCTAGTGCGTGAAATTAAAATCACCAAGCACATGTCGAACACAGAGGTTGATGAAGACAGTGATGCAGTGTTCATATGTGAGATTAACTATGCAGATGAAGAGGCACAGTGGCTTCTGAATGACAAGGTGCTCTTTACTAACGAAGTCAACACCGTCACTCATGAGGGGAAGGTTCACAAGCTCACACTGAAGAACTTGGCACCCCAGGATGGGGGCACTATCACCTTTCAAGTACGCAAGGTGAAAGAGTCTGTTACACTTAAGGTTAAAGGTAAGAACTATGACTCACTATGTTTACAAGCACAAAAAAAGGTTTGTCACATAAAATGATGACGATAACCATTCTTTATGTTCTCAATCGCCCTGCAGAGAAGCGCGCAGTGTTCCTCAAGTCTCTGGACGATATCATCGGAGAGGAGAAAGGCATGATAACTCTGGCGTGTGAGGCGTCTAAGCCCAGGGTTTCTCCCACATGGAGAAAAGAGGGTAAAGTCTTGAAGGCTGGACCAAAGTATGAGCTCCTTCACACGGGCAAGTCCTTGGGACTGATCATCAAGGACGTCACCAAAGACGACGCTGGGGAGTACACTTGCGATCTCGGAACTGAGGTTTCTAAAGCAAAGGTCACTGTAAGAGGTTGGTGCTGTTGTTAGAGATGTACAGTCTTACAGTGTTAGCCTGGATACATGTGGTTTTGTTAAGCATCTTCACCACCTTATGTTCTCTGTCCCAAATTTAGAGATTGGCATTGGAATTACCAAATGGCTGAAGTCAGCTGAGGTGAACGAGGGAGAGACATGCAACTTTGAGTGCATTCTGTCTCGTGAGAGCATGGATGAGTGCTCGTGGACTCTTAATGGTAAAACCATTTCAAATGGAGGCCGTTTCAAGGTTATCAGTAAAGGCCGCAAGTACATGCTAACCATTAAGGATGTCACCCCTGCTGATGCTGGTGAGGTGGTCTTCAAAATTAAAGACCTGAGCTCTAAAACAACATTGACTGTTGAAGGTAAGCGACATATCTATTTTAAGAGGCCTCGACAAAGTTACAAAAAGATTAAGGTATTAAAATAAACATGTTGTCATCCCTTGGTGCAGGCAGAGCCTCATCTGTGTCCAGAGGACTACAGAACGTTAGTGCTGCTCAAGGGGAAGATGCTGTATTTACCTGTGAGGTGACACAGGCTAGTTCCACAGTAAAGTGGGCCAAGGAAGACAGAGCCATTAAAAAGAGCCAGAAGTATGACATCAGCCAAGAGGATAAGGTCATGAAGCTCACAATCCATAATGTCTCTGCTCCAGACTCTGGGGAGTACAGTTGTGAAGTTGTTGGTGGTGCGACCACCAGGGCCCAACTGGAAATCAAGGGTAAGACTGAAATTACTTTACTTCACATCTTACTGCAGTTCTCATTTTTAGTATCTTAAAATAAGAATCAGCTCAACTTTATTTGCAGAAACCATAGAGCAATCTTGCAAATCCAAACGGCGCCTACAAATTTTAGTGAGGTTGTTCTCTTTTTACAGAACCAATCCATAAATTCATCAGACCACTAAAGGACAGCCAAGCAGATGAGAAGGGTGCTGTGACATTGCAGTGTGAGACGGCCCAGACCCCATCCACGGTGATATGGCTTAAAGGTCACACAGAGCTCAAGGCTGGCGGTCGATATGAGATGTCCCAGAAAGAGGGGGTCTTAACTCTCACCATCAAACGTTTGGAGGAGAAAGACACCGATATCTACACTTGTGACGTGGGCACTGCTAAGAGCATGGCAAAGGTGACAGTCAAAGGTAAGGACTTAATTGTCTATCTGTACAAGATTGGGGTAAGTTTTTGTCCTGCATAGCCGATTATCTTTATGAATTCTGTTCAAAGAGATAATTGAATAAACATGTCTACAAGGTCTCACCTTTGGAAGATATGATGAGGTTTAGAAGAACATAATTACTGCTCAGTCATTATTTACAGGGTGCTAGGGTGCAAGGATGAAGCTGAGACAATTGCCTTGTTATTGCATTTTGCATGTTTTTTGTAACATCTATTGAAGGCTGTCAAAATCCTGAGCGCCTGTGTTCAGTATTATTTTGTTCCTGTTTAAATTTGGTCATGCCACAGGAAGTGAATGCCCTATTGATTTACCTCTTTGTTGGTTTAGTTTCACTACTACTAAAAGCACCGCTGTGGTTACTGTGGGGAAAACAAAAATATGGGATGTGTTTTGAAGGGGAATCTGCTACATTTGTTTGCTGTGTCAGCCCTACTGTGATCTATCTAGTTTCCTGGAGTATCCTGTAGAATACTGAGAGCTGACTCCAAGGGACTTAAGCAACATCTCTGTGGTTGCTGGGGATCAGAAAGTATATGGGTCCCACATGTCATAGATTAGTAGAATTGTTACTACATCTTATGTATTTTTCTATGGAAAATGGTTCTGTGTCTTGCTTTGTGAGTGTATTACTGAAGGATTTGCTTAGCTCTTGAGTTCATGCCATTTCTGTCCTCTTTGTCTTGGGATTTGAATGACCAAGAGACTGTTTGCACATTTGCAAAAATATGAATGACATCCATCAGCATGTGCAAATGTTTCCAGGTGACCTGTTCCCAAATGCACTGTCTTGACTCACTGCATAAATGAATGTTTCCTATGTTCGTTATCCTTTGTGCATTTCAAAAAGGCTGATGTTGGACAACAGGAGCATTTCATCATCCATCATCTTCGCCTCTATCATTTTCCATCCTCCATCACAACCCAACAAAATGCCACAATGTTTATATAATCACCTTGTTGTTCATTTTGTTTTAGCCCTGCCCGCCAGTTTTACAGAAAAGCTCAAGAACCAGGATAAAAAAGAAGGGGAGACTGTGACTCTTCGCTGCAAGTTATCAAAACCTGCAGCTGATGTTCAGTGGAAGAAAGGCTCTGAAATTCTGAAAGCTGGAGAGAAGTACGAGATGAAGCAGCAGGACAGCTCTTTGGAACTTCAAATTAAAGATTTGAAAGTTGAAGATAGTGGAGAGTACTCTTGTGTCTGTGGGGACCAGAAGACATCTGCAACTATGAAAGTCAATGGTATGGATTCAGCAAAGTCTTACAGGAAACGATTATGTTTTATTTCCCAAAAGAGTTCCACTTATGTTTGTCTTTGTCACGTGTTGTTAAAAGTTTTGTTAAGCTATTTATTTAAACTGATTTTGAGTCAAGTAATGAATACTTGGTTGTACAGCATTGCCGCCGACCTTCACACAGAAGCTGAAGAACCAGGAAGTCGAGGAGGGAGTCAGCATTACTCTGCATTGTGAGATCTCTAAACCTGGAGTCCCTATCGAGTGGAAGAAGGAAGCACAGGTCCTGAAGTCTGGAGAGAAGTACCAGATGAAGCAGAAGGCCTCTGTGAATGAACTCCTGATCAACAAAGTGGTGCCAGAAGACAGTGGAGACTACAGCTGTGTGTGTGGAGATCAGAAGACCACAGCTAGCCTCAACGTAAAGGGTAGGAGTTTGTCCCTGGAACATTTTTGAGAAAGTATATGCAACAGGTTTTTATATGTACATATTTAGACATATTTGTTGTGGAATCTCCTATACATGACATTGTCATTTGCAACCTGACAGTGTCTGTTTTGGGGTTCTGTGTCTGTTTTTTGTGTTAAACATTAAAAAAAAAAAAAAAAAAATCTTGTTATGGCATGCTCCTGACTGCTAACCAACTAATTAATACTCAGCCCAACCAGTGACCTTCAAACAGAAGTTGGAGAGCCAGGAGGCTGAAGAGGGAGCCAGCGTTACTCTGCATTGTGAGATCTCTAAACCTGGAGTTCCTGTGGAGTGGAAGAAGGGAACACAGGTCCTGAAGTCTGGAGAGAAGTACCAGATGAAGCAGAAGGCCTCTGTGAATGAACTCCTGATCAACAAAGTGGTGCCAGAAGACAGTGGAGACTACACTTGTGTGTGTGGAGACCAGAAGACCACAGCTAGCCTCAACGTGAAGGGTAGGAAGAGGATTACTAAAGAGTTGGTCTATGGGATGTTTTTGGAAAGTTGTACAGAATCATGTTTTGTATGTACATATCTAGACATTCTCACTCAGTGTCAGCTGGGATTGGCTCCAGCTTTCCACAACCCCCAAAGGATAAGTGTTATAGCTACTGGATGGATGGATATTTTCTTTCAAAATTGGCATGTTGTCACGGAATGCAAATTGTCAATGTCTGTCTGTTGTGTTCTGCATTTTATACATATGTATTTTTGTGTTGTATGTCAAGGCATGCTACTGACTGCTAACCAACAAAAACTTCTCAGCCCAACCAGTGACCTTCAAACAGAAGCTGGAGAGCCAGGAGGCTGAGGAGGGAGCCAGCATCACTCTGTGTTGTGAAATCTCTAAACCTGGAGTTCCTGTGGAGTGGAAGAAGGGAGCACAGGTCCTGAAGTCTGGAGAGAAGTATCAGATGAAGCAGAAGGCCTCTGTGAATGAACTCCTGATCAACCAAGTGGTGCCAGAAGACAGTGGAGACTACACTTGTGTGTGTGGGGATCAGAAGACCACAGCTAGCCTCAACATTAAGGGTAGGAAGAGGATTATTAAAGAGTTTGTCCATGGATTGTTTTTTAGAAAATTGGACAGATCCATGTTTTGTATGTACATATTTAGACATTCTCACCAATTGTCAGCTGGGTTTGGCTCCAGCCTTCCCCACAGCTCAAAAGGGACAAGTGGTTTAGCTACTGGATGGATGGATGGATAGATGGATGGATGAATATTTTGTTTTGGAACTGGCATGTCATCACAGATTGCAAATTGTCAATGTCTGTCTATTGTGTTCTGTGTTTTACCAATTTAATACCATATATATTGCATACCAATGACTGCTAACCAACTAATCAATGCTCAGCCCAACCAGTGACCTTCAAACAGAAGCTGGAGAGCCAGGAGGCTGAGGAGGGAGCCAGCGTTACTCTGCATTGTGAGATCTCTAAACCTGGAGTCTCAGTGGAGTGGAAGAAGGGAGCACAGGTCCTGAAGTCTGGAGAGAAGTATCAGATGAAGCAGAAGGCCTCTGTGAATGAACTCCTGATCAACAAAGTGGTGCCAGAAGACAGTGGAGACTACACTTGTGTGTGTGGAAACCAGAAGACCACAGCTAGCCTCAATGTGAAGGGTAGGAAGAGGATTACTAAAGAGTTGGTCTATGGGATGTTTTTGGAAAGTTGTACAGAATCATGTTTTGTACGTACATATCTAGACATTCTCACTGGAAAGTTGTACAGAATCATGTTTTGTATGTACATATCTAGACATTCTCACTCAGTGTCAGCTGGGATTGGCTCCAGCTTTCCACAACCCCCAAAGGATAAGTGTTAGAGCTCCTGGATGGATGGATATTTTCTTTCAAAATTGGCATGTTGTCACGGAATGCAAATTGTCAATGTCTGTCTGTTGTGTTCTGCATTTTATACATATGTATTTTTGTGTTGTATGTCAAGGCATGCTACTGACTGCTAACCAACAAAAACTTCTCAGCCCAACCAGTGACCTTCAAACAGAAGTTGGAGAGCCAGGAGGCTGAGGAGAGAGCCAGCATCACTCTGCGTTGTGAAATCTCTAAACCTGGAGTTCCTGTGGAGTGGAAGAAGGGAGCACAGGTCCTGAAGTCTGGAGAGAAGTATCAGATGAAGCAGAAGGCCTCTGTGAATGAACTCCTGATCAACCAAGTGGTGCCAGAAGACAGTGGAGACTACACTTGTGTGTGTGGGGATCAGAAGACCACAGCTAGCCTCAACATTAAGGGTAGGAAGAGGATTATTAAAGAGTTTGTCCATGGATTGTTTTTTAGAAAATTGGACAGATCCACGTTTTGTATGTACATATTTAGACATTCTCACCAATTGTCAGCTGGGTTTGGCTCCAGCCTTCCCCACAGCTCAAAAGGGATAAGTGGTTTAGCTACTGGATGGATGGATGGATAGATGGATGGATGAATATTTTGTTTTGGAGCTGGCATGTCATCACAGATTGCAAATTGTCAATGTCTGTCTATTGTGTTCTGTTTTACCAATTTAATACTGTATATATTGCATACCAATGACTGCTAACCAACTAATCAATGCTCAGCCCAACCAGTGACCTTCAAACAGAAGTTGGAGAGCCAGGAGGCTGAGGAGGGAGCCAGCATTACTCTGCATTGTGAGATCTCTAAACCTGGAGTCTCAGTGGAGTGGAAGAAGGGAGCACAGGTCCTGAAGTCTGGAGAGAAGTATCAGATGAAGCAGAAGGCCTCTGTGAATGAACTCCTGATCAACAAAGTGGTGCCAGAAGACAGTGGAGACTACACTTGTGTGTGTGGAAACCAGAAGACCACAGCTAGCCTCAATGTGAAGGGTAGGAAGAGGATTACTAAAGAGTTGGTCTATGGGATGTTTTTGGAAAGTTGTACAGAATCATGTTTTGTACGTACATATCTAGACATTCTCACTCAGTGTCAGCTGGGATTGGCTCCAGCCTTCCACAACCCCCAAAGGATAAGTGTTATAGCTACTGAATGGATGGATATTTTCTTTCAAAATCGGCATGTCGTCACAGATTGCAAATTGTCAATGTCTGTCTGTTGTTTTCTGCATTTTATACATATGTATTTTTGTGTTGTATGTCAAGGCATGCTACTGACTGCTAACCAACAAAAACTTCTCAGCCCAACCAGTGACCTTCAAACAGAAGCTGGAGAGCCAGGAGGCTGAGGAGGGAGCCAGCATCACTCTGCGTTGTGAAATCTCTAAACCTGGAGTTCCTGTGGAGTGGAAGAAGGGAGCACAGGTCCTGAAGTCTGGAGAGAAGTATCAGATGAAGCAGAAGGCCTCTGTGAATGAACTCCTGATCAACAAAGTGGTACCAGAAGACAGTGGAGACTACACTTGTGTGTGTGGAGACCAGAAGACCACAGCTAACCTCAACATTAAGGGTAGGAAGAGGATTATTAAAGAGTTTGTCCATGGATTGGTTTTAGAAAATTGGACAGATCCATGTTTTGTATGTACATATTTAGACAGTCTCACCCAATGTCAGCTGGGATTGGCTCAAGCCCTCCCCCGTGACCTTCAAAGGATGTGTTATAGCTACTGAATGGATGGATATTTTCTTTCAGAATCGGCATGTTGTCACGGAATGCAAATTGTCAATGTCTGTCTGTTGTGTTCTGCATTTTATACATATGTATTTTTGTGTTGTATGTCATGGCATTTAATACCATATATATTGCATACCAATGACTGCTAACCAACTAATCAATGCTCAGCCCAACCAGTGACCTTCAAACAGAAGTTGGAGAGCCAGGAGGCTGAGGAGGGAGCCAGCGTTACTCTGCATTGTGAGATCTCTAAACCTGGAGTTCCTGTGGAGTGGAAGAAGGGAGCACAGGTCCTGAAGTCTGGAGAGAAGTATCAGATGAAGCAGAAGGCCTCTGTGAATGAACTCCTGATCAACAAAGTGGTGCCAGAAGACAGTGGAGACTACAGCTGTGTGTGTGGAGACCAGAAGACCACAGCTAGCCTCAACATTAAGGGTAGGAGGATTAGTGATTTTAAACCTCTACAATATATTAAGATGTGTCTTTATAATGTGGTAAAATTAACCAGTTTCTTCCATTTTGTGTTGGAACATATTTTTTTCATTGTTCAGATTTAATCACAGAGTACTTGACGCATTGATGTTGAATCAATAGAAAATATATTTTTGTTAAACTTTGACGATTTGATCTTGAGCACTTGTATTGTATAGCTTTTGCTATGAAATTTTTGTCACTGTCTTTTTTTGAGTTTACTGGCTCATAAAATGTCAGCTTTCTTTCAGCTTTCATGGATATCTTCTTCACATTGTACTCGTGAATCACTAGAATGCCTTTCACAGGATCACTTTTCTGCAGTGTGCTATGCAGAGTTTGAATTTTGACCCTTCTCTGGAAGATTTTTCATCACGTCTTTCACTTTCTTTTTTTACTGTGCATTTGAGAAAAAAATGTAATTTTAGTTGACCTTGTTTGTTGCTTTTTGTCTGTTCGTCTGTATGTCTTATGTGGTTTTTTTTTGTTGGTTGTAATGTCGACCACAGATAATGTATGTATGCTGGTCCATTAACTGTTTTCGTCTATTTAATCAGACAAGGCAATTGTAGTCTTTGTAGTTATCAGCTGTGTGTTATGGTGCTTGCTGATTTGTGAAATTATTTTAATTCTCAAGTTCTGAGCCATTTTGTAAGGCAATATTTAGTTTTCAGTTATAGTGGTAAAGCATTACAGATAATAAAGTCTGTCACAGCATTCTGAATTGCAACTCTTTTATCTAGCTGTGAAGCTGTCAGCTCCTCCTTCAGCAGCTAAACTGGAAACTAAAAGACAGGAGACCAGGGAAACAATGGAAGGTACGGAGGGACGGTGGAAATGCGCTGGCTTGACTTACAGCTTTATGTGCTTTGTCCATCTTGATAATGGCCTTTGTGTTGCCATGTGCAGGCTGCTCTTAAATTGGCCCTATGCCTTGCTTATGCACTACAAGATAAAACTGTTCCTGTGGCATTATTTCTTTCTGGTTTACCAGATGTTTCACTCGGTCGTTTGCTTCTGCAGTATTAAATGTCGCTTCTGTCTGATAATGGGATTGCCTTTGAATTTTTATGTCAGTGTTTTATTTGTAGTATATGCACCAAACCAGCAAATGTTTAAAAAACACAGAAAGAAGAAATAGGAACCCTTGTATTTGTGCCAAAAGGTAGCATGATTATACTTTGACAATGTTGTTGGTTGGAGTTTATATATGCATTATTTACTTGTGTGTCATGGTTTATTGTTACATTGTGTGGTTTGGTTTCAGCCAAGACACATGCATCTCCCTCCATAGCTGCTAAAGACAAACACAACAGGCAGGAGTTAAATGAAGCAGTGGAAGGTAATTTTCTGAAGATTATCAACTTTGCTTGTTTATTTGTGCATTTATAATTAATCCATGTGTGCAGTGCCTCAAAAACCGAGGCCAAAAGTGAGAAACTGGCTCAGTCTTGGATTCTGACTGGTACAGACAGAAACTTGTTGGGTCATGAATTGGCTTACATTGTGTCTTGTTGTTTCAGAGATTGGGGATTTACCCTACCTTTATATTTGTTGCCTAAGATCCATTTCATCTGGCTGCTGGTAAATGCGGCTTCTTTGTCCCCCCGATCAATGTCATGGTCTGTGTCATTTTTGGTGCTTCTGCTCCATTTGAGTCCAGTCATCTGTGGATTTCTGTGGTCTCTGGATTAATGTGTTGCATGGAGGCTGACTGATTGGTTTGGAGACATGTCTTTGTTCCTATCAACTGTTTTTAAAAAAAAAAAAAACATTTACGACTGAGACTAAGATTGATTGTAAGATTTGAGAATCACATGTACCAATATTGTGTTCAACTTCGTAGCTGTGTTTCTGCCAGCTACTGAACAGACTCCTAAACAGCAGCTTCTCAAACAGGAGATTCAG
Organism: Lates japonicus; assembly: GCA_033238685.1. Lineage (NCBI taxonomy): Eukaryota > Metazoa > Chordata > Actinopteri > Centropomidae > Lates > Lates japonicus. The sequence continues at coordinate 8,500,275 of BRZM01000010.1, read as the reverse complement.
AGAGATTCACAACAGCTTAAAGTGGGAGGTGAAGGTAATGACACACACATTTGCATGGCTTTTGTCGGATACTGTGACATCTGTCAATACTGGAAGTGTGGCTGCCATTTGTTTTATATCAGATATAATTCTCAGGCTTGTATAACTGGAAAATACAGGGGCAGTACAGTTTGGATTTACTGTCTGTGCAGCTTGTTGTGTTGCCTGATGAATGTCTGAAATGTATAAAGAAGGTGACTTTTGTTTTCTTATTGGCTTTGACATTTGTTGCCATTCTGTCAGTTACAGTTTGTGGCAAATACTGTTGTTTTAATGGCTTGTTTACTGCTGGTCTGGGTTGAAGGTGGAACATGTTTACGGCAGCACTGGTTTGGATTGTTGCTCTGTGTTAGATCGCTGATAATGATCTGTGAGAGAGGCTTTAATTGTCATTGCATGTAGCTTTGTTAATTTTCATTGCTTTCTGATATTTCTTACCCTTGTTTTGACACTTACTATGTGGACATCAACATATTTAATGTGACATAAGGACATCTATCAATATGCCAAGTTGTGAACAAGTGATGGTAAACTGGGTTTACTGGTGACTGTGTATGCTTTACTGGCTCTGGTTGGCAGTTGTCAGGTAGTAAAACTCATGACTGTGAGATTGTGAAGTTAATGTTGTGTTTTATCCCAGCTGAGAAGACAGCTGCTGGACTATCTGTCAAACAGGATGCCCAGAAGCAGGGGACCAAAGGATCAGTAGAAGGTATGCAAGGATTTGAACTCTTCTTAGCTTCCTGCTTCTTCATTGTTTCCTGCCGCATCGCCTGTGCCTTGTGTTACCAAATGCAGGTGTTCATGGTCTGTTGATGCTTTCTACTTTCTGTGGTGTATTAAGCTTGTTGTATGTTTGGCTGGAGCTTATTTGTGTTGCTGTGAGGGGGCTGGCAACTGACAAACAATAATAAAGTAAAATTAGCTCTTAAAGTCATGTTTACAGGATGTCACAATATGAATATAGTGAAAGAGGTTATAATATTGAATTATATTGGATATTGTATTGATGTCTGGCTACAGCTGCTATGTGATATTTGTCCTTGCATTGCAGTGTTTCATTTTGTTAATTGTTCTAACTGCGTCTTGTGTTATTTGATGGAAGTGACATGACTGAATAAGAGAAAATTTGTAAGCTATTATCACATTTAGTAGATGACTGTCAGCACCGGGCATGTGTACCTAAGACATGTTGCTCTGTGAATTGTATGGTATATCGTGGCTTGTGACACAGTTTGAGTGCTTAAGATCTATAACATGTACTCAGCAAATGCTTACTGGATTAATAGACTCTGAAAGCAAGATTTGAGTCTGTCTGGGCTCTGTGGGCACCATGTTTCAGGTATGATCAGGCTTAAGGGTTTTTTCACAGCAGTTAGGCCATCAAATGCTCCAGCAGCTGTGACATTACAGATTAAAGAGCTTAGCAAAGCTGTGGAAGGTTTGAACCCCGATTAAGGTGTTACCTCACTATACAGAAGAGAATATTCTTTTTATCTGAAATCTACTCATTGATGTTGTTTGGTTGGCATTTGTCACTGTGCTACTATTGTCTCTTAATGGAGAGAAGGCTCCTGGGTATGGCACTGTCTGTTGTTTTTTCACATGTTGCTGCTGCTTCGTGGTGTACTGCATGAATGTTTGTATCATCTCCACAAGAAGTGAGGATTTTTGACACGTTACATTAAAATCCAGTCTCTGTGGTATATTGATGTCTTGGAAACAGTCTGTTGATTAAGATTTCCAGTTTATGTAAATGAAATTAAAATTTAAATAACTTCAGTTACAGCAGAGAAGTCACCAGCTTCAGCAGTGACCTCCAAAGTTGAACCTGAGAAGCAGGAATCCAAAAAGAGAGTTGAAGGTATGTGGTAGTTTTATATAGAAACTCCCAAGAACACATTTTGTGAAGTGTGTAAGTGGAGTTGTGTTTGTATTCCGCAGGTTTTTTTGTGTACTAGGGTTTTGCCAAAGCACATACTGTGATAGCATATGCTACACATCCAGACTGTTACAATATGACACAACATCTTTGTGTCTTGAGGGTTTTGCCAACAGTCTGGCTCATTTGTTCTCCTGATGAGTTTATAAATTACATATTAGCAGTCGCATTTAATTGGAGTCAATCAATTGCTCTCTGCTGATTTCAGTATTGTTGGTGGTTTTTGTGCAATTTATCAGTTTACCAACATTCTTTGTTCCTTTTTATTATCTTAAATTCCACTAATATTCTTGCTTTCGTGCTGCTCTGTGTTTATCACAGCAGAAATGTAAGGTCTAATGACATTAATTACACTTGCAGAGATACAAAAGCCTGCTGTTTCTGAAGTCATCCTAAAGCCAGAGTCTGCAAAGCTGGATGCCAAAGTGAAAGGAGAAGGTAGAACTTTTGTGGCACCTGCATATTGTTTCCCCTTAGTTTTGTTGTGTTTTCCATGTAGATTTTTGTATGCTGTATATTCAGTCTAGCTTGTTGTTGCTCACTTCGTATTCAGTTGTGAATGCCTGATTTGCTGTTTTCTGGATTGTTGTTTGCAGAGAGGAATAATTAAGAGCTGGGTTTGACAGACTCGATAAACACTTAGCTGGCCTCCTGTTTTGAATGGGAGCAGGGATCATTGGCTGTGCATCAGTGTTGTTACGTGTATGTGCCTGCGAGTGTGCGTGTGTATACATATTAAAGAAGTCATATATTTCCTTGTTTTATTTTGTATTTTTGTTTTTACTTATTTTTACATATAAACGTATGCTCACTCAGGTAAGTTATAAATTAAAATACCGTAGGCTGCATCTGGCATCCAATCTAAAAGCCTGTGGGTTACAACAGGTACATACCAACACCTTATCTCATGTATTCAATCCCCAGTTCTTCCAGTCATAGTCATTCAAGACTTGGAAAGCCAGGAAGCTGAGGAGGGAGGTAGTGTTACTCTGCACTGTGAGCTTTCTAAACCTGGACTCCCTGTCGAATGGAAGAAGGGAACTCAAGTTCTGAGTTTGGGAGAAAAGTACCAAATGAGACAAACAGGATTCAGTTATGAGCTACACATCTTTAATCTGAAACCTGGAGACACAGGAAACTACTCATGCTGTTCAGAGGACACAATAACCTCAGCCTCTCTCGCAGTAAATGGTAGGATGGAGAACATGTCGTCATCTCATTCTGTCCTCCTCTGTCTTGAAGTCTTTCATTTCATATATTCATTCTTTATTTCACTGCATCTCTTCATCGCCATTCTTGACTTTTGTAATGTAGATCTGGTTAAAAATCTGGTTATTTCTTGTCACCCATCAGCTGCCCCAATCATATTTATAAAAGAGCTGGAAAGGCTAACAGCTGACGAGGGCGACAGTGTCGCCCTGCACTGTGAGCTCTCTAAACCTGGTGTTCCTTTGGAGTGGAGGAAAGGAGAACTTGGTCTATGTTCTTGTGCCAAGTATGAAATTAGACAGACAGGACAAGTTGCCACACTAGTAATCCATGATGTAGACCCAGAGGACTCTGGGAGTTACACATGTGACGCTGGTGACCATCAAAGCACTGCAGAACTAACCGTGAAGGGTACGCCTGCTAGAAACTGTTGTTTGCAGTACTTGAGTTGGACTAAAGACTTCATTATTGTAACCCCTATTAGAAATTTGAAAAGACTTGACCTTTTTATCACTGTGAATATTACAAATGAATATAAGGTTAAATGAAAAGATAAGCTTTTATCTTATCTAATGTTACCTAATGTTGGTTTCTTTTTTAGTTATGCTTAAGCTATGTCAGACTATGTTAGTCTTTTACTGTGATGAGGAACAGTTTAATTTGGGCGACTTTAGGATTAAGACTTGAGACTAAGAGATTTGGGTACTGTGTGTATGACTGACTTCCACCTTTACTATTTACTTTTTGATTCAACACAGTAGGTTTATGTGTGGTGGGTTACAAATTGTGCCAGTTTTCTTTCAGTTCACCTAATTTTTTCCCTCATTTCCTCAATTTCCTCCCCTGCAGCCCAGCCTGTTCTTTTCAAAACCCAGCTGCAGAACCTCGAAAGAGAGGCAGGAGAAATAGCCATTCTTCGCTGCGAGACCACAAAACCAGGAGCCAGTGTGGTCTGGAGGTGCAGCGACAGAGTGCTTGAATCCAGCAGCAAGTATCAGTTGAAACAGGAAGGGACTGTAGTCGAGCTTGTTGTCTATAAACTGCAGGGAGCTGACTCAGGAGAGTACTCCTGTGACACAGGCAGTCAGAGGACTTCAGCTGTCCTCACTGTGCGGGGTAGGGTTTTTCTGTTTAACACTTTCCTTTTCATGCTCTCTCTTGTGTCGCATCTTTCTGCGCGTCCTTCATCACTCCATCTTGTTGACTGCCTTACAAAGCAGCACTTGAGTGTGAAGTGCATCAACCTTTCATCTGGAGGTCCTGTCCTGTCCTTCTTGGCTGCACTTGAATGTTCAAGAATTATTTCTCATCCCACGTGTGTTCTTGTTTTGTCATTCACTATTTTCAAAGCACTTGTAATATTTACACAAACACTTTTCTGTTGAGCTTGATCACTGATTTCATCTCATCATTTGTGCCTGTCTTTGTTCTCTCCTCACAAAAAATAACACACCCAACTCTGTTTCTCTTCACTTGGTACTCACAATAACAACTTGACAGAAATCTCTATGAATTTAATCACACTTTGATCACAGTCTGCACAACTTCAGCTATGCCTTTGTCAAGCACACTTCATTTCAGGCAATAGTTATGTGACTATTCTAATGAAATGTATTTGCCAAACAGAGGTTGAGGTCAACATACTGAAATTCTTGGAGAGCTGCGTCGTATATGAGGGTGAAGACGTCCGCTTTGAGTGTGTGGTTTCTCATGAGGAGGCACCTCTGGCCCAGTGGAAACTCGAGGACGTCCCACTGCAGAATAACGAAATGAACCTGATCAAGGCTGAGGGCAAAGTACACAGCCTCACACTCAGAGGTGTCACCACAGCTGACTCAGGAACAGTCACTTTCACAGTGGGAAACCACACTTCCACTGCGTCTCTAACAGTCCGAGGTAAGAAAGACATTTAGCCCTTTATTTCTTAGGACAAGAATCTGCTGCTTCTGCAGTAACATTTGGACTTCCTCTGTTCATTTACTCCCTGTCATCCTTCTCATGGGACACTTGCCTTCTATCTTTTCAAAACTTTCCCACAGAGCATCTCAAAGTTTGGATGCTTGGATTTATTTTGACATGTTCAACTCTCATCTCACTTTCTTATTCATACAAGATGTGCACTTCACAGCATATTCCATCACATTTCTGTAGTATATGCATGTTCACTCCTCCCTCCTTTGAATTTGAACTAATCACATTCCCTCTTTCCTTTCAAATCTTGTATTTAAATTACATGTTGGTCCTGTTGATCAGTATTTTTACCTTTAATTCTTGCAGGACAGCTTTTTGATGCACAGCATCAACAGTTCTTCATTGTTTGAAGAAGATGCTATGTTATTTGTTGATTAAACTTTTGTCAACTTTTTTCACTCCTCTACTCCTTTATTTCACCATAATGAAAGTGACAAAACCAAATGTACATTTCCATAAAGTTTTGTGTCAATAGAGCGTTTACACATTAACATACTGCACTTGAAATGATAAATCCTTAGTATTATTTTACAGTGCCCTTTGACAAATATTTTTTTTTCTTTTTTATTCAGTCTTATCAATGTCTTTTTAAAAAGTGGGTCAAGTACAGGTTAACTAGTGATTTTTAACAGTGCTGTTAATGTTCTGTTCAAAGCTTCTCCATTGTATGGAATTATTGAAATTGTGAGTATAACTAAAAACTCTCTTCTGACTACATTGTGTTTTGTGGTGGCCGTGTTTACTGCTGAAAAGTCTTAGATAATTCATCCTAATCGATAATGGTTTTTCTAGCAGCTGCACCTGTGCTGTTCAAGAAGGAGCTGGAAAGTCAAGAGGCCACCGAAGGAGGCAAAGCCACCCTGTCCTGTGAGACGTCCCGCCCTGACTGCAAGGTGACCTGGCGGAAAGGCTCAACTGTGCTCACACATGGGGAGAAGTACACCATAGAGCAGAGAGCTACCACTCACACCCTGGTTATACACAAGCTGAATGTGGAGGATAGTGGAGAATATACCAGCGACACAGGGGACAGGAAAAGCACTGCTACCCTGACTGTGAAAGGTAATGGCACATCTCCATCTCATCTATGTCTCATCTCATCTCGTGTCATCTTCATCCCTCCTGAAGTTTATTTTACATTCACCCAACCCATTCCAAAGCACTGGATCATGTCTTCTACTTGTCTTTTTATGCTATTGGATTTCACAGCCATATAGTTTTAAACTTTCCTTGACTTATGAATTATCTGATGTTGTAATGTGGTGGGAGTCATCACATTTACGATATACATGCAGGAAATATAAAGTTTTTTTCTGTTTCATTTTAAATATTATCATGTAGTTGATAACCTAATGCTAGTGTAATCAGTTGTCATTACAATTGCACTGGCCAGAGTACTACATTATTGTTCCTGAGATCAAACTTGAGGAATGAAATGTTAAGAAAGAATTAAAATTAGACTCTTGATGATGGATACACCCTCATAGTGATGCCCTCTGGAAGCTCTGCTGACGTCTGATCACTCAAAATTCATCCCATTTGCCCTCAGAGCGTGTGCGCATCACCCGAGAACTCTGCGACATTACCGTAATCACTGGGCAGGACGCTGTCTTTGAGGTAGAGCTCTCACACTCAGGCGTGGCAAACGGGGAATGGTGGCTCGGAGACAACCTTCTCCAGAATAATGACCTGAATCAAATGAGCAGCCATGGGAGGATGCACCGTTTGGTCCTGAAGATGGTGACCACAGACGAATCAGGAGATGTTGCCTTCGTAATGGGAGAAGAGAAGACCGTGGCCTGCCTGCTGGTGGAGGAGAAACCCAAAGGTAAAGGGGATGACATGATCGCTTGAGAGTTTTTAATCCTCACATCCATCTCCATCGAACCACCAAACAGCTTTGTCTTGGCAAATGGAAATCTGCTGGCACCATCATCTTCAACATCCTAACTTTTAGAAATGTTCTTCAAAAATGCTAAATACTAACCTCAAAAGAACTACTTAATTCTGTCAGTTAGTTTCTTAAAGATAGAAAGTTTTCAGCACTTAACTTATCAAGTGTTTGTTTTTTAGCTTGGTGTCTTTGTTTTTTAATGACACTAGATCTGTTTCTGATTAAATGTCAGAGCATTATTCACTATGCTGTAAAATGTATGACAGCATACAGTAATCAGTGCATGCATTGATTTATTTATGTATATAGTTTTGAAATGATTAATGCCAGGGCTGTAAAAGACAGGGAGAGGGGTACATATAAATGCTACTGTTATTAAATCTAGTTTTGGGTTTCCCATATTTACAGTGCTAATATTAGAGAAACCGCACAACACTGTGGCAGTAGAGGATGAAACGGTCACTCTGGCCTGCACCATCTCTGACCCCAAGGCCAATGTGATCTGGATCAGAAACAACGTGGCCATCCAAGCAGGTCTCAAGTATGACCTGAGGAAGAATGGAGCTTTCCATGAGCTTTGTATCTACAATGTGGTGCCTGAGGACTCTGGAACGTACACCTGTGACACCGGAGATGCACAGTGTGACGTCACCTTGACCGTGGAAGGTAAAGAATGATGCCACCTCTAAAATAAGTCTCTTTCCTGTTGATCAAATTCAAGACTATGGACCAAAATTGGATTGAAATGAACAACTCAAATATTCTTGAACTTCCACTTCCCTCAAACCAACCACACACCCAGTCTGGCATCACTATGCATCCACAAAATTTTTGTCTCAAGTCCCTCAGAGATGTTTGTCTCGTCACCTCAACATCTGACGCCAAACTTTCCCATTTCAAATTCTCACCAGGTGCCCCAGTGTTCTTCCAAAAAGAGCTCACGAGCGAGGACGCCATTGAGGGTGATGATATCACCCTGCGTTGTGAGGTGTCTAAGCCAGGTGTTCGTGTTGAGTGGAGGAAAGGAGGCATGGTCCTCCAGCCCGGTAAGAAGTATCAGATGAGGCAGAAAGGGTGCATTCAAGAGCTCTGTATACAGAACCTGGAGCCAGACGACAGTGGCTACTACACCTGTGACGCAGGAAACCAGCTCACTACAGCTTCTTTGGCAGTGAAAGGTAGCCTCTCTTCAATACTTTTGCGTTTGTCCTCGATGGTACATTTTCTTGTCTTCTGGTATGATATCATGTTGTCTTTTAAGTTGGCATAATGCTGATAATGACTAAGTTTTAGGCTCAGTGTGTGCATATTTTGTATTTTTCACTCAACAGTGAAAGAAGTCCTCATTGTTTCTGGTCTTAAGACCACCGACGTCTTTGTTGGGGAATGGGCTACCTTCTCCTGCCAGCTGTCTGGTAGGGCGCCTGGCAAGGTGCAGTGGTGGTTGGATGGCACCTTGCTGGAGAACAGCCCCTTTAGTGAGATAGGGCTGAGCCAGGGCCACATCTACACTCTCACCTTAAAGAACCTGGCCACAGATGACTCTGGCACCATCACGTTCAAAGCTGGCAGTTTAACGTCAACAGCCAAGCTCTTAGTCAAAGGTATCATGTTACACAGAAAACCACTAGAGACTGAGATAAGCAGTATCTCAGTCTTTTTTTAGACCCTGCAGTGTTTTAAATCAAGTCAGCACATTTGAAATCTTACAAACACAGCATTCATTGCTTATTTTAAATCCAAGCAATCTTAGCAACTGGCAACATTTATCATAATTTTGAATTAAATAGTAGGCATGTACCAAATATTTTCTGTTTTCTACGTAATGATTAGCATGGACCAAACAAAATTCCTCTTGAAAAACAAAGAGTGAATATTCCATGAATTATGATTGTTTTCTGCAGGGTTGCATAAAAAGTTTGAAGTTCATGAATAGATTGGTTGATATTAACATATCAGTGCTTCATCATGCATGAGCAGCATTGGTTCTCACTTGATTAATAATTATAATAATAATAATAGCAGTAGAGAGTTCCATGTCCCATGCTTTAATACAACCAAAACATACAACTGGGTGCAGCACCACAACAAAATTTTGTTAGTGTAGAGCAGAATAGCATCTAAACCAAAACACAAATGTTTTGGCTAAACGTGCCAATGATCAAAAATGACCAGTCATTGATTTTAATAGAAATCTGTGAATTAGACTTATTCGTCTCTTGGATTCTCTTGGAATCCTGGCCATCTGTTGTATTTTGGGCTGCTGAAATGATAATATGATAATCACGATTATGTTTGACATGAAATCAAGTTTTTTTCATAAAAATGGATACAATCAGAAAATACTAAGAAGAATATGTCTTTTGACTCGTGCCATCTACAGTCAATATTAGTGCTTTAACCAACAAATGTTCCCTTAAAATGTACATCACTCACTCAACAACCATTCATGCACTTAAGCAACTGTATGAGAACAGAAAGTAAGATACTGGTACATTGCTGGCTATAACACACACAAACACAAACATTACATAAACCACTACTCATTAGTCAACTGTTGCCATGTGTCTGGTGTCAGTGGTTTCTTTGTGTTGGTCACATTCAAACTTGTTATTGGACCCAGGCAGAATTCCCTCTGAGCTTTGTCCACAGCAGAACCTGACAAAAATAACTGGTCCATGGTGAAGCTCTGCCTTACAACTCCTGTGGCTCAGCTGATGAGCACTCTTGAATTTATTGGTCTAGTCTTTATCATTCCCACCAGCAGTTTTCCCTGACAGCTTGGTCAGTCTTCATCACTCAAGTGAGCATTCCTGGTGGCTAAGTTGGGTGTTGCTGCTGGTCCACTGATGGACTGTGTTTCGATATGCTGCCCCAACATCTTGCTGCTGTTTTTTTACTTGACTCATATAAATGACCTCTTACATTTTTGGCCAGATTGAAGCCTTGTTTATGATTTGATCAACTCAGTGAACTCTACCCAGTGTTATGACTGCTGTTGAAGCTGCAGCTAATGCTCTTGCCCACATCAACAACTGTCTTTGGGAAGCAGAGAACAGTCAATAGAAGGATTCTGGAAACAAGCTTCTGCAATTTGGGATCCCTTGATTTGTTGCACTCTTAAAGTGTCAAAAGCCAAAAGCCTGATCGTGATTATTATATGGTTAACTGTGCAGCCCCAACTGTATATAACCCTTGATAATGTGAATAATGAGCGATTATTTGGTGATAGAATAATTCAGTGAATAACAAACAGTAGGCTTGGTTCTGGTTATGTTAAGGTTTTATTTTACAGAGTCAGTGAACCACTGAATAGTGAAAACAGAAATGTTGTGTTCATCAAGTGCTGCTCCACCCATCCATGCAGGCCTACTGCTGTTAAATGCTCTTGTTCCACCTCCACCGTCCCATCCCACCAAGCCCTAACCTTCAAGCACTAAACCCCCTAACTCCCCTCCACCTACCTCATGAGTTTGATATCTCTATCCACTTATTATACCCTCCCCATCTGCCCTTGGTTGTGACCATTACCCTGAACATTGACGTTTGGGCTTTTTGACCCCCTGGATGCTCACAAAGGATGATACAGTGGTCACAGTGGACATTAAAATATAGATTTAGATATTGTACCACAGCACTTGGGAAAGTGCTTGAGTTTGTATTGGGAAATATCATATAAAAACACAATAATGTTGCTCACATATGAACCATACCTCAGTATGCTTTTGGGGGTTATAAAGCCCATATGTCATTCGGCATGTCCTGCTTCCTTATATCTCATGGCCAAGGCTTGACCCTATGACCCCTGACCCCAACCTCAGATCCCACAGTTGAAGTGGTGAGCGAGATGGAGGACCTTCGGGTGGTCGAAAACCAACCGGCCCAGTTCATCTGCCAGTACTCACGGCCGGTCAAGGCTCAGTGGAAGAAAGACGGGCAGCCACTGCTGCCTGATGGCCGAAGGGTGGTAGTGGAGCAGGACTGGAATGTGGCTCGCTTGTACATTAGCTGCGTGTCCGCTGAGGACAGGGGAACATACTCCTGTGAGGCAGAGGGGACCTGTGTGGTTGCTTCACTTCATGTGGAAGGTGAGCTTCCCTCCACATGGAAAGAGCACCAACCTTTAGGGAATCTCCTCTGCTCCCTCAAGCCTAACAAATGTTTGGCCACATAAAATGATCTGTTGCTGATTGTCACAAAGTTTGTGCCATTTGTTGGCAAAATCCCAAATGATTTGGCATTCTAAACATTGCAGTCTTTTTTGAGAGTGCTCTCTTTCTTTCTTCATTTTCCTTTTGTCTTCTACAGGCAAACCCATTACCATTGTCCAGGGCTTAGAGAATATGGAAACCTTTGACGGAGGTGAAGCACTGTTTGAGTGTGCCCTCTCTCGTCCTGAGAGCAAAGATTTCTGCTGGCTTCTTGATGGCAAACCAGTGAAAGAATCTCCTAATGCTGAGGTAGTGACGTTTGAGAGTGGTCGTCGTCATCTGCTCCTGCTAAAAGAGTTGCGCGTTAAAGACAGTTGCACAGTGACCTTCAAAGCTGGCACAGCATCCACATCTGCCCAGCTCTCTGTCAAGGGTGAGTCGCCCCCAATGATCACTGCAAGACTTTCTTGTTGTATTTACAGCAACATCTTGCCTGAATCATTTATCATTCTTATGATTATGTTTTGTATATATATTCCCATAACTGTAACATCTTTTTGCATTTAATCCTGTACATTTCTCTCATAAGGATGGCAGCTGGATGTTGTGAAGGGTCTGGAGGACAGGGTGGCTGCAGTGGGAGAGAAGGTTGAATTTTGTGTCAAGCTGACCGAGCCCATCCCCACGGCAGAAGTAGCTTGGTACGCTAATGGAGTCGAGCTCAAGCCCAGCGATCTCTGGGCTATGAGGGCTGACGGCTGCTCTTATCGCCTTGTCCTTAGACAGGCACCACTTTTGCCCCAGCAGGAAATAACATTTGCGGCTAGGGATGCTCTTTCTTTGGCCAAGCTCACCATCATCAGTAAGTGTTTTGGTCTCCTATAAAGTAATACCACTGTGGACTATTTGTTTTAAGGCAAACTTTCCTTATCATAATGGTTCTAATCCTTTAGCTTTTTGTATCTTAACATTGAAAAATGTAGTCATTAGATTTTAAATAAAAATTTGGTTCAGCAAAAAATAAAGATATAACCATACTTCCGTTTGTGAATTAACATTTTTGCTTTATTGGATAAAGGATAGGCACACGTGCCAAAATACTGAAAGCAAACATTGACAGATTAAGGTTGCTTTCTGTGTACTTTTTTTCTCAGGGTTCATAAGAGCTCCCTTTCTTTCCAACAGCTGTACCTGATCCCCCAGAGGACCCAGAGGTCCTCAGTAAGACCAAACAGTCCGTTACCCTCTCTTGGTTCACTCCACTACACGATGGGGGGAGTCCCATCCTGGGCTACAGGGTGGAGATGCGGCTGGTGGACAGTGCCCTCTGGCTTCCGTGTCATTCCGAACCTGTGTGTAACACGGAGTTTGTGGTTGAAAATCTTATTCCAGGGAGCAGTTATAGGTTCAGAGTGGCAGGCATTAACAGAGCTGGGACTGGAGAGCCTGTTGAGCTGCCTCAAACTGTGCAGCTCGGTGAGTGGATTAGTAACATTTCTAACATCCACCAAAGACATTTGTCAGGACATTTTACTTATTATTGCTCAGTTAACTACTAGTTTTTATGTTAGAAAAACCTTGTTGTCACTTTGACACAAAAAGTACTTCAATCTGTTTAGTTTGGTAGTACATAGTTAATTATTTATCTCAGATTATAACATTTATTTTGGTGCTGTTTGTTTTCTCTTTGTTACACAGAGGTACCTGTGCAGCCACTCATTTCTCCAGGTAAGACATTGTGTTTGGTGTGTAGGTTTTTTGTATTTATCCTACAAATTCTGCTGTAGTTAAACACCTCTACACACTTATCCCTCTTAAACATCTGAAGCCATCTGACAAAATGTTTGTCAGATGGCTTTTAATTGGTCAGCACCACTAGGTGTTGTGCTGTGTGGAAATGCTGACAGTAACATGTTAAAACATTTATCAATGAAACTGAATTGAAAAACTGCATTTTGGTTATAGGTGTAGAGGCAAAACCGATGGAGGCAGAAGTGCTGGGGCAGCCAAGCCTGCCTCCAGAGGCTGCTGAAGAAGGTGATCTCCATGAGCTGTGGGAGGCTTCAGCTAAGAAACGGCGCATGAGTCGAGAGCCTACTTTGGACTCCATCACTGAACAACCTGAGGATGGACAGAAGTCAGCAAAGAAAGTAGAAATAAAATCAGGAGAGAAGGAGCAAGTCATTGTGTCTAATAAGCAGACAGAGTCCAACTTATGCACCAGCTCTGGGGATGAGTCTTTGTCAGGGGGTTCATCGCTTGTGTCCTACCTCAAGAAGAGCAGCAAATCTACTGTCACAGCAGCCAATGAGGCAGAGACAATGTCCACTGAGAGATTCTTTGCACATTTCCAGATGGCAGAGCAGAGAACAGTGCATCAGACTGAAGTGAAAACAACTGTAGTTGAGCAGATAGATAAAAAAGAGGTATCCACAGAGGAGGCTAGCATAATGGAGATCAGTAAAAAGGACGAGCCTGAGCTCCGAGAGGCTGCCATTAAGATTCAAGCGGCCTTCAAGGGCTACAAGGCCCGCAAGGACATGCGTCCTGTCTTCAAAGACGTCTTCAAAGACCAGACCAAAGAACCTAATGGCACCATACATCTGGAATGTGTGGCAGAAGGTAAACCTGATAAGGTGCGTTGGCTGAAGGATGGAGAACCACTGACAGATGGCAAACACCACCACATTGATATCTACAATGATGGTACTTGCTCACTGGTCATTACTGCCATCACCACAAAGGATACTGGGGTTTACACCTGTGAGGTCACCAACAAGTTTGGAGTTACCTCCCACAGTGGTAAAGTGACAGTAGGAACAGTGAGAGAGTCATCTGGGCGACGTCCACTGACGGTGGGCTACAGTGCCGACAGCGAGCCCGAGAGCTCCTCAGGTAGTGAAATGGATGAGTCACTGAGGCAGGCAAGCAGACGTCTGCGGCGCCTATTGCGCACACGTCTCCCACCAGATGTTGAGGAAGAACCGTTTGTCAGTGCGGATGAAGGAGACCTGCATCCCCCAGATCCTCACTCTTACCGTGAGGATGACAATTACATCTACATTCGCTTTGATTCACGAACAGAGGCTGAAGTCGCCTCTAAGAGGTTCCAGGAGATGTTTACAGTCCATGGGGTTCCTGTGGAGACCACCATCCTGGAGGCAGGGCCTCTCAAAGTGGAGCTGCGGATTAGAAAGATGGGCTACGTGCAAGATGGCACACAGACCCCCACACAAGATAGACAGCCTCCTGCATTCATGACTGGAGCCCCGGGTAAGAAACAAACAAGGGTGGTTGTTTTCCTCTTATGATCACTATGCAATTTTTTATGTACTCTCTAAATCATCAATAAATAGTTTTCTAAATAATCAGTATTATTTAGATTTCTGTCCCGTTACCTGTGGCCATTTTTAATTTCCTTTTTTTTACTTTCAATTTGTTACCCAGCTGCCCCAGTCTTCTTGACAGAGCTGCAGAGCCAGGACGTTCCAGATGGTTATCCGGTCAGCTTTGACTGTGTTGTGATTGGCAAGCCCCCTCCAACTGTCCGCTGGTATAAGGATGGAAAATTGCTGGAGGAGAATGACCATTACATGATCAATGAAGACCAGGAGGGCTGCCACCAGCTGATCATTACCACTGTGCTTCCCACTGACATGGGCGTCTATCGCTGCACAGCTGAAAACAGCAGCGGCATCGCAGCCACTAAGGCTGAACTCAGAGTTGATAGTAAGTGAACATATATTACGTACATAAACATTCACGTATGTTTTACAAATAGCAGTGAGTACCTTGGTTTGAATCATTACTCTACTACACACTCTAGTGAGCACTTCTGTTTTGTTTGTGGAAAATTGGCCATTAACATACACAGTGCAACATCTTGGGTTTGACACCTTGAGATATATCCAGCACGGCTATAGCACGTACACTAAATACAACAGTATTATAATAGAACATTTTATACAAGTTGTTGGAAATTAATGACTGAATTTCTTAACCTGAAACCAATTTCTTCATCTTTAACTATCATCTTAAAAAAGCAGAGTGGTCAAAATGAGCCTACTTTGCAAAACCATCGTCAAACTAACTGTACAAAACTTAAACTGGTTCTCAAAGGGATGGCAAGAGAATCAGATGCACACAGTGACACACACACTATCCCTGATTCCCCTGATCATTGTATAATGTACATCATTCCTTTCGATCAGTGTCTTGCAGCTCAGATTATGACACTGCTGCTGATGCCACTGAGACATCCTCCTATGTCAGTGCCAAGGGCTACATGTCCAGGTGAATATACTATAAACAGTTTTATGGTGTCTAAAAAGACGTACTAATAAAGGTATTTTATGATGTTAATGAATCTTGAATTCTTGAGACAAACTATTCTACTGTTCTCATGCAGGGAAACTGAGACCTTTGAGTCTGTGGCTGAAGATGATCAGCTGCCACAAGTGGTGGAGGAGCTTCATGACGTTCATGTTAGTCCAGGTTCACCTATTGCTAAAATGCAACTCAGAGTAAAAGGTAAGTTTCATGGAAGGCAAACAAATAGCATCTGTTTGGAATAGTCTTATAAAGTCAACTTACAAAAAATTTGAGATGAGTAAAGAATAATGTTTCTGAAATATCTATTGTCTTCCAGGCTTCCCCAAACCCAGAGTATACTGGTTCAAAGATGGCCACCCTCTGCGGCCCTCAGAAAGGATTCAGTTGCTGGCAGAGAGAGATGTTCATGGTGTGGAGATTCTAGAGGTGAAGAAAGAAGATATGGGGGAGTACTCTGCTTACATCAGCAATGCAGCCGGTTCTGCTTACTCATCTGCCCGACTGATAGTTCTGAGTACGTATGCAAAAGCCTGAAAAGCTGACGATGCATAAAAGTAAGGAGTGCTGTATTTTAAATTGTGTTTGAGATGTTTACAGACACAGTAACAATTGTATTTTCCAACAGGTCCTGGGGAGATTATGCCACAAGATAAGAAAGGTAATTTAACATTTAGCCTACACACTTGGTCCAGGTACTTTAGTAGATCATAATAATATATTATATTTGACTGTGCCTTTGTTTTGTTTTTTCCACAGACTCCAAGGAACCCCTGGTGCCACCTCGCTTCCTTGAAAGATTCAGTAACAGGAAGGTGAAACAGGGAGCAAGCATCACTCTGTCTGTCAAAGTAGAAGGTTTGTTCACTTCACTGTTTTTATCTTAATGGGATCAGATCCGGGTTATCTGTCATCCGTCATCCCTATACCCACCCTTTCTTTCTCAGGGTCTCCCACTCCTATGGTCTCCTGGCTAAAGGAGGAATCACAGGAGGATGTCCTGTGGATCAAACCTGATACCAAGGGATACAAAATAGCAAGTTCTGGACGCCAGCACAGCCTCATCTTGATGGATGTGGGCACAGAGTACACTGGTGCCTATACCTGTATTGCTACAAATAGAGCAGGGCAGTCCATCTGCACTGCCCACCTTGAGGTGGATGACAGTAAGGAAAACAAAGACAACTAAATGCTTTATACAGAAATTATATTTACCACAAGAATATCCATAAAAGACCCTTAGTAAAGTGCAAACCTACTGTATTAGAGTTTGCTTCCTGTGTTTGATTATAACTGTACGTGTGTGTGTGTCCTTCCCCAGCACCACAACCAAAGAAAGAGACCAAAGCCTCAGAGTATGTTTTTCTTTGAGATTCAGAGTACAGTTGCACATTAAAAGGACATGACTATGCTATACATTTAAAGTAAATGAAAATATCTGAAAATAAAATTTACCATTAAATTCTCCTCAGGGTTCTTGGCATTACAGTCAGTCCTCCAGAAGAGGGGGCTAGCACTGCAAAAGGTAAGACTTGTTTATTGTATTATAAATTATTTGTAGTAATAAATACTACAATATTTATGGTGCTCTTTTCTTTTTGTTACCCAACGGTCCTCTGTTCTCCACCTACAGAGGGTAAAATACCCTGCCTAGGTGAAGTAGGTACAGAGGAATTCCTAATGAAACTCACCTCCCAGATCACTGAAATGGTATCAGCAAAGATCAGCCAGGGTAAGTCTATGTTATGGACCATTTTATCTCTGCAAAAAAAATTCAAGAAAAACTATTCAAGTACTATTCAAGTTGCAGTTTACAGTACTTTCTACTAAAGAAATACTCAGTAATGTAACAATATGTCCAGAAGGCATTCCAGATGAGCTTAAAAAAGCTTGACTTATTGTGAAAGGCCTGACTTGAGTCAGGTTGATTCATGTTTAAAGCATTCCACAAACAAATCTTATAGCTTACATAATCAGGCTACTTCAAGCCGGGTTTAAACCAAGATAAAACAATGATAATATTTTACTGCAGCTCCCATGAAGCGTTGACAGCTTTGACATGCCTTAAAGTAATTAGATGTGTTGAATAAATTGTTTTAGCTTGGTTATGTGTCCAGATTTATATTTACCTCATAATATGGACACAGGAATATATTCCAGCTCTAGAGGTTCAACCTGCATGCTCAGCTAAAAAACGAAAAATATAATCACAGAGTGTTCTATACAGTGTGAAATCATTAATTCTTCAGTCATCATACATGCGGCAAGCTAACAGACCAGATAACATACTGTAGGTCAGAGAGAGGTAACCAAGGCCCTAGACTCACAAAAGTATAAAGGTTTTCATCCCAGCCAAACACCATACCAGGTGATTTCAGACACAGAAGGAGACCCTGTCTCTTAATTCACCTGGTTTTATCTGTGGTTGGAATAAAAATCCCTATGTTGCCTTTCCCCTTGCTAAATTATACTGAGTAGTAAGTTTCTGATACTGCATATGAAACATGCAAGCTGCTGTGAATTGCCTTGCAAATAGCTAATGCTAAGTGCTGAAAGTACAGAAATAATCCACTGTCGGATAAATAATCCAATGCCAGTCAGGTTTGGGTGAATTCATTCTGATTATTCAAGAATTGTAAAAGTGTTGTTTAATTTGAATGTTTTAACACTTCAATTCTTGAATTAGAATTCACTTTCCAGTAAATTTTGGATTTACACCAAACTTGACAAATGTCTTTTCCTGCTTTTCTTGTGCTTGTCTTTCAGCATGTCTTGCTTTACCCATGTGTACATGACTTAAAACCTCTCACTGATTCACACAGACATCATTCCTTCACCATTTTTTTTTACATCCATCACTTTATTGGATCCAACCAATTAAATGCTCATTCAATCATTAATTTGTTATTCAGACAGCTTACAGAATCATGAAGTGCTCCAGTGGATGAAATCTTGGCCCAAAACTACCAGTATGTATCTCAGCTTCATAATATCTATACATTTTTCTACAAGGAACATAAGTTAGTGAGATACTTCAAAAGAACTGGGTCGCAAAGGACATGACTTGTGGAAACAGTTTTGACTCACATTTATTATTCATACAGGAAAATGTGTCATTTCTGCACACCCTTACACCTCCTCAGACATCATCAATGTACTTTTCTTGTCTTTTCAAATTGGTCTCCCACTGACTTATATCTTGAATACATGCTTACAGACATGTATGTGGAGAGCTCAGACAGTTATTTTTATCTGTACTGTAGTTTTGTTTTGCATGTTGTCACAACACTAACACTGTCAGTAGTAATTAGTAGTCATTAGCAAAGTATTTGTAGCGACTTGATCGTTGATGTGGATTTTTATATTGCACTTCTTTACATCTGTATGTATTTATTTTGAACCAAAATCTGAAATGATGTATTGAAGTATTGACTCTACCTGTTGGGAGGAACATCACCAGCAGATGCTAGCAGAGAATCAGTTATCACTTGAAATGTGACTTGAAGCTGAGTGGTCCTGCCTCAGCTAAGCTTTGACAGATTTTCTCTAGAGTAAAGTACAGTATAATAACCCCTCCCTTTGTTGAATATCATGTTTTAATGGTACATGACAAAAAAAAGATAGATTATATTAATTCTTCATGCTCAAGTTCTTTGCACAACTGACTGACCTGTGTTCCTCTGATTCCCTCCCTCCATCCTCGCTGCCTCAGCTTCATTACGCGTACCTGGTGTCGACAGTGATGACGAGACCAAGACTCCTTCTCCATCACCTCATCACGGTCGCTCTCGTCCTCCCTCCCTCATTGCCGATTCCTCATCAGAGTCTGATGAGGGGGATGCCAGGGGAGAGGTGAGATATGGAAATCATCAGTTTACTATGAAGTGAATATTGGTGGACCTGAAACAAAACATTTACAATCTGACATGAGTGAACTGCAAACAACAAGCTCATACCTATACTGTATAGTCTGTCTTTATTACTTTATGAAATGGACAAAAGTGGCAACAGATCTAATTGAGGAAGCCCTGAGAAGCAAGTGAGAAAAAAAAATCTGGTGATCCAGTGTTTATGACCTAAGAATAGGTGAAAAAAAAAAAAGGTTTTTGCCATGATAATCTTTCTGAAGTTTTACATTTTTCATCTGTGATACCGGTTGGTTAAAAAAAAAGTGTTTGTTGTTGTATACACATTTCGGCCACATGAGGGTAAACTGCACCACTACCAATCTTAAAAGATTTTTTTTCGTATGACAAAACTGTTTCACAGATTGGGGGGTGGGGGGGACTTTACAAAGATTATCCTAGATCATTATAATTTTTTTCTCACTTGCTTCCCACGACTTCCTTATATAATGCTGGTATTCATATGCAAAATGCAAAAAATGTATTTGGGAATAAACAACAAAAGGACATAATGTTATCACATCTTTTGTGAAACCTGATGTGAGCCGTGATTAATGTTCATACATACATACTAATACTTTTTTTTTAAACAGATGTTTGACATCTATGTGGCAACAGCTGACTACAACCCCACCATGGCGAGCAAAGAATCTATCTCTCTGAAGGAGGGACAGTATGTGGAGGTTTTGGACTCAGCCCATCCACTCAAATGGTTAGTCCGGACCAAACCGACCAAAACTACACCATCCCGTCAAGGCTGGGTCTCACCTGCCTACTTGGACAAGAAACTCAAAGTAGGTCTCAAGAATATAGCCACTGACCCAGTGTAATATAGAAATTTGTTACTCAAGAATTATTTCATTGTTGTGATGCCTCTGAGCATTTTAAAGGTAATAATAAAGATATGTGCTATTTCAGCTCTCAGCTGATACAGGTGACCTTCCAGAGACAAGTGCAGAGGAGGTGACTGAGGGTGAATACAAGAGGAAATTGTTGTAAGTAAAGCGCATCTACACTCAAAGTAAATACTGGAATTAAAGGAAGCATTATGCCATACTATTATTTCTTTTCCCTAGCCAACTGATCCAGGACCTGATAAACAGTGAATCAGAGTTTGTAAAGGAGATAGACTTCTTCACCTCTCATCACCTGAAGCATGCAGATGGCCCTGATGCACCGCCTGATGTCAGCAGCCAAAAGGAAACCATATTCAGGAACGTTGATGATATCAAGTCCTTCCACAGCAAGTGAGCTCATCTCCTAATTACTTATCATTTTAGTCAGCTGTTTTAAAAGCAAGTTAAAGAACATGAGTGTTCTCTACCCAGAGAATATTCATTCTCTTTTCTGAAAAATGATGGTGATGTTTTCTCGTCAACGCATCAATTTCTCCACAATTCTGTTTTTAGGGCATTCCTGCCAAAACTAAATGACTGCGACACAGATGATGATATAGCCATGTGCTTCCTGAAGAACAAGGAGGGCTTTGAGAAGTACCTCCAGTATCTTGTTGGTCAGGGTCAGGCTGAATCTGCTGTCAGTGACAAGACCGTCCACCGCTTCTTCAAGGTAAGGCCAGAGCTAATATTGCACTACTGCGGATTATGCAGTGTGTCACAACCTAAACCCTGAACCCAAATATAAACTTAATATCTGTTACCACACTATGAAAATGGTTTTTTTTTTATAACTTTTCGTTTCGTCGTCTTTTTTAAAGCATTAATTTCTTTGCTAACTTATTACTTATACTTTGTATATATCTGATCATTATGGTGACCCTGAAAGGACTGTGCAGTGGTAAAAATATTGAAATTTAAAAATCTTCCTTTCATCACATCATAGGAATACACTGAGAAAGAACAGGCTAATGCAGACCCTTCAGGTCCCCCTGTACGCAGCATCAACACCTATCTCCAACAACCACTGGAGAGGATTCAGAAATACAAGGCTTTCCTCAAGGTGACAACTTTCTTATAGAATTTGCAGCAGTCTTGCTAGGATATATCACTTGCAAGTGTAAGGCATTTTGCTATTAGACCTGCATCACTATCACCTCAGTTGTGTTGAAGCCTCTACTGTAACATCTTCAGGAGCTCATTCGGAACAAGGCGAAAAATGGTCAGAACTGCTGCCTGCTGGAGGAGGCTTATGCAATGGTGTCTGCACTCCCTCAACGCTCAGAGAATACCCACCACGTCTCCATGATCGAGAACTATCCGGCCACACTGGAAGTACTCGGAGAGCCAATTAGACAGGTGGGATATCTTAACTAACTGAGGAATTCACTGATTAGGGGCTTGATTTTGTGATTAAATGTATATAACTTTCTATGTTGGGTTTTTTGTGTGTGTTGTTTTGTTTGTTTGTATTTCTGCACTAGGGACCCTTCCAAGTGTGGGAGGGAGCGCCTGGAATTAGGACGTCCTCTAGAGGTCACCACCGCCACGTCTTCCTCTTTAAGAACTACTGTATAATCTGCAAACCCAAGAGAGACAGCAACACTGATACTCAAGCATATGTCTTTAAGAACATGATGAAGGTAAGACCTTTAAAGTGATCACATCTTTTTTTTCTTTGAAAGATTTTCCTCTTTATTGTCATTTTTCTTGATCCACAGCCTAAATGATGTTCTCTGTATTCTTCATCTTGTCGCAGCTGAATAACATTGATGTGAATGAGACGGTGGAGGGTGATGACCGTGCCTTTGAAATCTGGCACGAACGTGAGGACTCTGTGAGGAAATACACCTTGCAGGCCCGAACTGTTACCATCAAGAACTCATGGCTGAGGGACTTCAGAGAACTCCAGCAGCGTTACAGCATGCCTACATGGAGTGAGCGGGACACACACACACAATCTAAGTTTTTGCTGTATCTTATCCTTTTTTTTTAATCACTTTCAAACATTGCCTTTTATGAATAATCTGTTTTTACAGGTCCCCCTGACTTTGATGAAATTCTGGCAAACTGCACAGCAGAGCTGGGACAGACTGTTAAGCTGGCCTGTAAAGTCACTGGAGTGCCCAAGCCTGTGGTCACATGGTACAAAGGTATGAAATGTGCACAATGTTTTTTAGACATTGCTGTACTTGACAATATATAAACTAGTGGAGACTAACGGTACATGCCCTAAATCTCTTGGTTCCAGGCCAAATGCGTGTTGTTAATGCACTGGTTTACATGTTGAATACAGATGGACGTACAGTTGAGGCAGATCCTCATCACATCATCATTGAGGACCCTGATGGTTCCTGCACACTGATCCTGGACAACATGACTGCAGATGATTCTGGCCAGTACATGTGCTTTGCCACTAGCTCAGCTGGCAATGCCAGCACTCTTGGAAAGATTACAGTTCAGGGTAAGCAGCAAATACAGTATGATTGTGTCCTAAAATACCAGATGGTTTCATTCATGACTATAATGCACCATTGGAAATAGCTATAATAAGTCAGACTAAGAAGGAAGTCCTTTTGCAATTAAGGATTACATTTTTTGGCAGTTTACGTTATATATTCATATTAAAGTGTGGAGGGATGAAGAGATCCTTCATCACTTCAGTGCATTTTTCTAGTGCTTGTGTAATCCATTTTGACGTGTTTTCCGACAGTACCTCCTCGTTTTGTGAATAAGATGAGGAATGCTGTCTTTGTTGCCGGTGAGGATGCACAGTTCACCTGTGTCATACAGAGCGCCCCCATCCCCAAGATCAGGTACAGACGCTTTACTTATATTCATCACTGGCAAAACATTTTACTAAAATTTTGTAAGTTATCTCGTGACTCTGTGTTAATCTCTGCTCTTTGTGTGTACCTGTTTAAGATGGTTCAAAGATGGCAGGCTGCTGACTGACCAGGAAAAGTATCAGACCTACAGTGAGCTCCGTAGTGGGGTTCTGGTCTTGGTAATAAAAAACCTGACAGAGAGAGACTTGGGACACTACGAGTGTGAGGTTGGTCTACACTACTCAGTACAATACTCGTATTATATTTGAATCATATGAGAAGTGTTTTTAAAGTATGTAGAGAGAAAAAACAAACATTGCAGGCAGAAATTCTGTCCAGAATATGTTTTAAACATTTGTGAAAGTTCATTCTCGGCCTTGGGAAGAGTAGGTTGACAAAATACTTGTAATATACTCACATTGGCTTAATGCCTTTGATGGTTTAGAACAAGTCAGTGAATTTCAAGTGTCCACACCCGAGAAAAGGCTGAAAAGCTCCACAAAGTCCTGTGAGTTTTATGAAACTTTAAAGAAAACCACAAAAATTTGAAATATGATACCCACAACAAACCCTGAAGAGTTCTGAGCAACTATAAGAGTTCCAGTCAGTTTTGAAAGCAGTAGTTCTAGTTTTAAAGAAAGTGTATGTTATTTTTTTTTTTTAATAATGTTAATTATGTCTTAGACCTAAGAGTTGACTATAAGTCACTTGATATCAATTAGCAACAATAAGTCATCTTTAAGACTCTAAAAATATATCCTGATGTTTCCAGCTTTCCAACCGTCTGGGCAGTACCAAGTGTGCTGCTGATTTAGTCCTACCCTCTGCTGTGGCTCGCACTGGTGAACAGGCCATCACTATTGAAGGTAGGAAAACTGACTTTATCCTTGCAGAGAGACTCTTTGTATAATATACATACATACATACATTTTTCTATGTTCTGAAAACTAGAAAATTTATACTTATTGCTTTTAATGCAGGTTTAAAGACGGACACATCTTAAACTCTTCTTTTTCGTTCTTTTTCACTTCAACTCGAGCTTAGACTAATCATCTTCCTTTGTCTAAATGGTTCTTTCTGCTTCTTCTTCTAGTTACTGAGCAGGAGACGAAAATTCCAAAGAAAACCATCATTATGTAAGTGTTACTGGGCTAAAATGACCCTCCTGCATGAAGTATGTCTGTTACCTGTGTGAGACATCTATACAGTTTCTCTTGAGTAAGAAATGTAGCTTTATCTTTTATTGTCAGACGATAATCGGGATAGTTGTCTGATGATAGATTTCCACTGCAGGAGCTGACTTTTGTGATTCTGATCATTTTTGTCTTTTTTGTGAAGATACTGCTTACTAGAATGTGGGCTGAGGAAGTTTGGAGCAGTTCTGTATGTGTGCGTTCCTCTCTCTGGCCCCATGTATGCATTGTCGTGTAGTATTTAAAGCCTGAGTGCAAAGGATTCTATCACAAAGATGATGAAAGGATGGGCTGTTTTCACCAGGGTGCTGTCTTTTTTTAACCAGCAACTTTATTTTTGCAGCTCCTCATACAGCATTTGTATGTCACTTCAAGTCAAGTCAATTTATGTAGTCTTAATCTGTACAGCATTCAACACCCTCTAAGTTCAGACCTCTGACCTCTTCAGATAATAAACGCCTCCAAAAAACAGACAAACATACAAACGACATTGATTGTACACAGTAGACAGAAATATCAAAATTACAGCATGTAAAGAAAGGATGACTTCATATTGTTGTGATTATATCCTTTTAAACCATGCACAGTAAATAAGGCACAATGCTTTCTGGATACATGTGACATCCTTTCCTTTGCAGTATTTGGGGAGTCACCTTTTCCTAATTAGTTACATAGCTCAGTGTCACTTGTACGGTTGACTTACGAGTGGCCATTTCAGCTCACCAGCTTCGATCATCACTGTGAAAACTGCATGCAGCCTGGTATTTTGCACAGGTGGTCTTTATCTATAGCACTAATATTGTGTGTGGTTGTCTTTTCAATCCAGTGAGGAGACTATAACCACTGTGGTGAAGAACCCACGTATGAGGAGGCACCGATCTCCCGGCTTAACTGTTGCTGGATCCCACCGGTCTGAGACGTCCACCCCAGAGCCCCCTACAGTCAGGACGAGGAGGATGCCCACTCCGAGAAAGACCACCATCCCTACCCTCTATGTTACTGAGCCCGAGGGTGCTGAAGCCAGGTCCATGGAGATCAAGCCCAGATGGGTCGAGGTAGAGGAGGTCATCGAGTACAAGGTCAATAAATCTCCCAGGCTTCCCAGGAGGAGAGGCATCTCACCAGCAGGGTCTGATCGTGCAGGCACTCCCTCCAGACCCAAAAGGTCTCCACCAGAAAATCCAAACGCTAACAATTCCAACAACAAACTGGTGGAGCAGGCTCAAGCTGAGCTGCCGGGAGACGTCAGCAGCCAGACGCTTTCCTGGGTAGAAGAGGAGGGAAATTCTCCCTCTGGTTCTGCCTCTGGAGAGCCTTATGAGGTCTCAACTGTCCTCACTGTAGCTGGAGAGGACAGCGACGACCTGGACGATCAACAAACTGTCATCTTTGAACCTGACAACGAAGATAACGATCATGATGTGCACAGAAAGCAGGAACCTAAGATCCTGAAACAAGGGGATCGCATTCTGACCCTCGAGGACTTGGAGGATTACGTTCCAGAAGAAGGGGAGACCTATGGTTCCTCCAACGTCACAGTTGAAAAGCCGTGTGAGATCTCTGTGCTGCAGAGGGAGATCGGCGGGTCTACGGTGGGACAGCCAGTGCTCCTGAACGTGGGGCGACCAGTCGTAGCACCGAGGCAGAGGAGCAGCTTCTTCAGTCGCTTCAAGGAGCATCTCTCCAGCAGCCTTTTCTCGTCCACCTCCCCCCAAACCAGTGGAGCACGGTCCAGGACGGAGAGGCACGTCCCAATCCAAGTAAGCCAAGCAAAGCTGGAAGTGAAGCCCTCATACTGCTCAGAGGTGCAGAGAGTTGAGGGCGGGCAGCAGAGCTTTAAAACAAAAGTGTCAACTCAGACCTACGGCTACACATCAGTGGGTAAGCCAGTCACTCTTCAAATTAGAGATAACCTTTATCAGAACCAGTAGAGGCAAACATTTTTAATTTGGTACCACAAACCCTTTTAGTCTTAAATGGGGACATTTCTACTTACATGATGAAAAGGAGCATATCCTAACCTCAACTATATTTACTGCATTTGACAGACCATTCCATGTTGAAGCTTCACATCAGAAAATAGGCTCTCTGAGTCTCTTTTTTTGTCAAATGGTTAGAGTCACCTTGTCTCTCTTGACTGGGCGAGTTGGAAAATGTAGGCATGTCACTGTAAGTAGGTTTCAATCCCATGCTGTTCCTTTACAACTGCTATATGTCATGAATATGTGTTATACAATGCGCATGAGGGACAGAAACCTAGAAACTAAGGTTTGACGTTTTATTGATGAAGAGTTTCATTGTCTGTTGCTGAGCTGTATTTTGTAAGAAAGAAAAACATCACATTTCACTTACACATAACTTCATGAAATCATGAACCTTGACTAATATTAACTGATCCAGGCATTATCTTTAGTATGACTCTTGCTATGTTCATAAACAAATAGCTACACAGTGGATATTGAGATATACATATATATTTGTTTTGGTTTTACTTTTGTACCTTGCAAGAAATGTTTTGCAGTGTCTTGAATTCCTGGATCAGCAAACATTGGAGGTGGACATGAGGTCATGACTATATGTTTCAATTTCAGTGTTGCAATAGTTAAATATGCAACACTGATTATGTAACATTAACAACAGAACTTTGGTGACTGTTGTGGTCCATAGGCTGTTTAAGTTTAATCAAAGATGTACAGTCAAATTATAGTCAGTTTGGTAAAATCTCTACTACTTTGGTTGTTTGTGAATTTCTTGGCGAGCAGCTTATACGAATATGGCATTTCTACAAGCATATCATGTGGTAGGTGAACTGACAACCTGTGTCACAGAAGATGTTTGACTGTGTTTGACTGCATTTGTTTGCAGATGTGTCTACAGTTAATTGTGAATTTAGCTTTTTAGACATTTTTGACATCTGTTGATGCATTGCAATGACCTGTGAACTCACAGGGATATTCATGTATGTGACAGATTAGATGAGTGACTGCATGTACTTGCTTTTCCAAAGCAGATGTGTTTATCCAAAGGAACCTGACCTGTCATATTTGATTATGAGCAAAAGTCTGTGCTGAGTACTTGAGCTCACAGAATTTACTACCTTTTCAATGCAATTTAAAAAGTGACTAGAATAACTGCCTCCTTAAAGATGTGTGGTGTTGGTTTTGTAGTCTGCTATAAGGATCATGTTATGTAATATTGAAGGCACTAACAGATTGTAATTGCTTCTACTGTACATGTGTAGTTTTTGGAAACATGAGATACATTAAATAAATGTCCTGCAAATAATCACTAGTTTCTTTCCCAATTCTTATTTATAGCACACATACAAATAATTATTCTTCTAGTACTGTAACATATTTATTGGAGTTTTAACAGGTAACATAGTTTTACTGCTAGACGTAATGGAAATACATAATGACATATTTTTACACAACAAGCCCAATATTGTAATAGCTGGTTAAGTCTGAATGGCAAACCAGAGGACTGCATGCATCTCAATGAATATGATGTAACATTTGCACATTTAATCAAATGAAGAATAAACAGTTATAGCAGGAGCACACAATTATCTGCACAAAGGAATGGGTGTTACAAGGTGCCTGAATATAATTGGCTGGGTATTTTAAATATCCATGAAGTTGAAAAATTTGACAATAAAAAAATGCCAATTTACAAATGGTTTATAAATGTCTTTTTAGCTTTCAAGTAAAAGGAGATTTGTCGTGTGCTCAAGTCTAAGCAATATAAAAAAAGATAAACATGCCAATTAATTTGACTTCAAAGTTAAAAAGCTCTCCTTTTCTTAGGAATCAAAACAGTCCACTGAATGTTGTTTTACTCTACAGCTGAAGCTGCAGAGTGATTAAGTTACACAATATCAAAGTTTTACAAATTTACAACTGTAAAATAAACAGTTAAAACTGTTCTGTCGTAGCCCCCCCAAAAATAAAAAGCTTCATTCTAAAGTGACATTAGATGTACTATTGTTTTTTATTCTAAGCCACATTTTCTAACTCTATCATGAGATTAAATCCTACTAGAGCACATCAGTATTTATCCTTATCCAGCAAACCAAGCTTTAATGGAGTTAGCACATTATGTGGCAATTTACAAAAAAATTCTGTAGAGTAAGAGCATTAACCAGCACTGGAATAGTTTTATTATTTTAACAGCACAGTTGACTTGCATGTATCCCTTGTAAGTAAACAGCCGCCATGTTTTCCAGAGATTACTTGTGATGCTGAAGTTTCCCTCCTGAACTAAATGTGCACAGAGGCCAGAGAGCTGATATCAAACTCTCACTATGTCTCTCACCAGGACATTTTACTCTCTCTGCAAATCTATTTCATTATAAACACAGTATAACTGTTTGCCCAAGAAACCATTAAGTGGTAAGGGTAGCATAACTTGCTGCCACTAACCAAGTTATGTGCTTTTTCATACCTTTGACAAACAAGATGGAATGAGTTGGGTTACTACCTGTTTGTGTTAGTCCACGCTGGTGAGAGGACCAAGCTGCACGCCATAAATCCTGTTCAACAGAAAACACCCTACCATGCCAGTCATATATCAAGTAAGGATTATTGGAGTATCTTTTTTTTCATATAACTGAAAATAAAAATATAAAAAGTATGTTACCATGTAATTCTAAACACTATGTAAAACCTTCACACAGACCACCACCTGAGGGAATGTACACGACTGGAATGGAGGTCTGCAGTTCTGTGAGGAGTGGCTGGATGGGACTAAAAAGGTGCCACGATGCGGCTGTCTCCTACGAAGACATGTTGATCTTCTTGACCTTAGTAATTTCCTAGAGAAAGAAAAAAAATATTTTACAAATGTTCCAAATGCAGGTAGTTAATATTGGTCATGAAATAAAGAAAAATCCAATGGACTCGCAAATTTAAAGCAAAACTTTGTGAATTTTGCCGAACAGCGACCTGTGGCTACCAGTGGTAATTACAGAACAATGGCACATTGAATTTGCTTGAATAGCTCAAGAGTGAGTTGCTTTAAAAAATATATATATATATATATATATATATATATATATATATCTGTGACATGCTACAGCATAATGTTAACAGGAGCGCAAGTAGTGAAAGGTCATACAATTAACCAACATATTGATGTGAATACGCAGCAATATCAACCTACAATTAGATACATTTGCCTCCACAAGCTATTGGTCATATCAGACCAAATGATACTGTGGCTGAGTATACTGAACAGAACAAAAGTGCATTTTATTTTTCATAAATTTACCATTTATATATATATATATATACACACTATCCTTAAATACTGTTGCTACGTCTGTCATGCTTTCCTTTGGACGGCACGTGAAGTTTACAATAATGGAGGTAGATTTAAACTTAAAATTCACACTTAATCTTTAAACAATAGGTCCTTAATTTCAGACTGGGGGAGATAAAAGCAGGCCTCTCATTCTTACTGGGTGACAATGAATTTTAGCGCTGAAGATAACAACTGTCACTAGCAGATTTTATCAGCTGTAGCTACATTACTAATAAAGCTACCATTTTTAGATGCACAACTAAAAGCATTAAAACAGTATTTCAATGTGTGTTATCTATGTAAAAGTGTGTGGAATGTGTTCTGCAATTGTAGCTCACCTCAAGAAGAGTGTGTTTTAACTGCCCGTAAGCTTCATCCAAATTATCATTGACAATTACAACATCAAATACACCAGGTTCTTTACCTAGAGGAAGATAAAATTATTCTTACAGCCATGATTTGAACATGTATGTTGTTTAAACATTTTTTATGATCAAACTGTAAACACTTACTAAACTCCATGTCCACCTTGGCTGCATGTAAACGCTTCTGGAGGCTCTCCTCTGACTCTGTTTTTCTGTCTCTTAAACGTTTTTCCTGAAACAATAAAATCCAAAAGCAGACGTCAATAAACAAAAGGCATTCACAAATATTCATTGAGCATCCAAAACCCGTATGACCAGATACCTATGGTACAAAGGAAACTCAAGGTCACACCCAGGAACTCCTTTATATAATAGGAACCTCCTGACACAGACTGGTTTTTCAATGAAATGCATTTCCCTCCGTTCTCACCAGGACTTCCATGGATGGTGGCTGGATGGAGATGTAGATGGGACTGAGGTCTGTCTCTTTGATGTTCCTCACACCCTGCATGTCAATGTCAAGTATACAGATGAGGTTCTTGGCCTGGACGTCTTGCACAGCGGCTTTACTCGTCCCGTACATGTTCCCGGAAAACTCTGCACTCTCTATGAAATCGCCGTTGTCGATGCCTGCCTGCATCACCTCCCGTGTAACATAGTGGTAATCTGAAACCCCAAAATAAGGAAACGTATGTACAGAAGAAAAAAAAAACTACAAAACTGCTGACTGGAAATTAAGAAATGAGCCGTTAACTTGGTCACGAAAGAGGAGGAACATTCTGTACCTTTGCCATTCTCTTCCCCAGGTCGAGGTTTTCTTGTTGTGTCTGAGGAATGAGATTCACATTTATGTCATAGTCTGTGCTGCATTGGAGTCTAAAGCTGAATGATTAGTTCATTAATGTGTTAACTGATCTACACAAGTAATCAGCAACCAGTATGTTTTGTTGAATTTCTTGAACAAAAATACAAATTCTCCAGGTTCCAGCTTCTTAAATGTTAATATTTGCAAGTTTTCTCTGTTTTACATCATTGTATCTCAAAACAGCTTATATGAAGGTTTCAACATGGGCTCAATGCATTAAAAAAAAAATTATAATAATGATATTTCAAGACATTTTAAAGACTAATTGATCAGAGCAAATAATTTCCAGGTTAACCAATAATGAAAATAATGATTTTAATTGCATTTGCTTGTTTACTTGAGTGACAATAAGCACACACATATACAATCACACTGTTAGCACACTTACGGGAGACGCTGAAGCCAAAGACACTGTCGTATTCCTTCATGAGCTTCTTCAGCAGAGTGCTCTTCCCTGCCCCAGATGGGCCGCTAAGCACCACAGGCCTGGGTCCAGCCATAGCTGAAAGAGAGGCAGAGAAATGAGGGGTTTTCAGTACTGGAAACGAGAGGCTGAGGCTGAAAGAATGACACATAACCACTGGAGTCTTGCAGCATGAGTCATCACAGGAGCCAGTCTGTCCATGCACAAACATAACTTTAAATAGACAGCAGTTTCACGCCATTAGAGTAGGTTAACATGTGCGGACATGCCTTGCTCTGGTGGGATAAACATGATAAAATGATAAGCCAGCGGTTCTCAAAGGCAGACCAAGTGATGAGACCAAAATATCTCCCACAGGAGCAGAGCCTATCAGTGGAGGTTAGCAAGCCGTGAGGTTACCATGGTGCTGGGGAGGAACAAATACTCACTAATTGGAGAGCCCTTCTCCACTCCAACAGCTAAGAATTACTGAGGACTGAGCAGAAAAAATGCTTTTAATACAGACTTGAGGATGTACTTCTGCTCCAAGGACGGGAGAAAATGTCCTGGAGCCTGGTGTACTGCAGGGACTGACTGGACTCGATGCCAACGAGGTGGTGCAAAGATATGACGGACATCTCTCATGGCCATCCTCTGGGTTAAGAGGGGCCAAGCAGGAGTCGTAAATGGACAGCATATTGCCAGGCATTGCCAAGGCGAGAACACCCCAGCATGTGTAACACTGCTAGAAACAGTGGCAGAGATGGGAAGCTAAAACTACCTAATGCTAACAACGTACAAAACTTGTGTGCTTAGGCAAAAAGAGGAGAACAGGCAACCACAGGGTGTTAAGCTTAAGTCCCTCCCCATCCCACATGCGACTTTGTTGATATAATGTCTCCACCTCCTGCGCATGCTCACAGCTCATATGTAGGTATTTCTGGCAGTCAGGAAGAATGAAGCATGATTTCCTTTACCTAAAGTATACAGCCATCGAGTCACTGACAAGCCTATAAGCAGAGTATCTGCAGTATACAGGTTTGTAAAACAGCTAATGTGATATAATCAACACAACTTCATTCCCCATTACCAGTGATTTTTAGGTAAGCTACTCAAATAAAAGAATTCAATATGTAGTGTTCCTTCTTACCTTTCTTCAAAACACAGAGCGAAAGCAGACAGGGTGTTCAAGTGAGAAGTGAGGGTCTGACTGTGTGTGGGTGGATTGTGTACAATTGCAGGATGGAGGAGGGAAAGAGAGGGCAGGGCCGTGTTTACACACCACTAGGCTTGTCGTAGAAATGTAACATTTTGAGAGGATTACACATTATAATGTGATGCTACAGAAAAGACCCATGTGTGTATTATTTCTAGTCCAAAGGCTGAGACATTCTTCAAAGTATTTATAAAAGTTTTTCAATAACACTCCAAACAGATATCAGCAATAAGAAACCAGCTGTGCTGCTAAGCTACTAAAACTACAGTGAAGAGCTTATATCAGCCATCGTGTTTAATAATTATAGTCCTATTACTTACATCAGTATCAGGTATCAGACGGGTTGGCAATTACTCCGAAAATGAGGTATTCCATAAAACATAATAACATGCACTAAATGACAAAAAAATATGTAAACTAGCTTAATCCATCTTTAAAAACAAAAGTGAACTGTGCTAGACTTTGGCACGTCTCTGCGGTCTTTTAACAGAGGAATAAAATCACAGCATTATGAGCCGTCTTGTCTCCAGGCAAACCAGATGCAGCGAGGTTGTGTTTGCAGGTGCAAATGACAAGAGTCATTCTCCATTGCCTCTTGAATGCTTCCCATAAACAGCAACATGGCTAATTAAAGGTGCAGGAGTTCCTTTTTCAGAGATCAGTGAAGAGGCCTTAGCATTTTCAAAGTCCTGTTTTAGAATGGGCATTAAACCTCCTCCTCAAACCCTCCACCACCGGATTTTCAAAAGTGATCCATGAATCTGTTTGGGCAGCTTACAGTGGTTTGCTGTTATCGTTTAGAAACAAGCAGGGCTGCAACTACCAAATATTTCTTTTATTGTTTATTATTTAGTGTATAAAATGTCCAAAGTGATTAACTGATTAATTTTGTGGATCAACTAATCATTTCAGCTCTGGAAATAAAGGAGATTTTCATGCCCATTGCAATGTGGGCTACTTATACTTGAAAACACCTGCTGTACATTCATCAAACATTCATTTAAAAAAAGAAATACATTTTAAAAGCCTCATCAATCAGCTTAACAATGGATTGCCAAAATGAAAAAATAACCTGAGTAATAACTGAATAAGAGAAAACATCATAAATTCATGAACTGATAATAAAAAGAATCATCAGCTGCAGCCCCAGCATGTAACACTGCCACTTGGAGAGTCTCCTTTTGCTCCTTCGTGTCTACAGAAAAGTTGGATCACAGAGCCGAGATGAATTAATTCCTCAAACAGGCAGGAGTTCTGTGTCTTATTCAAGGAAGGAAACCTCCGACCTAATAATTAACAAGATGTAATTTGCATTTCTTATTGACAAAGTGTCTGAAACTTGCAGCTCCCACTCACTTGCACAAGGGCCAAATTCTCGTACTTTGATTAGAGCTGCGTGACAGGAAATGAGAGGCATGTGAGTTTACTATCAGGACGGGCTGACACTCATTGGAAGCTGCACTGCGCTTGACTTTAACCGTGTGCACTAAATCTCACGTGAATGATATTTGCCTGAAGCAAAGTTTCAGTCATGTGAAATCTATTAGACTTTAGTAGTCACATACAGCCTGCTAGATGTTCAGTCCTAGAGCTGAAACAATATGCTAATGAGTTGATCGACTAAGAATTGATCAGCAAAAAGTAACAAATGTTTCATGGATCAAGGTTCTACTATGTGACGATTCTTGACAGTCTCGCCAGTAATGAAATGAATCATTTGTTGTAGCCCTAGAATACATGCATACAAAATACACAGTCTGTCAAAACAGTAGTGTTATAAGTTCAGTTTACCCCACAATAGAGGTTATTTATGTGGGCACACGTTAAACCAGTTTTCTTCTTTATTCTGTGTAATGCTGTGATTTTATTCTAACTCATTTTATCTTTTGACAAAACTATTAAAGTAACATTGTCCATTCATTACTATCATAGAGTGAGTGTCTACAGCCTTGTGCCAGACTTATCTAACAGATAAAAACAATTAAATCAGTCACTGCAAACTGCACTTTGACTCCCTGGTAGGAGCAATAAAATGTTATTGATTTAAATCTAGAGAAGATGAAAATGCATTGGACTGTTGTGTGCACTGATGCTGATCACATAAAAACTAAATGACCTTGTTGTCATTGGCTAAAGATGCAGCAAAATGAAGGCTTTCAAATATTGCATCATTAGGTTCACATAAGCTGCCAATGTTATTACAATGAGCTCATATACAGTAGATTAGTGTGCAATATACATTTTACTGCAGTTCTCTACTCAAGTACAGTTTTGAGGTACTTGCGCTTTTGTACCTCTACTACACTACATCAGAGGGAAATATTGTGCTGTTTATTTGGCTGCTATATTTACTAGTTACTGTACAAATTAAGATTTTACATTCAAAGCATGTGATGGGTTTTAAAATACACACATATATGTCATAAATTAAACTACTGAAAATCAAACAGTAGGGGTTTTTGTTAAAAAAAATAGTGAAGATTAAATGATGATAATAAATTGATGATGATATAATTGTTACATGTATCATGTTGCTGTGATCATTAGGTTACTATTAAGATTTTATTTCCTGTGTGTGGTTAGCGATGCGTTTTATTTTGCCTTTGTGGAAGAGTATTATGTCAGAAAACAGTGCATGTACTAAAATCATATCCAGTGTATCTTGTATTTGAATAAAAAGAAAAGTTTTAGCAAGTTAGTTTTTACAACAGCAAATGTATACATACTAATTGCTTAAGTAATAATCATTTAATAATATAATGCATGACAGGATATCACTCACAGGGGTAATTTTTCTTACTTTGATAATTTAAATATATTTTCCTGTCAATACGTTTGTATTTTTACTTAATAACATTTTGAATGCAGGACCTTTACTTGTAGTGGAGTACACTGTTTTTATATTGTTGAACTGGTACTGTTATCTCAGTAAAGGATCTGAATACTTCTTCCATCACTGAATGAATAACAGTTATTAACAAGAAGAGACATAGCCCCCTTACTAAAAACACAGTTAACCATTACCTGGCATCCTGATGACTACAAGTGACATTGCATCATCTAAACTTAATCCAGCTCAGTAAACAACAAGAATCTTCTCCTGCAGTAACGTTGCAGAAAATCAGTCACCTTGAGGGAAATGAATGGCTGTTTCTTAGCTACAGTGATACGGCAGGCAGTTCAAACATATCAACACTGTAAAAAAAAATCGAACAAACAAACATCCCCCATCTTACCTGAAAATAGTCTGGAAAAATATCTCACGTACATCGGGAGTCGCGTTTGTCTAAGACTGCGGGACCGTGTCCGGAGGGTTTGGGTTTTCTCCCTCCTCCGCTGTGAGAGCCATTAGGGAACCTGTGCTGTCTACGTCATCACTGCGGGTCACAACATTAACACGTCACGCCGAGAATGTGCGACACAAACCTAATAAACGTGAAGTTTTGCTAACATTAGCCAAACTGAAGATATGGTGCAGACGATGGCAATTTAAATATATGAATGTAGTGGGCTGGTAGCTACATTTTTCCTGCAACGGAGAGATTACTAAAAGCGCGGCGAGGCGTTCGTATTACTGTAGCTTTGTTTTTATGCTGCCACAGAGTAACGTGCGCTGCATAGCGTAGCATAGCTGTTGAACGCTGTTTTACTCAACTATTCCTCTTGCGCTCTGTAGTCCTTTCAGGGGAATACGAACAAATTAGTTGCCGGGTTAGTTCCACTGCTCAAGGGATACACCACCACCAGGAAGCACGGTGTTCCGATCAACGCATGAACTCTCTGCAAAACTCCCCGGATGAGTGACCGCTGAAGGCCTGACCAATCACACTGCTCGTGTGCTACCGTGGCTAAAAGTTAGCTAGTTGAACTAACGGCCCGCTGCTCTCAGTCTAAAAGTGACTGACTAAAAATGTTTGGTTCTTCAAGAGCTGGAGGGATCCGGGGAGGCCAGGACCAGTTCAACTGGGATGACGTGAAAGTCGATAAACACAGAGAAAATTATCTCGGTAAGTTCGCTATCGGCGTTGACCAGAGACGATGCTAACAGCCGCCTGCTAACTTAGGACCAACAGCGGAAAACAGTTAAAACCTCACACACAATGGCTCAAGCGCTCCACGTGCTGCTTTTACATACCTTTTGTTGTAGAGTCCCTCATTCCACAGTGTCTGCGCTGGTCTAGTCGCTTGGTTTTCTTGCTGTTTTCCACTTTACAAACAGCAGGTCCTAGCTTTCATTGCTCCCCACTCTCTCCTTCTCGCTCTCTCTGAGCACTCATACGTAGCCACCCCGTTATCTAAGCCACCTGCCAACATGTCAGCATGCTAATCAGGAGCGACGTAGCACCCACCACAGCTGTGACATAAAAGGTTAAAACAGAGTAATGTTACACAACCTGCTCAGCAAGTCGAATAAACATATATAATGCGTAGTTTCCGCGCACATCCTGTCAGCAGCAGGGATTTTAAAATCTAGTGAGATCAACAGGTGACCCAGGAAAGAGGATGTGACTCAAAATGTGCGTGTCCCAATTTCCTCCTCATTCACGCGTCTAATCCCCAAAACAGAATTTAATGTGTGCTGTTCCAGTGAGTCTAAATAATCAAGTCAGCATCTGCAAACAACAGTATCCTCATAGAGCTGCAGTGATTTAGTTGGCCATTCTACAAAAAAATGATCAATGTTTTGTTTGTTTTATACAGTTTAATCAGTCAAGTCATTTTTCCAAACAGTATTAATGTTAGATATGTGATGGTTTGGCTTCTCAAATGTAAACATTGCTGAATATTTTGGAGTTTTGGAGCATTGTTCTGAAAAGACAGCATC
Organism: Lates japonicus; assembly: GCA_033238685.1. Lineage (NCBI taxonomy): Eukaryota > Metazoa > Chordata > Actinopteri > Centropomidae > Lates > Lates japonicus. The sequence goes on along the minus strand of BRZM01000010.1, from coordinate 8,462,943 downwards.
TAGAGACACAAGGATGACAATCTGATGGGCTTTTGTGGTTAAAATTCACAGGGTAAAACTTTTAGTACAGTGGAAACAACACATACTGTATATTGTGTACTTCTCTACGGCTCTCAACTCTTTTGTGTTGTTTCCAGGGAACTCTTTGATGGCACCAGTAGGACGATGGCAAAAAGGCAAAGATCTGACGTGGTATGCAAAGGACAAAAAAGGAGGCGCAGCTTTGTCCAAAGAGGATGAACTTGCTGCTGTCAAGGCTGCAGAGCACGAGGCACTGATGGCTGCCCTGTATGTATGACTTCTTAAAAAGAGAAATGGCTAACAAATGCAAACATATATTGACAAATGTAATCCATTTATGTTTTCTGTTCTCAATCTAGAGGGCACAAGAACATAAAGAGACAACCAACTGGCCTGACTAAAGAAGTATGTCACTTTGTTCAGTTTTGCTTTCAGTCGAAAGCTCTTTTTTTCTTTTTCTTTTTTTAAATTGTCTGCTTTAAAAATACTGAATGATATGAATTTTATCCAATTTTGATACCAGGATCTTGCAGATGTTTGCAGAAGGGAAGAGGCTGATGGTGAGGAGAGAAACGTGGACCGTGTCTCAGGCTTGGGAAGCTCCAGGTGATTTTTTTTTCTGTCCTCTTAATGAGAAAGCATGGTTCTATTTTTGTTCAGTTAAATTGTTCCTTTTGATGTTCAAGTGGTGGCGAGAGAGCTGCTTATTTGAATGTACAGTGATTGTAAAGTGTTTTTCTACAAGTGTGTGCTTCCATGTACAGTGCAGGGTCAAGGAAAATGGTGCTCTCCCAAAAAGAAAAGGAGGCTGCTAAATTAGGCTTACCAGTTTTTACAGTAAGTTTGTTTTTCCTCCGCTGCCTTTTCAAATGTCACAGAAGAAGGAATAGTTCACATCTTTAATATATTGATATTGATAATATTAACAATGTACAAAGCAGTATGATGAATGAAAGTGACTTGTTGAGAAGTTTATATCATGCAATCTGCACCTCGATGCAGAATTAAAGAAATGCTGTCTTTACAGCACCACAAGACTGAGGGTCGACCAGAAACTGCAACAACAAGAACCACTGAGAGTGTAGGAAAAGGAGAACTGGAACCACGGTGGGTAACATTAATTACCACCTATATCACATTTCAAGCTCAAAAAACATCAAACATTCAGTTCTACTGGGGCAACTGTGACCCTGTATCGAGTTTTCAGTGTTTACTTGAATAATAATTATCTTCACCACTCATTTTTAAACTCTAGGCATGAGAGCAAAAAGAAAAAGAAAGAAAAGAAGAGCAAAAAAGAGAAAAAGAAGAAGGATAAAAAGAGGAAAAGGCAAAGAAGAGACTCGTCCTCTGAGTCAGATGACGACAGAAAGAGGTTGGTTCATTTCTCCATGTGGAGATTTTGGTCATCAGAAGTCACCCGTCATCTGAGAATGAACAAAATAAAAGAATTATCACAAACCATGGCTTTAAGAAACAGATGAATTTGGTTTGGGAACAGAGGCAGTCCACCAAATTTGCAATCTTGCATTGCAAGCTATGAAAACATTGCTATGAAACAGAAGGTTTCCTCTGTCAGCACTAGAGGGCACCAAGGCACTTTCCTGCACATGGCAACTTCTAAAAGTTGGGGAGCATGTATCCCAAGATGATAGCTATATCATGTAAATCAGGTGTGTACATGTTGGTTGGACATACCAGATTGAATAATGGAAATTATGTGCTTCAGTAATTGGTGCCAGCAAGGGAGTATTCACAATATAAACCAACATATGATGTACAGAATTCACGATATAAACTGCTAAATATACAGACATTTGTCAGCGCAGTAGCCAGTTCTATTCAGTAACAGCTGCTATTTTGTATTTTCTGTGGATGTCACTGTGAAGCTCGTCGGGCAATTACTTCTTCACCAGCATCACAACATCTTAACTGATCCTCACCACAATGCTAGTCCCTGATTGTCTGTTTCCTTTTACTCTTCAGGCACAGAAAGGACCACCATCATCATAATCCGTCATACCATAGTCAGACTGGAGCCAGACCCCGTGACAGCCATTCAAGGGGGGGCACAAAGGCTGAGCGACAGCCCTCCCACCCCCATCTCGCCGACAGCAGCGGCATGACACAGACTCTCCTCTGGCGGGGGTCTCCTGTCTCCCGTAACCCTGCCAGCCACAAGATGGCCCCTGCAATGCCATCTTGTGGCTGCTGAAATTACAGAGACAAAGCCCCGTGTCGCCACTGCGGCGATGGAAATGTCATCAACTATTTATATGTCTGATCTCAATGATGAATTATAATGATGGTAGTCACTACATGCCCTGAAAAGTAAAAGAAACAATCGAACTAACATTAATATTGAGATCGAACAAATATTGTGATGCTGGAAGAAGTAATTGTAGCAACTTCTGTGTTTGTCCACAGAAAACACAAGGTAACGTATTACTGAATGGAAACGGCTGCACAACGACAAATAATGTATGTTGGCAGTTTATGTCATTGTTCTGTGCATCATGTGTTGTTTATATTAATGAATGCTCGCGCTAACGGTATGACATGTTCCGTTATTGTCTGGTATGTCGGCAACGTATTTGCATTGTTCGCAAGCCAGACCGTCTGGCCTTAAAACCGTGGTTGTGGTGGTCTTTGCTGTTCATTCTCCGAATGACGGAAGAACTCGGCCAAAATCTCCACGTGGAAAATGAACCAACTCTGTCGTCATCGACTCGAAGGACAATCTTGCCTTTCGCACATCGCTATGCTCTTTTGCTCTTCTTCTTTCTTTTCTTTGTCTCGCCTGATTTAATGATGGTGAAAATATTCAGTAAGCTGCTGAAACTCGTGCAAGTCGCGATGCCAATCTGAATGTTTGATGTTTTGAAGCTTGAGTAACCGATATGTTGATGTGCCTGCGACGATTCCGGACCTCTTACGCTCTCGACCGGTTCTTCGTTGCGCGATTCTGATCGACCTCGATCTTCGTGATTGCTGTAAGACTGGCATTTCTTGATTCACCGTCGGTGCGGAGTACGTGATATAAACTTCGGCAGAATACGCTGGGTCGTCATGCTGCTGTGCGATGACGGTATCGGCTGTCAGCCATATTGAGATATTCGCTGTAGACGTTGAAGGCGGCGGAGAAAACTGAAACTTGCTGAAAAACGGTGACAACGGCCTCCTTCTTTGAAGGCGCATTCATGACCTGCTATACGTCAGGCTTTGCACGCTGAAACGCTTTACGGTCATGACGCATTCAAATGAAGCGGCTGCTGCACCGCCCAGACGTCGAGGTGAACAACTGAACGAAATAGGCCGTGCTGCTCGTGAGACGGAAAAATCGCAGACTACAACGAAGACGGTCGTTCTCTCACCATCAGCCTCGCAAACGTCTGCGGAATCTGGTATCGGACAAATTCTATCATTCAGTATTTTAAAACAGACGGTAAAAAGAAAAGAAAGAGCTCGACTGAAAGCAAGAGCGGTAAAGTGGTATGCTAACTAGTCAGGCCGGTGGTCTCTTGTTCTTGTGCCCTCTGGATGAGACGAAAAACATAGTGGTTACATTGTCGATATGTGTTTCGTTGTTAACCATTCTCTTTGAAGTCATACATGGGGCGGCCATCCGGCGTGCCTCGTTAACTCTGCGGCAGCTGGCGGGATATCTTTGAACAAGCTGCGCCTCGCACGGTCACGCCACGTCGATCTTTTCGCACCGCCGTCGTCACTGTTAGCCGTCGAAGTTCGCAAACAACACGGTTGAGGCATTCGTTTCACTTTAGCAAAAGTTGCCTGTTTAACCGCAAAAGCCGTGGTGTCGTCGCCGATGCCTCTTTCAGAACGGTAACCGGCTTTCAAAATGTTCGGCAATGTTTCGAAGCCAAACATCGCATGTTGTTGGCTGTTTGAAAAATGACGACGAACAAACTGTATGGGCGCAAACAGGCGCGATGATCGTTACAGCAGAATAACCGGCAAACTCGCTGCGGCTATGAATACTGTTGTTTAAGATGACGTGTTGAACTCGCTGGGCTGTTGCACGATGGGGCCGTTTTGAGATGGTGCGTGAATGAGGAGGCCGGGACGCGCACGTTGGTCGTCTCTTTCTGGGTCTGTTGATCTCGCTGAACACGAATCTGCTGCTGACGAGATAAACAGCGGCTTCGCATTATGTGTTTGTTCGACATGAAGCGAATTGTCGCTGACCTGTTTAACCTTTGTGTGCGGCGTGGTGAGTGCTGCGCTCTGATGCGTGGCGTTGTGTTGACGGTATTGCTGCTGGGGGTGACTACATGTGTTCTTGAAAACGAGAGGGGCGGCTTCGGGACCTACTGTTTGCTGAGGTGAGCAGCGGAAGGCCAGCGACTGGTGGACTGCGGAATGAGGGCTCACAACAAAGGTAACGGCACGTCAGCGAGCCGGTGTGGCGGGGACTGTGTTTTCCGCTGTTGATCTGGTTAACGGGCTGTTAACATCGTCTCTGGTCAACGATGTGAGCACCGAATATTTTCTCTGTGTTATCATTTCACGTCATCAGTTAGTCTGTATAATAACGGTGACCACAATCGATCTGAACTGAGAGCAGCAGGCCGTGGATTCAACTGGCTGGCGGCGTGCGCGAGCGGTGGTCAGGCGCAGCGTGCTCATCAGGGGTGCAGCCGTTGATGAACACCGGTCGCTCTGATGATGGTCTCCGCGAACTAACGGCTATTCGTTCGTATTCCCCTGAAGGAACACAGGCGCAAGGAAAATGATTGGTAAAACAGCGTTCAGCAACTGTCTTATGCGGCGCACATGACGCTAAGCTGTGTATCGCCGCGCTGGCGTGCGGAAAAATGTGGCTACCAGCCGTTCATGTGTTGTGCCGTCGTCTGCCATGTCTTCGGTTTGGCTGGCCAACAGGCTTCGTTATGGGCGTGTCGCGTGGTGACGTGTGTTGGCGGAGCGCGAGCGACGTAGACGCTGGAATAGCTCTCACCCGGCGGAGGGCAAACCCCTCCGGACCTGGTCACGAACAAACGCTCCCTTGAATCTTGGTGAAGTAAATTAATCTTGTATTTAATTACATGGCTGATGAGAGGCATCCATGTTTGTTTCGATTTCAGGCACCTTCTAATTGCCAAGTGGGGTTTGGGGCAACTTTCATAAAATTCGAGTTACCCAGTTTAGTCTGAAACTCTTAACTCGAATGTAAAAAAAAATAATAACCGAGATGAACAAACGAAGATTATTAGCCTTTGAAAAAAAAATTTATTATTATTATATTATTCATGACAAACAACAGACATTAATGAGACGACAAAATATGAACTGAACTGTGACCGAACCAGGAAGTGATGTACGGAGTGCTGAGGTGACAAGCCTTGTACAGTAGGACTAGCCGCCATCCTGTATCAAAATGTAGAGATAAACATGTTTCTCTTCCCAGGTTACATTAGATAGTAGGACCCCAGCTATTTCACAATTTACAAGCCAGGGTGGCTCGCTGGAGTATTTTTAACTTAGGTGCAATGCTAGAAGTGGTCCGACTACGTCAACAAACAACAGTGTTAGCTTGCTAAGGTGCAATGCTAATAGCCCTCCAACTAGTTCAGCTTGCTGGTAATTCATTGACTAACTACTGTCCAGTGCGTTAAAACTCTTAGTGCACGTTTTCATGCTAACTTAAAACAACAGACACGAGTTAGAGAGTAAAGAAATACATGGCGAAATCAGATTCAAATTCAGATACACCGGCTAACGTGAGGTCGAAGTTAGCTCGTAGCAGCAAGTCGCTGTTTTTCTACAGGAGTTCTGACTGTCGTGAACGCGGTCACAGAGACGATTAAGCCAGCAAACGCGTGGCTTTTTGTACAACTACATTCCGTGAAAATAGCGATGAATTTGCTCCATTTAAGTCTCTCTTTGACACTTACACTGTTGATACGTTTCCTTTCCTCTTCAAGGCGTTTCCTTCCTCAAGAAAATGGCGACAATGTGACACGTCAGAGGTTCCGTTCCTGCATTACTTCCGTCATCATCAGGCTGGGAGACGTCGCCCCCTGTGGCCGAGGGGAGAACTACATGTACTCTTGATGGTCTCCATTGTTAACATTGCTTAATTGGTGTTTAACCATCCTATTTAGCATTCATAAACCGTGTTTAAAAACCTAAATTGTTTATAACACACTGTAATTGCTGCACACAGATATAGGGACATATATGGTGTTTATTAATGTATCTGTGAATAAATATGACTTCTAGCATCCATAACCGGAGCATAAACTAATTTCACGCATCTGAGGTCTAATGTGAATCTATTTCAGAGGTCCTGATATGAGCATGGAAAACTCCATGTATAGTGTGGAATGATGATATGATGAATTATGCCCTGTCTGTGCACTGTCTAGATTGTAGATGATGTTTATAAAGAGGAACTGTTTTTTCCCTATAGTCTGTCATACTCCACAGTTTAAACTATTTTCAATTTGTAGAGGTATTTGTTTTCAAACTCAATTGAGACAGCAATTTCCACTTCTTTTAGATCTACTACCAGGTCATTAAGAAAAAGTCTAACTGCATTGTTGTTGGGCCAGTTAAATTTTAACCAGGGTCAACTATGCCTGCTACCCCCAGCAGAAGCTGCAGCGGGAGGGGAGAAGGGTCTATAGTTGGTGATGGACCACACAGTGAAGGCTCATAATACCGTCTGACTCTGCAACCATAATTTGTGGTTTTGCCTTGCCAAATGCCTGAGAGATATTTTCACAGCAACTGCTGTCTTTTTATGTGTGTGGAAGGTGTTTACTGAGTACCAACTGTTTAGATTCTGGTAGACTCACACAACTGTCAGAGTCATTCAGCAAAATTATGTTGTAGAAGTATGACTATCAATTTTCAATATACAACTGTTGCTGTCAATGTTGCAGTCAAATATTGAACTCTTTCAAATCTAGTTGTACTGCAACAAAATACTCAGCATCTACAAATGACACTGGTCTCTGCCTCTTCTTTCTCTCTCTTTCTATTCTTTTTTCAGGTATTATTTTAACCAAGATAACTTTATTAAAACAAGAGGAAGCGGATTTTCGAGCATATTGCCAACATATACTACAAATTGTTTCAATTAAAAAAACGTAGCTTTAATAAAATTCTGTAACATATGGTTTTATCAAAACTTTTAAAAACCAATTGTTATTAAAATCTGAAGGCAATACTCTTTTTCTTCATTCTAGAGGAAGCTGAATTGTGGAGACCACAGGATACATATGTTTTAATGGTTGGCACATTTGTCATTCTGCACTTGTGTTTTGTCTCTTTCTTTTGAAGAATGAAGGCCAGTACATACAGTCTGTTACCCATGATTAGTAGTTTGGAGTTTAGTAAATTAAAGGTTCAGGTCCAAGTTTGTGTAGTTCCAACAAGTTTAGAGTGACATGTGCATAACAAAGCATTTCACTCTCCCCACTGTACTGTAAGTATATTTTCTAAAATAGTGATATTTTATGCCATACAGGATGCTTCTATTTATCATCTTAAAAATAAGGTTATGAAAGCAAAACCTGTTGTTCACCAGTTGCTACACGCTGGAACTGTTAAGTATTTTTATTTTTTATGTGAGAAACTCTCCTTTTAGTTTCTACCACTGTCAGTTTGACCAAACGTAACCACCATACTACTTAAATTCCAGCAACAGCATAGACAGAACCAAACAAGGGCTTGAAATTTGCAACGTTCTGTAATTCCTAATTGCAAAATACAACAACTCAGAACAAAGAAAGACATTTTTTTCTTTATAAAGGCCAATTTAGTAAGAGAAGAGGTAAAATATAGCAACAAACCTCTGTTTCATTTGGTTATCCACCAAAGAAGTTGGAAAAAAAAAGAGTAAAACCCTCCATTCTCCCCTTGTCAGAGCACAGGTGCAGGTGTTGAGGTGTGAGAACACAGATCAGAGCAAACATGTGCAATGAAACCTGTCAAAATGATATTTTATTACTGCTGTGTCTTCTGAAGCCTTAGCCAATTCACATAGCTGGACTCAGAGATTGTCCCTTTGTTGGAAAATTACACCTGCAGGCTGAAAACAATATCATCTGTGAACATCTGTTGTCTTTTAAGATGAAGATTTTGAATTCAAATTAGATATATGCAGCAGAAATAAAATAATACAACAGATCATTTTAAAATAAAATATTTTAAGAATCTATTAGTAACTGAGTTTCATTTTTAGTTTATGAGGAATTCAACAAAAATCTCAAAGAGCAGGCTCTTTTGGGTTAACATTAATATAATATGCAGTTGCAACATACCATGTAGTGAGCCGAAGGCACAGTGAAGATCCTGGAGGCAGTGCTAAATCCACCTTTCCATGTTAAATAGGCAAACCCAGAAGTAACATCCATTTGAAGGGCTCTTCTCCTTCTTCCTTCCTCCTTTTCAGCGTCATATCTCACCAGATACTGACAGTTGTGATGTGTGGATAGAGGACTAGAAATAGGACAGTAGGGTGTGTTTATATCACACACTCACACACACACATCCTCAAAGCACACACACACAAACACACAAACAAATTCTGATGCCCCTGCTTGAGTACACTCTTTACAACTTTCTCCCCCACATGCACAAATAAGCTCGTGCACAGACACACGTGTGCACACTCTCTCTTTAAAAAAACAAAACAAAGACAAAGCAAAAGATCTCTTCTTTATTCGTGTAAAAATGTGTCCCCAGACCACGTATCCCCACCTGGGGACCTACAGCTACAGTAGGGCCCTGGTGATTTTCAAAGAAGTAATCCCTCTGTGCAAAAGCATATGCTTTTGGTAAATTTTGGGGCAATACATACAGACTACATCATCACCTGTGAGGCGTTATCTAAATCACTGCATCAGTCATGGCCAAATCAAATTTATGGCTGACGAGGCAGGGAGTGAGGCTTGTCTGCAGTTTGTGAATGGACGAGGGCTGCCAAGGGGCCAAACAGGCTTTGCAGTAGGAAGTGGGTAAGAATCTCAGTAGGGGCCTTACTCCCCTCTGAGACGAGGCCTAACAAAGATAAAAAACGCTCAGTAAGGGGCTTGGGAATGCTGATTTGATGCGTGTGTGTGTGACAGAGGCAGGGAGAGAGAATGTGTGTGTACCCATAAGTAAGTATGCATAAGAGAAAGTGTTATCTGCAATTTCATGAGCCTTCACATAACGTTAAAGAACTTATTTTGTGTATATAGTGTAGGGTTTCAATAATCATAATAGTCATGATAATAGATGCACATTATGAAATGGCCCTCAGGCAACCAATAGACTGCTGTGTGAATCATACAAAGGAGCTGGTTTGGGCTAAGCAGCGCTGGAACTCAGATGGACAGGCATGGGATGCCTCCCTCTGCGTCTCATGTACTGGATTATAGGTCGGGCAAAATCCCAAAGGAGGTGTGAAGCAGGAAACAAACCGTACATTATTACAACGACCCGCATCGTTGCCATGAGAGGATCCATGCTGGCTTTATCCATTGGCAACAAGTGCCACTGGGCACCCTACCCCACGCCTCTCACAGTAGGGGGCGCTACAGAGAGAGACAGGCCGGGGCAAAAGGATAAATGTGCACCAGTGTCGCCTGCCAATCACCTTTGTATGGTGATTGTCGTCGGCCTGAAAAGGTCGTTAAGGGGATTTACATAACATTTTGCACTCCGCAGTGGCTGCATACGGAAATGTTCGACTCCATATTGAGCCATTACTTCATGAAGATCGTTCTTATGTATTTTGACAGCAAGGTTCATGGAAACAAAGGTAATGAGGTGATCTGGTTGAATGGTAGTTAAGAGTATGAAATACATATCACAGCATAGGTTTGGGCAGCATGAAATTTAAAGATGGTTTAGAAGTTAAAATACCTACTTGCGCAATACAAATGTAATCAATCTTTGGTTCCACAAATTATCCTTACCTGTGTTTTAACTTAAATTGGGGCTCTGAAGTGAGCAATTGTTCTATCATGCATATAAAATAATTAAAAAGTGAGTTTCCATTTCCTCTGTGACTCTTTCATTCTACCATTGACATCTTGTCCAGAGTACGTGGGAGCCATTGGCGTTGATGGAAGATGTCCTGGGACATCCGTGACAGATGGTTGAGACAAGCTCTTCAACGACGCACTTCCTCGGAAAGGACATGGGGGCCTCTGGCGTGAGATGGGAGGGGGGTGTTTTAAGAATGGGAATCGCTGGCTTGCAGGATGTGAGTATACTGGCAAGGTGTAAGGGTACACATAGAACACTACGTCCATGCCAGAGAACTGGATTTCCTGGTGAAGGATGACTTGGCGGGACGTGAGGTAACCATGGTCTATTTCTTCAAATTCTCAGCAGCTTTTAAATGACCCACATTTAACAGGACATTTTGCCACCTTCTACAAACTCAGTGGACATTTTGACTGGTGTAATATTTGAATAAATGACTGCTGCTCTCTCTTTGATACCTGCTTCAAGCGTCCACATAGGCTATGCTGAGCCATTGCAAGATGAAACAATGGAGAGGATAAAGGTATTTCTTTGAAAGACTTTTTTGTTTCTCTCAGTGGGTTGGTTTGAAGTTGATTCATGTTTGCTGTGTATACAGATTTTTAAGGGTTGTCCCACCCATGCTCCCTGTTTTAAATCCAACTATATCCCATTGGAAGAGGCATCAAAGATTAAAGTGTGAACCTGTTGCACCTTAGGGTAGATAATTGGTTGGAATGCGCAGCATGTCGAAGCAGGGCCATGAGGACAACCAGCACCAACCAAAACCTGTGGCATCAAAACCAGGTAGATGTCCAGATTTGGCATTTGGAATTTTTCACTTGTCATGTTGATGCCAAATGATTTGTAACGTGGTCTCATCTTATTTCTCCAACATTCAGGCATCCATGACATTGACAGGTTGATTGTAAGTGGGCCTGTGGGCCCTTTAGAGAGGCCTGGGGACAGGCCTAATGTTCTCCCAAGGTGGTCCAGGTAGGGTGTTTTTTATCGCTACTGACAACTGATCTCTTACAGTTATGTAAGTCCCTCAAAGATAATCCTTAATTGATTGAATAATGAATTTGGAGGCATTTTAAACATTGCATACAAGCACAGACACCACAGACCAAAATACATAATTGATCATTTTGACAATTGATAATTCCTCCTTGTTATCATGGTGTTTTGTTTACTCCAAAAATGTAATTGTTTTGGATAGAGAACTCTTCTTTGTGTGTGTGTTTTCTGCTTGTGTGTGTGTGTTTTGTTCGTCTGCGCACCTGTCTGCCTCGAGGCTGGAAAGGCTATAGCCTTTCATTTCTGGCTGGCACTCGTGTGGTAATGCATTAGAGGGCTTGTCATTGTACTTTATTGAAGACCTCTGACAAGCTATTTGACACTCTTGACAGGGTCAGAGGTGTCAACCTGCTCAGACTGACAGGGAGATGGACATATAAGGACACGGGCGAATTAGCCTGCTACTCGAGTCAATTGCAGGTTGTAGCTCTAGGGCACTTTGCTGCTCCACCAGTCATGTTTGATGCCTGGAAAGAGAAACAGCAGACCACAATTCAGCATTTAAATCAGATTTAAATAATCTTTTGCATTGTGTATTTTCATCTTTATGATATTTTCCTCATGCTTTTGTGATTTGGTGTATATTTAAGGCAGAAAAACACTACTATAAAGCAGCATTTTGGGGGGGGATCAGTACAATAAAAAGGATGCAGGGTGAATGGATAATTCCAGTTACATGTGATGTTTTATGCACTTCTCAAATGCATTTTGTACACATCCAGAGAAAATATGGAAACGTGGGGGAAAAAATGGAAACAGTTACATTTCTGAATAAAGTAGCACATTATATAACAATAATTCTACATATTGTGCATACATTTGCATGAAAATATGTGAAGAACTATGGACTTGTAAGGAACACAAAACAACACACAATTTAGCTGAAACTGCAGTGGATGGAAATAATGGCACAGTGAATTCTAAAGTCTCAAATCCTTGTTAAGACCCTCCATCTTTCAAACTAAACTGGATCACACCAAGAATCTCCTATCCCTTTATCCTGTTTAGATCCTCTAATCCCTCAGCCATTTTCCATTCTTTCTCTTTTTCTCATTTCAAATGGCAACTGTTTGGTTGTCCGGCAGTGGAACGTTGAGAATTTGTCCTCTTGGTGAAAGGAAAGTAACTATATTGAAGAAAGGAGGAACAGCTTGACAGAGCCAAGAATGCTACGGATCTCTTTAAGTCCCATAATGAGATGTTTTCTCTGCTCAGAGCTTGTATTGACATGGAGACTAATGATTTCCACAAAGTAATAGATTGAGAGAGTAATGTGCAGGGGTGGGAAAGACAACACGAAGTGATTTAAGTGGTGGAGTAGCCAAGATGCTCAGTGCCTCTCTTTGTATGGGATGTGAAGAGCCTTGATGATATCACTTCTCTGGAGCAAACACACACAGACGCATTATTGCAGAGTTTGCATTTATCTTCAGACTGAATGTGGAACTAACCAATTTCAAATTTCAAAGAAAACACATCTTTTTCAATTACTACAAAACAGATCTTATATAATACAAAAACAATGTCTTCATTCAAGAACTGCTTAGAGATTAAAAGAAAAAATGACTGGAATTACATGAAACTTTCCTGCGTTTCGAGACGTTCCAATTAGGAACTAATGCTATCTATATTAACCCCTCGCCCCCTCCCTGACTTAGCTTTATTGAGGGAAGGGCAAGGGGGTTGGGGTTGCCTCAATAAAAACAGCACTAAAAAGCAATTACAGTGCTGTGAAGAATGGGACTTGTCAGTAATTTGCTGTCTAAAACTGAGGAGATTGCAGGTCTGGGGCCGATTGGAATTCTGAGCCTGCAGTGCAGTGTGGGAAAAGCAGTGGGAAGGCAAGCACCACCCTTTGTGAGGTAATTACTGGAACTACCAGAGGCCAGCGCCAGTCCCTGCTAATGATAACCCCGCTCCTCTCCCCTGCTAGTCACCTTGTAACTGATATACCCAATCCCACTTAGACATGCCCACAATAATGTGGATGAATTTGGGGCATGCATCTTTTTTTTTCTCCTTCATTTTGGCTGCCAGCCACATTAAGCTGATGTTTTTCATTGACAAAAACTAACTTAGGAAATGTTTGATCAAAAAAATTTGCCAATATGATTTCCATTACCTTGATTTCCTCCATGAGCATGTATGGAAAGATGCATGAAGGCCACATAGGAATATAGTAGGGAAATAGAAGATGTTTGTAGGTGTTGACTTGTTTTGAATTTACATACAGGCTTTATTACTTAATAATAAAACAAATTAAACACTTTCAGTTTGAGCTGATGTCATTTTCAGTATTGGTTAACATATGGAGGGGCCACAGAATAAAATCTCACTTAGGGCCCTAAAAAGGCAGATACCAGCCCTGTCAGTGATACCAATAAGCAACACAAAAAATATATATACATATGTATACAATAATATAACTGTATAAAATGACAATATGATGGTCAGATATAGCAAAGAAAAATACAAAAAAAGAGAAAATCATTTTTTTTTTCTTTTTTTGACAAATGAGATGGAGATAAATCTTTATCCTCAGACTGAATGAATAAATATGTGTGAAACAGACTGAAACTGCTGGTGATAATACATACATGCTCATCCTACCTGCTGAACCGCTTTGAGCTCCAGAGAGGTGAAAAGGTGACTAATGAGTGATCATGTCTGCCCCCTCCTCCCCTCTACAACCCCAGCCCCTATTGATCTGGATGACCTCTTGTCAACCTCCAGGCTTGGCACCCCACTACCACCACCATCAGACCACATCTTACTGCAGCAGCATACCTGAACACATGGGGACTCCCCTTAAAAACTACCACGCACTGCCCTAAAGCAGCCAGTGTAGTAATCAAATGCACATAGATGAGCTTGCAAAACACACACCAGCAGACCGCATAGTACATTAGTATGCCCCCACCACCCACCCCGGTTAACTCGGCTCAGTTTACCCGCAGCGGGGTAAAAAATTCCTTTGTTGGCGTATGTACAAACAGGCACTTCGAGAGGATAAGGCGCACGGGTGTCACATCTCTCTCTCTTCCTGACTTTGTTAATGTCCTCTTTAGAAAATATCACGATAACGCATCCTCCTCTCATTCAAGGCAAGTGACACACCTGCCCCCTACGACTTATAAAGCCACACCGCGATTGCTGCTGCAGATACGTCCAACATAGCCATTAATGGGAAGGGAAAAAGGTTTGTTTGCATGAACAGGAGTTAACACAGATCTGACCCTCTGCCATCTTGCTTTAGGCGCTTAAGGCGATTAGCATTGTGTGATAAACAACACATTGGAGAACATAAGTTGGTGGTAAGCGCAGTGACGGATAAATGTGGCGAGGGCTGTCGGATCTGTTTATTTAGAAAATAAGTGGCTTATTTTCCCCGCCACAGGCCATGCAAATACACTTAGCCTAGGGCAGAAAACATTGTCATTTTAACATATGGTGGCGTGGTTTGTGTATCTTTCATTGGGGTCACATGAAGAAAGGATTACACCTTAGATCAGTTTTCAGATCTGGTTACCAGCGTAACATTTTCCATGGCAAAATAATTTTGCTTTAATATAATTTCCAGTCTGGATGCTCTGATGTTGAGAGATGCTGCATCCAAGGGGTGATCTAATTCAGTGAAGGACACACAAGACATCAAAAGACCGGCTTTGGCTAATTCCATAGCTGAAATACCACACTGCCTCCTCTCTAGCAGTTCAGTTTTGGCCCATGCCTTTAGTGTATGACCATAAAACAAAGAAGGCTTTGAAATCAATTCCTTCAAAGTCGGTCAATGCTCACACAGGCGTGTTGTGCTGTTGAAACAGCTGAATCTCTCTGATATGTCATCTTCTAACCCACTTTTCCTGGCACCACCGTTGGCGTCAAATTGATCCGTCAGTATCTAAATAATCATCACTTACTCACCTGTTTTGGTGTTAACAGTTTGGAAGAATTTTCATGTCACTAGACATCTAAAAGGAAGCTTAGGAAGAGTGAAACAGAAGCTGGCTGCCTTATTAGTGTGACTTCAGAGTGGGAAGTATTTGTATTAATTGTGGATCTTTACCCTCCACACAACATATATACAAGCGCTCTGGTCACCACAACTATATGTTTTATTGAAATGCTACATGCAGTTGCCTCTTGTGAAACTCGGGACATAAAAATAAAAGGGACATGATTACTGCAATTATTCTTCCTTCCCATTACCACTGCTGGTTGTTAGTTACTTTGAAGTCTGGTCTGTCTGATTCAGTCAGAGCCATCCATCCCTCCCCGAGACCGCCGTAGCCTCCTCAGCAACTATCTGCTAACAGCTTCACATCTCACTTGGGTGACAAACTGCTGGGGTGGGGTCTGGCTTGAGGGAAGGGCCCTTCCTTCAATATGCTTTGGACAGGGGTTTCTGTCCATCCACCTGATCTGTTTCATGTTTTGTGCTAACCACTCCCTTCAGGATGGTGTGAAAGTGGTGTCAAGGTGAGGCGATGGAATGAGCGGCTGACCTCCCGGGTCTAAACCAAACCTGAGCGGGCCGGCTGAGATTTGTATGACGATCTCTGACTTTCCCATCGTGTGACCCGGGTTTTAAATACCGCAGCATTTTTATGTCTGGGAAAAAATAAGTACGTGGCCAGGTTTTGCAGGTCACGACAAGCAGGCGAAGACAACCAAAATATATGATGTGATTGGGCAGATGTGGATCCACATGAATAAAGCGAATACTTTTGTGGTGCTTCCACTCAGAGGGGTGTGTCAATCTTTCTGTCTGGCCACGATAATGGGGTTAGATAGCAGTGAGACCGGCCTCTGGTGGTGACGTGTGTTGCAGGGCTCGGGGGCTATCAGAGTTCCAGGGCGATTGGTGGATATTCACATCGACCACTAATCTATCTTGCGGGATCAGGTCTTTCTTCAACAAAGCTCCATCTATTTCAAACTCTCATACTAGATTTTCCCCATTATATGTTCCTCCAAAACTGGCTAGCCTCTGCAGCCTCTCAAAGAATCTGATATGAATTGTGCTATGGTTTTTGTCTCCTTTCTCCTATGCCAAATCCAGGTATGGGCATTGTGGCCTATTGACCATGTGTCTGACCTTTCGTCATACTCTAAGTATAGTTGTAGTAGGTTTTTCATTTGTGTAAAAAGCTCATGACGAGCGTCAATGTATCTGACGCGAGTTACCATGGTGTCTTTATAATGATAGCCTTGCGTAACGCCAGGTGGGTGTTGCTTTCTGGTCATGGACCCATGCTCTATTGCAACTTCAAGCTTTTACCTGCATGACTGTACTGAGAGGGCTCAGGCTTTTGGACTATCACTAATAGAACTGCAATAGCTTCTGTTTGAAGTAAGCTCTGGCGGACTACCTGTTACAATTCATCACTACATATCTTCCTTTATTGCAACAACATTTTGTAGTAGATAGCAAAAAAGAAAGTTAACGTGATTCAGATTTACCAATGGAAGGAGACTGTGGCGGTCAAATAATTAATTTTTAAAACGGGTGACATTTTTATTAAAAGTATCAATGTAATAAATAAATTAATCTCTCACCTGGACTCTACAGCAAATCATAAATGTTTAATGCATACACAAGTTTACAGGACGTTGGATGACTTGGGCATCAACCATGCTGCAACCACTACTGCTGACGACGCTGTTGCCATTGCCTTTTCATTTAGTTGGATAGGCGTCTTTGAGGTCCCTCCCATCTTTCTATTATCTTTACACCGACTGGTGATCTTCTGCTGTTCATAATTCCATTCATTCCAACACACACACACACACACACACACACACACATATCACCCGCCTTTATATAATATGAGACTCTGTCATAACCCATTTCACATTAAGTATCCTTCTACGATCAAACACACATTTTCCCACATTTTTATATGATGCACACCTACCCTCACATAGGCTATTGATTTGAAATCCATAGCCTTTGATTCTGTGTGCACTTGCTTCTTGGCAGTCATGATCTAGAGTGAACAAAATAATGTATTCCTGTAAAAACTGACAATAATAGAACAACAGTTTAGTTGTTTATGTTGTTTTATTTTTGGTGTTAAAGTTAACTTTGATCTACACCACTGACATGGGACAAACAATACCTGTGTGCAGTCAGTGAAAAAACAGATAAGGTAAGGCTACAGTTACGAGTCCAAAACCTGACAAAAGGTTTTCTGCAAGCCTATTTTTTACTTACTATGTGTACATAGCAAATAAATGAACATCAATTTAAAATTACTAAAAATTTTAAAAACTGGTTTTAAACTTTGGTTAACAAAGAAAAAGATGGGGAACATAAGCCATTCACACAACCATTCTATTCACATATAAAATTCATGCAAGTATAAATGGATAAGATCTTTTTTACTGATGTGGACATGTGGTTTAATATAATGACTTAAATGTGAGCAGTTAACCTCATTCATCTTTTCAAATTATGATGTAGTAATCATGGTGGTGTTGATTCCGTCATTACGATACCCTGAACATAACATTGTGAGCTTTTATAATCCATATACGTTGTTGTATTTCAGTGGTTTAACAAATAAATATTGATATTTCTTCTCAGGAAAACATGGAATCATTTTACCTGGTGGTTTGGCATGACTATAAATCCACCAGTAACTAAACAACCTCTAAAACTCTATTTTTGATTCTTCGGTTCAATGGTCCTGTATGGTTGATTAAATCTTCTTTTTCCTCTCAAACCTCTCTTCTGGAAAGATCAATACTATGCAGAAATAACCGCCATGAATGAACGCGCAGTATATGAAACAGCACACATACACACATATTATCTTTACTTAGCAACTAAAATAGTGATAGTGGTTAATGATGATGCCAGCATTGTTTGGATTTGAGAACAATAAACGCAGCTGAGAATCATCACTTTTTAGGTTTGTTCATTTACTACCTTCTTCTTCCATTGCCACAGAGCTTCTGTTGGCTCTGTGGTTTGTTGCCATTAGCCATGTGTGTTTTTTTTCAGGGCTAATTTGATCAAATATCAAAATAAAAGAATAGTATCTTTTGTAAATAAACAAAAAAGTGGGAATATCCCTTTTATAAATAACAGTTTTCCCCACACCCAGTCACATGAGACGATGCTAATACTGATAAAAAAAAAAAAAACAAGGAGAACATGCTTCATATTTCTCAACAGGACACAAGTGCTGACCTTTCAGATTCATTTACAGCTCTTTGACCACCACAGACTAACGGGGGGGTTTCTTTTCTTGTCTTTGGTCGTTCAAAGTGTTGTTACTCTTAAGAGAAAAGCTTCCAGTGTTTTCAGGTGTTTTCATGAAATGTGCAGACTGTGTATGCTCTTGTTTTGCCGATGTTCAGTGGATGTGGCTCATGTCTACTCTCAGATAAAATTAGTAATTTAAAGCAGATATTAACTCATTAGCTTAAGAATTTGTGAACATGTAAACACATTACAGCATAATAACTACATTCACTCAGGTGCAAGTGCATTCTTACCCAAAACATCAGTAACACATTAACACTATAAAAACAAATACTCACGCACGCAATGATAATGTTAGTTTTCAGATATACACATACGCACTAATAATGTTGAGGAGAATGCATGCTGTTGAGTGTCTGATCGTGTAAATTACTCATAAATGTTGTCACGTTTTGTGGCAAAAACAAGTGATTATTAAACATTGAAGAAAATGTGACATTTTCATTGTTTGCCCCATAGACTTAAAAGCATTGGTAGTGCTGTACTATTCTCAACAAAAGTAACTACTTAGCACACAGGAAAAAAAAAAAAACACCAATATGGTGTTTGTCAATTAGCCGACAGTTCTCCTTTCCTACGTCAGTACATGAAAACTCTTTCGTCATTGCTATAGATACCAACAAGGTTGTCATGATCACCACCTTCTCAGTTCATGTGGGTGACACTTTGTGATGTCAACATCTACCCAACTGTTCCAGTTGATTAAGACAGAGACTGGCTCTTCTTAGCATCATAGCACAAAACACAAGTCTGCCGCTGGAGTCCATGGACAGGTCAGACAGGTTCACAGTCTCTCATGTCTTGTAGAAAAGTTCATGTATTTGTTCTTCTGCCTGTTGAAGACTTAAAATTTTGGTGAGAAAAGACAAGAACCGCACATCCCCTATTTGCAGGTGTGCACATCATAGACTCTCACACATTCCTGACAGCTGACGTAGCAGCACCAGTGGAAAATACAGTGGCACTTCTCCTTTCGCTTCTCTGTCCGGGTGTTGTGACCTCTTCCACAGCAGAGGAGGTCACATCCGTCTATGCCGTGGGACGTCAGGTTGCAGATGCGATCGCGGGTGCCGAAGGAGCCGGTCTCAGGATTAGGGTCACAGAAATTGGGTGAGCTTTCATAATAAACCAGGTCACGTTCTGTTGGGGGCTTGAAGTAGTTGTACTTGGGCCTCAAGGTCTCCACCCATCCGCGGGATTCCTTGTGTTTCTCCACAACCATTTCAGATGCGCTGTCATACTTATCCTTCATGTAGTCACCAATGACTCGGAAGTCAGGCTGAGACCACCAGCATGTCTTCACCTCACAGCTACCCGAAAGACCATGGCACTTACACTTCAGAAACATGTTGTCGTTGAGGGACTAAGGAAAAAAAAAGAATATGTTAATCAAACATCCTAAAGTAGAAAAACTACCTCAACACAATCAGCAAAAAGAGCTTGTAGAAAACTAACCATTCTTCCTGCCTCATTGTTATGGCGGTTCATGGCTGAGCGTGCATCGGGGCGATTCTCCCTGGCATCAGCAAACTCCCGGGACACCATGCTCCCAAACTCTACGTCCTCGCTACAGCCACCCCACTTCCATCCCTCACCGGGGGGGCCCTTGTGGCGTGTGTCACACCCGCAGATGGTGGCTGAACCCTCGGCGCAGGCACGGGTCACCGCAAATGCCACTCCTGCTGAGGCGATGGCATGAACAAATGCTGACTCTCGAGTGGCTGGAAAGAGAATTACACAAATTGAAAAAAACTCTGAATGGCAGAAGTAAATCATCCTGGATTATCACATGAGTAATGGGTTTCTTGATGCTAATGATTAATGTGAGAAAACAACAAAAGTTGTGGCTATAATTACTAGAGACCACCAAACCACCTGTTTGGTATCTATCTATGGATATCTGCTTGTGTCCAGTCTTGTATAATTACATAAGCACATATTTCTCAACCCAAGCCAACAAGACAACATCAAACAAAGTGTAGAGTCCATTACTTCGGTTGGCTACATCTGTTTAGGTCGTATCTACCAAGGTATACCAGAGTGTGGGTTTATTCAGCCCAGACATCAATCGTCCTGTCTCTGAATAAGACCAGAAAGGCCTCTATGTCTCTGTCTGACATAGCAAACTGATGACTCAGAGGGATCAGGATCTTCCAGAGAGATGAGAGGAAGAGACAGGCCTGACAGGCCTATAATTAAGAGACTCAATTAAGCTTTTGAAAGGTTAGGAAACAGCCTCACACTGAGGGGACAAGTCATAGACACAACACGGAGTTGGGACCATAGTGTCCGATAGGCAATCCCAAACAACAGTAATAGTGGAAAAGACACTGCATGCTTCAGCATTCCTTGCTTTAACAGGACTCATTAGAGCAGGAAGATTGCCTTGAATATACGTACTTGTATGGTCTTGCACAATCATAAGAGACAGAGAGAACAAGATCAAGAAAGTGGAAACGCCGGGGGTAAACACGAAACAATGCGCAATGTGAAAGAGAGTTAAGAGATAAACAGAGACAGTTAAAGATAAATAGTTTGGGGGTGTGTGTGTGAATGTGTGTGGAGGATAGAAAGAAAGAAGCAGTGCATGTGCATGTTTCTGTCTAAAAACAGGAACGACAGAGGGAAAGAAAAGAAAAGAAAGAAGGGAGGAGTATAAAGCTAAAGGGAGTAGGAACACCTCCCTTACAGCAGGTCCCAACCAGTTTGAGGACTAAAGGGCATTAGAAACAATGATGCAAGAGAAAAGGTCTATTGGCATCCTCCACCACCCACTTCAAACTACTACAGCATACGCACCAGGTTACTAATGTTTATACTAATGTGAACCTCTGCTGTCCTTCGCCAAGTCACGCTTACTGCAGCCACTACAGATCCTTTGACTTGGATATTGTATTATTTTCTTTGTAATCACGGTAACTGAAAGCTGTAAGATTTAATCACAGCATGAAGAAACTGTCTACAGTGATTAATTACATATGGCCATGCATCATCTAAAACCCACCAAGTACGGGCTTCATGTTTTAAACTTTTGAGCTACGAGTGAGTTGAAGTGAATTTCTGAGGTGTTAGCACTACATCAATCTAAAATGTCAAGGTTTGTATATAATGGATTCCATTTCAGGTTCTGATAAGGGATTCTGTAAAAATATTTTGTATTGGACAAAAACTTCTTCCTGCTTATGTTTATTTAGATTAATCTCTGCGATACAAGATTGTATCATCAGCATAGAAATATAATTGAATATAGTGCATCACATTATGTTGATCATTATTTATGAAAAACGAAGAAAAGTGGACCTGAAACAGAAGCTTGGGAAATGGCATTGGAAATGTGACCTTACAGCTGAGAGTGTAAGTGGGGAGGGATGAAAATGGGACAGGAAAAGAGGATTATCTTGGGATGAAATGAGCAAAGGAAAAGGATTGGGGCAAATTAAAATATATCCTGGTGTCTGTGTGTTTGAGTAGTGGGGCAAACCTAAAAGATCATTTAAGTAGGTGTCTATGGCTATGGACTTTTTGCGATCCCCACGCACTGATTTCCAACAAATTGTGAGGATATGAACTGTCCCCAATGAGAAGTGATTCAATACAGTACATTATTAATATTCATAAAATACAAAGACTGATTTTTGTACAGACATATACTTAACAGTCTGACTGTAGTAGATAGTTACATATCAAGCAATGATGCTGCTTCATAAAGCTCTAAAACTTTCACCATTAAGCTGCAAACTTTTTCAAACTTTCCTGAAATCAAAGATTTTTCTTCTAAATGCTTGCAAAGAAAATATAAAACATAATGCAGCACATGGATAGTTTTCTCTTCATTCACCTGAGCTCCACATTGTAAATCTGGTCCCTACTACTGTACTGACAACTGATATTAAGATAATGCTTGGTATTTCATATGACATGGTATCACCATTTAGCATTAAATACACCTGTAATAGCATTTACTTCACCTGGAAACACCAGCCCATTCATTAGTTCCACTCCTTTTCTTAGTTTAATGACCAATTTATGGTATTTCAGGACACTTTCCCTCCAACAATGCTCCTCCACCAAACTTTGCCAGATCCTGGCAGGCCAAGTGGTCCCTACAACCTGCTGGGGGGTTGAATCCCCTATTGTGCTGCCACTGTCACGCTGTGTTAGTCCCACAATGCCCCCAGATATTTTATATGAAATTTGCCCTGGCCAGTGATTAGTGGGGACCAAGTTAAGTCATAGCAACAGAGAACTATGCATTGGCTGGACCCCGCTTGTCGGCAGACGGGGAAATCCCTATTCAAATGGTTTAATAAAACAATCTAAAGGGCGTGTGAATGGGGAAAAGCACTTTTTCTCCTGCTTAATCTCATGGTTGCGAAGATATTGTGCTCTGAGCAGTGCCCAGCAGGGAGTGGGGCTAAGGTCCCCCCATCAACTCCATTTACCACACCCCTTCTTTCTTTCTTGCCCAGAGTTAATGATATACTGGTGCGCTAGCTTCCCTCCCCCAGCATGGAGAAACATACGTCTCATGAAAAGCAGAGACCTCTTAGCTCATCCTAAATAGTTACACTTTCTCATCCTCAGGTCGTAGGTCGTAACCCACATCCCCTGACCTTTTCCCAGTTAGTTTAGATGGTACCTAATGATTTAGTTGATCTATTACATGGATTTCCTGGTGGAGAGAATTTGGGCAGGGCAGAAGTACCTAAGGGCAATGAAGGTTAGATAAGTCAGAGCTACCACAGAATGAAACTGCGCCATTTCCTCCACATGCCTTACATATTACGTAACAGGAGTTTCCTATGACCCTCATTTTAATTTAATGGTTTCAAGTAGAATGGTGATGGTGCGTGTCCATACCTGTATGGGTGGCAACACCTGTGAAATTGTGACTGTCCACTTTTTACAGCAATGTTACCTTTAATAATTCTATCATATGACTCGTAAACTGGAGACTGATTATACCCATATAGTTGGTAGGTGTTCTGTAAATACCAAGAATGCCGAAACAGCTCTGGGATCGGCTCTGCGGCCTAAGAACACCTGCGCGGCTTTCTATTACCTTTCATCACAGGCAGATTCCAGCAGAGCATGTTTTGACACTTTAGTTAATGTAAATTAATGAGTGCTGACGCAGACATAGCCTGGAGGTAGGGCTCGTGATTTGGGGTGTGGAGTGAGAGAGAAACATAGAGGATCAAACCATGTGTAAGGAAACAGGAGACAGAACCCGTCCATTTTACAGGCAGGAGTAACTTAACTCTTTTATGTTTTGATATGGATATGACTATGATGGTGTGCATTTAAATGGGAGAATCTTTGTGTGTGGTCATGCCTGTGTATGCTCATATTTGGCACAAGCATAAACTATAAAATGTTTTCTGTTCTTTTAGCTGTAGTCTCAACTCAACTCATGGGATTGTCCTCTCCTCTTAAATGGCCTTGTTTTTCATTCTTTCAAGTACTCTGCCTAATCCACCTCTGTAAAACAAACTAATGCCCTCAGTGTAGGCGAGGAGGACATGAGCAGTGATGGGCTAACTGATAGGAACTAAGCCTCTGAAGCCAATAAAGGCACCTACTCTTCCTTTCAGTTTTGCCCCCTAAAAAAGGCAGGAGGAAACCGACACACAACAGTCTGAATCGCAGACAAACAGACACCAGTGAGGACAATGGCCCTGTTGCACAGACAAACACTAGCATCAATCAAATCCAATGAAATGGAAGCCCTCTCCTACTAAGCCCTATCAAAGGCCTGTGAGCCCCTGAGTCACTCTCCTTGGCCTCTGACAAAGGCACTTAATCCAGCCACTTTGACCTCTCACATTATTAAGGGCCTCAGTGACCTTAATCCAATCAAAATGATTTACTAAAGCCCAGTAGCTGCCTCCTCTTTCCACTCAGTACCCCTGCAATTTAGGCCTGGGAGGGGAGGCAATGGGAGAGATGTGATGGCATTTTGCACCACAAAGGGGGCTCGGATTGAGAACCCCCATCGTTAGCCACCTAGCCTCTTCTATCAACTGGCTCAGGAGTTTATTAAAAGCAATTGCCCCAGCTAACCTCCAACCCCCCCAAACCCCAACCCCTCCGTGTTTACATCAGTCTTCTGCAAAGTAGGTGACAGGTTTAGATCCCAACCCTCAGCTCCTGCAAGTCCTGTACTCATTCTCAGTTTTGATACTCAACTGGAAAATCAGCAAGAAAATCAGAAGAGGGAAACACACTTAAAAAACATCTTATCTTATTAATGATATTGAAGTGCTCTGATTATTTTCACCATTTTTTGTCAAATTTTGTATTATACATTGGGGATTTCTACAGCCTGAGCCCATGATTAGACCAGAATTGACATACACTTGAAAGCAATACATCAAAAAATCTAATGGGAGATATGTATTTCAGAAAACTCTGTAACTCCAAAAATCTTGTATAAGGTACTTCAGGGGAAAGTACAGCACAACAATCACAGGGGATTCCCTCCTAAAGAAAACTCCAGCAAGACAGAACTCACTCATCTTAATTGTGTACAATGTTTCATGCTCAGAGCTTCAGCTCAAAGTCTATTTAAACAAGGATTTGAATGAACGTAATGAATGATGCATGCAGGGAATGTGGCTTTTCTAATGCAAATATAAGACATGGAGAATATGGGATTGCTAAAGGAAGAGTTAATCAGCATAAATATACATTAAATCACTTTCAGTTTTTACCCAGGTGGTTTGAAGAACCAAGAATTTCCAAGAAATTAGAAAGGGCTATGACATCCAGAAACATAGAAACACAATTTGGGGGCAGTGGGGTCAGACAACATTACCAAAGCTACTACTATACTGTAGGTGAAATGTCACATATAGTCACTAAAAGCATTATACTTTCATTTTAAAGATAACTTAGACATAAAACTTGATGAAACTAAGTCTAGTCATTTTGTTTTCCTGCAGATTGTGTTGATCTAATTGAACTCTGGCTTGTTCATGGCTGCATAAGCTGCACTATTACAAATGCCACCTAGGTAAGCCACCAGCTTTGCCTGACCTTTCGCAAAATGCTTGGAAAAGGAGAATCTAGATTATATCTTTGCCTTCTGTTAAGGACACCCGATGTAAATAAACTGTAGGGACAGTGACAAATCGAAACACCAGGAATTTTGGGAGGTATAAAACTACCTGGCTATGAGCCTGACACACACTCACAAGATATTTACATGACAGAAAAATATGACAAAAAAATGGGTCAGGATTCACATGAGTTTGCAGTGTAACGTTACCTTTGTCTAATACTGGCCCGAAAATGGCCAGATTGTCATTGACAGTGGTGCAGTTCCAGCGTCGGCCTCTGAACTGGTGCTGGCACTCCTGGATGCCAATCTTCACCCCCTCAGCCACACTGGGCATGATTTCCACATAGTTCCGGCAGAAACGCAGCTGTTTGGGCACCAGACCTGGGATGCTGCCACACAGGATAGGTTGAGTACCCAGGGATGAGTACTGGTGGCCCACAGCTAGTGACCTGACAGAGAGGGGAAGTAACAATGTCAGTGCTTTGCCATGATTGCATCTTATCTCGTTATCTGTCTGTGTCTTTATCTACTGATTTACCACCACTGAAGTTAAAGACTGATTTCCCTCCTGAGGCGCATGGTAATTTTACGTCTGCGTATGTTTGATTGTGAGTGTTTATTTCCCGTATCAGATGCTACCATTAGGCGTCCATCCTTTATCCCTTCAACTACCCTTTCTGCAGACACCTGGCCTTTGTGTGTATTGAAATTGCAGCCCTGCTGCCACAGAAGCAGGCAGTGTTTCTGTCTAAGATGAAAGTCCACAATGCATCTAGAGGTCTTCATAGACCTTAAGCTGACAACTTGGAAAACTACACCTTGTTATTAACTGTCCGCACACTTAACAGGCCTTCAGCTTAGGGTAATAAGAGTGCAAACCCTACACTGAAACTTCAGAGAGTGTATTAAGTGTAACACTGAACCCAACCCCCCTTTTCCTTTGAGGAAGGTACTCTGGCATACAACAAGTGCAAACTTGGTTCACTGATTACATCTCTCTGTCTCACTGCCTTTATTGCTTTCTCTGTGTCTTTCTGTCTTTATTTTCTGTGCTCTCTCAATTAGGACTTTTAGCAACTAGTAATCACTGAAATGGGATATCCATTGTACCATTGTATATTATGTAATTCCGCCAATTTCAAGGAACATTTTGCTGCACCGAGCTCGTACATGTCCATTTGTCAGTCTATTTGCTGGCATTTCCACATCACAGACAGCCTTACTGGTTTATAATATATATGTGTTTATCTATATATAAATACACAGCATATAGATAGATCGTATATATCAATCTCTCTCTCTCTCTGTATGTATATGGCTCCTCATTAGAGGACACATATAAATGTGTAAGCATTATTGTAATTTAGATAAACAGATACTGTTTTTCTATAAATGTATGACCCTCTGACCTGAGCTGTTTATTTTTTATTGAAATGTCACCAAAATCAATATTTTGACTACTTGATTATCTAATAGCACAGTCCCTATTGTCTTTGGCAAATGCCCTGCAGAGTAGCTACAAAGTAGCTTGCTGGCAATCCAGACAAGTCCTCATTTCACGTCAACTGTCTATTAAAGAACGAACACTGGCAGCAGTGATCCTCCCCTGAGTGATATGGGCTTGATAACAGTTACTGTAGCTTTTGCACAAAGTCAGAGCCAGAGCAGGTGTGCAGTCTTTTTTTTTTCCCCACTCAGTTAGCTCACTATCTGTTGACCTGTTCACTGTTGTTCAAGGACTAATCGCTGATCACAACAAGATTACCAAAACTCCTGACACTGGCCTCAGGCTGCTTTCTTTTAAAGCCTCACAACCTAAGAAAAGATCTGCTCAGCACAATGACCCCTGGCTGACGGCATCTGATGGCTTCCAACATGTTGACCTTGAATACCTCAATTATGTACTGAAATTTAAAGGCTGGTTTCCTTGCGTTTTTAAGATTACGCTTTCATGTTGTCTGTCAGGTGTCAAGGTGCATGTAGGCTGACCTTGTAAGTGAACTATACTTTTATATCCCAGAGCAAATGTCAGAGTTGTGTGTCACACAGGATTTCACTGAATTTCTACAGAGTAGACCTCTCTAGTTATTCATAAACGAGACATCCTGTAAGCGAGCAATGGCAAGTTGAGAATGACTCCAGAGGAAATCACATTTGTCTGCAGTTTGTCTACAGCGTCCATCAGTAAACAAGGGTACTCCTGTTACAGATTGACCTCTGTTTGGCCCTTGTCAGTCCATACACCCTGAAGCACATCATTCCCAGTAGAAACCTGAGTCCCCAAACAGGTGAAGTTTGGTTTGCCTCAAATATGCACAACAGAGGTAAGGTTCACGATAGAATTATGGTGCCTATGAGTTTTCATGGCATCCATTTCTGGAAAAGATTTTTGTATAAGCGGATGACCAAATGCATCTTTGGATTTTCCATGTGCATTTGCTCCAGTAGAAACCCAGGAGTTTTTACCCTTTAGTCAGAGACTTTAATGAGCCTTAGTGCTCATCAGGACTGCACTGAGGATCTTTTTGCATGCATTGCAGCCAGGTCATCCTCCTGAACCGTGTCACACAAAACCATCATGAGTCAATGTGCTTAGGTTGCGTGTGTCTTGTGTCTGTCTCATTTGGGCTGAGTAATCCATGCCGCCTCTTCCTGTGTTAGGAAATGGCCCAAGAGAGGAGGCAGGGCATGTTCCATCGGAGATGATTTATGATTTTTTAAGGAGCTATTGCATTAAGAACAGTGTTGTTAGATGCCAGCTTCAGCAAATAGTGCTGATATTTTATGTGTTGTCTGGATTTTAGGCATCTATTGTGCTCTCTTGCCTTTATTCTCTCTAATTCCCTCCGAAATATCCATTTATATCGTCATACCAGCTGCCTTCCAGAGAAACTGATGTTCTGTATAACTGGTAAAGAAGCAGAGGATTCACTAATGTTGTTAAGATTTATGTTGGCAAATGAACACTAGAGTGAAAACTGTTACAAATAAATACTTAAGCAAAACATATATCACATTCAATTTTTGTCTCAGTACAGACTTTCCCCCTCTCATCTAAGTGTATCCAGCGCAGGTTTAATGCATATTTCAGCAAGCCCAAGCAGGGTACCTTAGAATTACCACTTTACTCGTGGGCCCTGGGGCCTTGGAGCCGACTTTGACATCAAGAGAATATGTTTGGGAAAAGGAATGTGCGGCAAGCTTTCACCTCCAGGTATTTATCTTCTAAGGTGGGGTGGACTAGGGAAGGGGGTGGTGGGGTGGCGTCTGCAGCCAGGCTATGTCATGGCAGGTCGAGAAGAGACAGACATGAACCTGTCTTGGTTGCAGATCCGTAGCCCCGCAGACTCAGGTTGAGCACGACGCAGATCCGACAGGCTGCTTGAAGCCAAGTTCGGCGGCTTCTGTCAGCAAAAATGTCCCGAGCTGCTTTGCACAGAAGCGATAGCTCTTAGATAGCTGACATGCTGTTTGCAAACGGAGAGACAATGCAGGCGCTTTGAGTGCAATCCAAAGGGAACTGCGTTATTTGACTTGGGATGAGTTGCCATGAAACAAAAAATACATCAGCAGTCTTGCAAAGGAAACAAAAAGTATTACCTCAAAAAGTCAGAACTCAATGGTGACTTCATGTACTACTTCTGCAGTCAAAGATTGTTTGTATTGGTAGGAACGATACAGCTAACTGATTCCTGCTCTGTTTACTTGCCACTCTTTTGCTTCTGTAGGTGCACTCTTCAATCAATGACCTGACCCACCCTCCAAAATCAAACCATCAACGCAGAAGTTAGTTCTTGACTTGCTGCAGGGTTTCTGTCATGACAGAATGGAAACCTGCCTTCTATTGTGTCATTCATAACTGGCTGCACAAAAAAGAAATGAAAAAAAAAAGGGAGAGAGAGGCTGTTATGGAGATTGAAATTCAAAGTTTTCACTCTCTCTATTTGCCAGTGTGCAAGAGAAAAACACAACATAGGCTTGCACTGGCATCCAACAAAAAAAAGGGCAAAACATGCTCATATCAGATGGTAAAATACATACCGCTACTGAAGATCAAATAAATTGGAAAGGAATTCACTGTGATGGCATGCACTGACTTTTAGAATCAGGAGTGTACTGATTTGGGTCAGTTTTTTTCCCCCCATCTCACAGTCCAGAGAGCCTGCTGGTACATCAGGATTTCCTTCCAGCTGAGCATGTAATTAGTTTCAAATCAGTAATACCACTAGGGGACCCATTAAGGGAAGCAGATTAGGGTACACCCAATATCTAAGCAACCCCGAATAGTGAGTGATTCATTTCAAAAATAAACTTCATCTGCTTGTTTAGTGCTAAAAAGACGTGTGATTGATGTGTGGAGCTGATGGATCGAGCATGAACTCCTCCAGAGGATGTGACAGCATATTTATCAGAAAATGAAAACATGACACTAAATAGTGCTGATCAGCGACAATATTTGCCAGGTTGCACCATTAATGTATAAACTCATTAGTGCGTGCTCTGCAATGACTTGTTGCTTCTTGTGTAGTTAAAGAGAGAAAGAAAATGAAAGAAAGACACAAGTTTATTGTCGGTGTAATGAGTCTTAAAATACTGCAGTCCCCAAATGCAGTGTTATTTCTCTAGTTTTTGATTTCTGAGAACATTTGGAAAGAAAACTGGAAGGAAGGAAGGAAGGAAGGAAGCGATGGAAAAATAACCAGTGGTGGACTGAAACATCCATGTCCATGACAGCAAATGTTGCTACTGCCTGTCAAATGTTGTTATTAAGCCTTCAGTTATGTTTAGTTAAAAGTGAGAGAAGCCCAAAATCTGATAGAAGAAACGTGATGATTCTATTTTTAATGTTGCACTGATTATCCTCCTATATTACCATGAACAGTGTATGTTACATACATAAAGGATGGGCTATGCATGCACAGTATGTTTTACACTGTCAGTATATTTAAGAGTCCCAAACATTAAGGATAAACTAGGGGCAAGATTTCATACTGCATTCTTGTTCTGTGCCACTTTGACCCCCCTAAACCCCGCCATACACACATGCGCGGACAAGCGTGTACACACATACATTTGTGAGCACACAAACTTTGCACCTGCTGCACTCTGAATATGAAAATTGTTCTCATTCAAATTGCATCGTCTATGCTGCAAAGATCGAGGTCTTTAGCTTTAAAGATAACTGTGAGGTTAAGATGTTTAGAAAATATGTTTTTCTTCAATAAGTCTACAGCTCTATTCAGAAATAGATTCAAAATTTTAAGTGTCATTGACTCAGGTATTTTTTCTCTTTGAATTACACTCAGATAGTTAACACACACACACCAAACGCACACATGTCAAGCGTCTCAAAATCAGGCTGGAACAATTTCACCATCAGTGCACCTACATGTTCCGCTGCTGTCAGAAACGAAATTACAACTAAAACCACTCAAACTGTCAGAGTAGCGCATCATCGGATACCTCTCAACATTTTAAAAACAACATGTCCCTCCGTTTGTGCGAGATAAAATGAAAATATAACTTACCACCAGATGGGATAACTTGCCATGACATGCGTAAGCCCACAGAGCAACAGGAAACATCCAAGGTATATCATCCTTAAAGTTTCGCAAAACATCTCCAGCAGAATGCCTACATGCGCGCTCATACGCGCACAGAGATTTTAACTGAAGAGCAGAAAAAACGACTCTGCTCTAATGGATTTTTAACTTTTATCCTCTATCCCTAGAGAAAACTGAGGGAGAATCTATCTTTCGCGACTACTCGTGGCAGAACTCGGGAGCCAAATATTAAAAGTTAAAAGCAGCTTGCTTTTTTTAAGGACCCAATCAGCAGGTATTGCCAAAGGGGGAATTCTGATGATATGTTCCCTGCGTTGCCTTAGTCAGGCTGTTTGAACTCAGACAATTTTAAGATGTGTTTTAGTGCTCATTGAGAATTGGTCGCATTAGCATGCAGTGTGTGTGATATATAATGTTGTTTAAAGGAGAGAGAGGGAGGGTCTGAGGGGTTTTAAATAGACATCGGAACCCCTGTGGATTGCGTAGCTATAACAACCTGTCCGGATTTCACTCCCTGGCTTGAAGCTTCTAAAATGCAGAAATAAATATGTGTGAATTGCTTGAGACCATTATTAAGGTCTCCAGTCCTTTATTTGTGCCTGTTTGCCATGAATGTAAAATTAGAAGTTTGGAGGTTTTTCCTAAGGGCTGATGGATTCACAATGAACTGAATAAAACTGGATTAAACTGCTAAATTGTTGTTAGAGTTTTCCAAAGAATTCCCTAATGTTTTGGCAATCTAATGCATTTATTTATTCTTTAATATGTAAAATAAAAAGATAAAACCTTTGGCTTTCTGTCATGCAGTATATGCTCTCTTAATTTATGCTCTGAGATTGCAAAATGCCCAAAAGAATTATATCATTCCTCTTGCCATCATAAATTAAAGGCACCTTGAGCATAAAAAAGGTGACATTCTGAGTTTTAATTAAAGAAGGAGAAGTTTATTTTTTCAGATATTACCTCATGCACTGTTGTAACTGTGCTGCGTTCACTGCCTAAACTTTAGAGCTGCCTACATGATGAGCTGCCAGGTCTGCTTATTCCAACGAAAATATCCGTTAAAATTGGCCGCACCACTGAGTTTAAATGGCAGACTGTCTGTTTCCCTTTCTCAATGTCAAGTGGCTGTTGATAGCTGATCTAATAGGAGGTGGACCGGTCTCTGCATTTACAGGCACTGATGCTTATCTGAAGATTAAACAAAAAGAAGTCCTGGTTGTGCAACATCAGTGACTAATAGGGTGGTATTGAGGGAACAAAAAGACTATTTCTAAATTTAACGCAAGTGATTAATGCAGTCAAAACGTTTTTTTTCTTGGAAACCGTGATTCTCTCTCCTTAGTCAGCAGGTATTATTGTTTAATAGGCGATTAAATATAAAAAATAGTGATTATTAACTTTATACACTTTTTTTGGCTCTGAGTGAAAAATGAACTTTATACCAGAAGGGAGAGATCATTTATGACCAAAAGTCAGAAAAAAAAGTCCGAGAAATTAAATATGCAAATTAAAGAAGCAGGGTTTTTTTCCCTAAGCGGAAGCTTTTAGCTGCCAGACAAGTTTAAGTTGTGATTAAACAGTTAACAATAATCAGTCAGTGCTGAACCTAATGAGCCCACAGTAGACTGTGTGATTGTTGCCATCTGTAACCCTTCGCATTTGTGCAACAGAAACGAATTTTTAATTCTAATATTTTATTTTAATATTTTTATTCTCTCTTCTGATTTTTTGTTCACACACTGTTGACTCTGAGGTTTACTTTACCTCCGCGAAAGAATGTGGACATCTCCATTTGTTTGGGAAATAAAGATCCACAACATAACTGAACACAGGGAGTATTTCTTCACTCTCATGTCTTTATAAATTTAGTTTCCAATCTAAGGTGATATTTATCAACTCTTTTCTCGGTTTTCGATTTCCTTGTCTCTGATCATTTTCCTACCAGATGTTCGCTTGTCCACCCGTCCACTGATTTGTCGAGCAGTCATGCAATATTTATTCAGTCAAGCCTGTCATTGTCGTCTAATTTCCAAAATGCATTCATGTGCTAAACTTCACTGACGCACTAGGAGAAGGCAACAGGAGTCTCACATGAATCCCCCTAGAGGCAGCGTGGAGACAACATATTAGCGCCATCTTGTGGAGACCGTTGTGCACTGCAAATCTGGAAAAGACACGGAACATACTTAAAACAAAAAGACATGTATCACTGCTCTCACGTCAACTAGTGTGAATACATTTACTAAAGTATTGTTCTTAGGCACAGTTTTGATGTATTTGTGCTTAATTTGAGTATAAACTCATAGGGAGGGATAGTAACCACAAACATTTATTTGCCGCTTATGGTTACAACTTATTATGTTTTATGTTGCATAGAACACCTGTATATGATGCATTGGTTCAGATTAAACAGGCCAACAGTGTCTAAAGTGGTTAGCAAGTCATATCACCAAGACCAGTTACAACATCTAACAATTTAAATAGTTGATATTAAGGAGTGTCAGGTGATAAGGTTGATATTTCCAGGTGGTAGTTCGGGTCTGGGCAAAGGAGAATGACAAGAATCAACGCAATCTTATATTTTCACCAAAATATACAGTGTCACAGGAGACAGCCCTGAGTTCTGCTGCAGGTAGAGGAAGGCTCACACCTGACACTGGGCAAGAGGCACACCCTGACAGATTGCCCATTGCAGTTAAACACATATAGACAAGTGTCACTGTCAGGAGGCCAGTGTTAACTATCAAAACAACCAAAGTGCCCTAGTTCGCCAGTATCATTTTGCATATTTACAAAACTCTTTAGAAGATATCAGAGATCAGAAATGGGTTGTCCCACCCTTGGAAGTGTAGATGGAGCTGCATCTGGTTGATTAGACACAGGATGTCCCACAACTATAGCCAGTGTCCTGTGTTTGATTTTCAGGCCAACTGAACAGGGTTGTGGTTGTCTGTTTATCTAGAGAGGAGAGAGCCCTGAGTTGTTGCAGGTAGTTGGCAGAAGGTCACACCTGAACTCAGTTCTATATACAGTATAAGTTCTGATCGAAGCCAGACCTCTTCCCGGGGTTTCCTAATTAGACACCCTCCCCAGACCTGGAAGTAGAGGAGCCAGGGTTTGGGAAGCTGCAGTACAAGCTATTCAGACTATGGAGTCACGTTCGATCATTTATGAAGTAGGCCCTTTTTTCTCTTCCCAAGTAGCTGTCACACAGGCACAAGAGTGCCGGTGGCCAAAGTCACACAAGAATGTGATGCCTGTTCAGCTTATAGCACCTGAAATTGTATATAGCGAAGCAGTCCGTTTTAAGTGACAATAATATAGGGTCGCGTTACTAAGATAGAAAATGTGTGTAACATTGTGTTAAACTAGTACATACTCACAAAAATCAACTAATTTCATTTCTCTCTGGCAAACATCACCATGCACTTAAACTGCTTTATTTTGATTTCATCTCCACGAATACCTCCCACCAATTCCCTGCTTGCTCCCTGCAATCCATCCATTCAATGCTTCCTCTGAGCAAACAGAGAATATCATGGCACCTCTGGTGTGCAGTGGGATGTACTTTCACTCACATAATGATGTCATTTTACCCAAATGCCGCATACCGAATCATGTCCGAAGCGCAGTCTTTGCCGATGTTTCAAATGCGGCTTCAGCTCGATTCTCGTTGACAGAACACAGCCACGCTAACATCAAGCAAACATTAACCACCACATTTTCATTACTTCACCAGTTTTCCAAATATTTTTCTCATGTGCTGCTGTAGCCGGTTAATGTTCATTTGTGCATTCAAGAGTCTTTATTGTTGCAACAAATGCCTGCCAGAGATTTGATAAGTTGTTACAAGAACTGAAGAAAACAAGATTCAGTGTTGTAGTAAGCAATGTGACAGCAATTACCAGATGTCAAAGTACTGTAATGGAATTATAATATCTGTTACTAGAACCTCAAAAAAAAAAAACTCAACTGGAGGAATATGTGGTCTTTATATTGTATTTTGGCGTGCAGAAAGGCATCGTATTTATATGCATTGGTATCAACATTTAAAAATGACATATTAGTTCTAATGTTGGAATTTTTCTTGCATTAGATATTTTCAGTAACTGGTGACATAAAACGCTCATGCCTTCCAATGGTTGAGAGCTGATTTGTGATGGATTGTCCCTTAAGTTAAGTTTCTTAGTCTTGGGTCATATGAAAGAGGGAAAACACTAAGCGTAGCATTGTAGATCACACCGATCTTGGCTCATCATCTGGGTTATCCCACTCTACTGCTCTGTGTTCCTACCAAATGGTCACATGTTCGTGAGACTGAGCGCATTTTAAACAATGTCTCTTCCTCTATGAACAACTGTTTGTTTTATTAGTTCTTTTCAAGAGAAAAGAGTGGAAGGTCGAACACACCCTAACGAGTCACACCTGGAAATAACTCATCACTTTGGTAATGGTCCTCGCCGGTTTCAAGATATGTGGAACAAAGCAAAGGGTCTGCCCCCTGCTTTGACTCTTTATCTTCTCAGGATGGCATTACCAGGCGGACGCCCCTATCTTGCCCACCGCCTGGTACACAGGTGGCTTGATAAGAGAAATCATGGAGACAACTCCAAATCATAATGTAAACCCGTCCTAGTAAGCTCTGCGTGGAGGCCCAGATTTCATGGTGTTTTGAGCTCAGAACACATGCATAATATGTCACCGTGAAGGCATAATTAGCTGATAATGAAGCCAGATATTCACCGAACTACAATTAGTGACAAATTCAAGTAAATTATGTGAATCATACAGATAAAAATATCAAAAGACTAAAACCCTGTTGTCAAATGTGATCCGACATTTCTTGGCATGAGCCATCATTGCGGCCAAAGACCCTGAGTGTGGAATCTGAAACCTTTGACAATAACTTGATTGGCTGGAGTAAAGGAAATACTGAAATATTTGGACCTAAAGCACTGTGCAGATAGAGAATAGTAAAGGAATCTGGCACCAACCCTGAGTGCACCCACATGAGTAAAATGGGCATAAAGGGTTTACAGTTCCCTGTAGCCACACCAAAGCATTTCAAAAACAGTTCTACTAATATCGCTTAGTTTAAAGTATCGTTTCAGTAAGATCTAAAAGCAGTAAAACAGATGTCTGGTCTGGTTTTGTCCCAAAGTTAAAGGAGTCAATAAAACCCAATATCTGAGCCCATGAAGTGCCAGGATGCAAACTGCCTAAAGTCATTCTGCCTGTCTGCATGTGTAGCCTGTGCTCATTTTGTCGACAACTTAAGTCTTAAACAGTCTGTGGGGAGTCTTTGAACACAAGGTTTTTTCCTTAGAGGGATCCCGGGATAGTTGTGTTAGCTGGAGGTCACATGACACAGCAGGATGAAGCGCCTCGAGGCCAAGCAAAACAAGAAGAGACAATGCAGCTTTAATTACAGGAAGAAGCCCTGCATGTCACATCAGGTGCTGTAAGTGATCAACTGCTGAGACAGAGAAAGTCTCCACTTCTCCACCTTCCTTCGGTCTCCTTCTTCTCTGGCTTTTTCCTCACAATGACACTTTCCCGGGTCATCCCAGGTCGCGATCAGCTGGGAGAGGGAGAGGCTGCACCGGAAGCCGCAGCTGCTCAGTTGGACTTTGTCGTTTCATTAACGCTTAAGTAAAGCAGATCATACCATTCCATCAACACCACCTTAGTTGGTTGAGAGCACCACCCATTCACTATACATCTACCATATCGCCTGTCTACTTAAAGCATCCCCGCCTCCTGGCGTACGACTTTCACATGTCACTACTTTTACTGTTGAGATCAGGGCAGTCATTGTAGATGCTTTCCAGTGAAATGAAGTCAACCTTGGATGAATGGTCATGTTTGTTCACAAGGCTTGTGAAAATTGCTATCTCAGTAAACACCATTCAAGCAGGGTGTTTCAGGTTGCTGGTTCAAAGAGTGGATCGTGATTGATACGCGGTTTTGGCAATGAAATACCCAGTAGATCATAGGTTTGATATTATTAATGTCAGATGTTGCTGCTGCCAAAAGAAATGAAATGTAATTGATGCATGAATGAGCAAAGGCTGATGTACATGATGAAAATGTGGATAAACAGACTGAATGATACCTGGAAATACAAGTTCTAAACTTTAACACTGAGTTTCACTCACCTGAAGTACTTCACCCGGTACAAAGGTATTTCATGTTTCCTCCCACAGTTGCAGCACAGCAGCAGCAGCTTAGGATGTAGCTTAAACACTTCTCGAGAACCAGACGCTTCACCGCGATGCTCACACACATCCTGCTCAAGTAGTAACACTTCACTAGAAAAAAATGCAGCGGACCATAGGTTACATGCCATGCTCAAATAATTGTGATTGAAGTTCTACGCGGTTTTGACAGTAACGCGTTTCTTTAAACCATGCTACTGTTTTGGTTTCTACACACAAGGTGAATCCGAGTGGCACCGATCGAAAAGAGTTCTTTAATCAGCTGCGACAGATTTATTAGTGGTATCTTTTCTCAATTTAGTTACTTTTTTTTACAGTTACCTTTTGTTCTCCTTAACCTCCTCGAATCTCCAGTCATTCATCAAAAGAGAATCTGAGTTTGTTTTGTTGTTGCTTGCCCGCGGGGATGCCGTCAAGCCAAAAGAGGAGGTTGACAGTGCTTGTACTGGGGTTTCAAACAGTGTTACCACTCCAGCCCCTGAGGACGGACTTTTCCTGAACTTGAGAACTGCTGCACATGGTGCACCCGACGCCTGAAATAGCAGAGTAGCGCAGACGCACCGTCAGCCCAAACCTAAGCCACAAATTATGTCTTTGGTACATGGAAAGACTGCGCCCTGCAGCGGAGTATAGGGTGGTGAACGAGGAGCCGGCAACGTTGATTGACCTGGATACGATTTAAGCATCTCTCTCCAGGATGTGATATCACACAGGTCAGACCACATGAAGGTACAAGACTCTGAGGAGAGGGAGGAGAACTAATCTTTTGCCTTTACCAAAATGCATCTTTTATGTAAAAACACAATATCATATTTTGTGTGTGGAACTCTGCATAACATTCACTTAGATGCGTCTCGGTCTTGCATTAAATTAATCATTCATCCTCTGATCGCTTTCGTCCAACATATATAGATATTATGCAACAGAAGTGCCTTGCATGGCCTGAATGCGTCCATTGAATTGTTTTGAGTGCATTTTAGAGACTGTCTTTTAGGAACACCAAACTCTATCAACATCCCACAGCACATTCCACTTCATTTGAATATCCAGTGCACAGACTGGACCCTCAATGCCCAGAGTGGAATCACTGTAACGCAAAGAAATGTAATACTGCAGACTGATGATTTGACCAACAGAGTATTCAAGTCACACTTCTGAGCTACAAACTAAAGTTGACTTTTCACACCGCTCCTAAGCAGCTGACTTTCATGGATATCTGATATGTCTGTTTCTTGGAAAAGGATCTATAATGATTTACATCCAAAATGTGCCCCGAATCACTTATATGCGTGGTAGCTTCTAAAGAGAAAGAATCCAAGAGGCAGAAAAAATGTGGTATGAGGAAGTGTAAGGTAGATCTTCACCAGGAGGGAAACACTCCTGACAGCCTCAAAGAGATTAGTGTCCATCAAAAACAAATTTCTCTTACCACCTTGGCAACACTTATGACAGCCCCTACTAACCCTCATAGGAGCCCTGTAAAACCACACGCTTTTGTCTCACGGCCGCCCTCGACACCAGAATGAAACAAGCTCTGTTTCTCGCCGTCGGTCTGGAGAAGAGGGGCTGCGTTTTAAGAAGGGTGGGAATTCAACAGTCCACTTAAGAGTCATGTAGGACCAGTGGGTATTGCTCGATTAGGTGTCCACTGTCATGTACTGACAAACCCTCCTGATCTCTTTAAAAACCAGGTGGCATAGAAGTATCTTATTAGGCCCAGGTAAGCTTTTTGAATAACTGCCCTTTGGAAATGACTGACAAGCTTATAATGTTGAAAAAAAGTGCATTCCTGTGCTTTCATACTGCTACCTGTGTTCATTCCCAAATGATATTTAGCAGCGATTGAAAGTCAAATCATGCACCCATAAGACTTATGATGATAGCTTTGATCCCTTTGGCTAATCCTTTATAAAAATATATATCAATGTATCTTGTGTGGAAATAGTTAAATGGTATTTTGTTCACATTTGAAATATTAAAGAAATTGTTTGACATTTTTGGAAATACACTAAATTGCTCTCTAGCAGAGACTTAGATGAGAAGATTGACACCACTTTCACATTTTTGTCTATATGAAGCTACATCCAGAGGCAGGTTAGCTTAGTTTAGCATAAAGACTGGAACCAATGGGAAACAGCTAGCCTGGCTCTGTTTGAAGATAGTAAAATCGGCTCACCAGCAGCTCTAGAGCTAGAGCTACATCTTGTTTGTTTTATCTGGACCAAAATTGTTAATTTGCTATTTTATAGGAATTTTATTTTATGTGCCAAACCCCCTGTAAAATAACAAATGGCCATTTTACACTGTGTTTCTTGTATGGATTAAACAAATGAGGTACTGAGCTCTAGAGGTGCAGGTAGGCAAATTTTCTTATCATTTGACAGAGCCAGGCTAGCTGTTTACCCCAGCCTTTATGCTAAGCTAACAGGCTGTAGCCTCATATTCAACAGACAATTATGAGAGTGGTATCAATTTTCTCATCTCACTCTCTGCCAGAAAGTGAGTAAGCATATTTTCCTAAACATCAAACTTTTGCCTTAAACAAAGCCCTCCACTGTGCTGCAAGTCAACCAGTCATGTTCACTATAACTCAAATAACTGGCATGCTCTTGTACACTTTTACAAAAGCTTAATAACTGCTGATCTGTTGATGGGAATAATCATCAGAGATCCAATATCATGTGAAACACGCAACTGTAATTATCAAGCTTGCTCACTTTAATCTCCAATTTGAGGAGTTATAATGTTTACACACAGTGAGTAGAAACTTGGCTCCATGAAGCCACTTGGCCCATCTGTGGCTGTTTGTGATCTGCGGTGAACGGGCTGGATATTGTTTGAGATTGGGAGTGAATAGACTTCATCCCGAATCCTGGCAGGAGCGCTCCCCAGGTGTAGCTGAGAAAACCTGGACGCTTCCCAAGTTCAGATACTTCACTCTCTTTTCGTGCCAGGAATCAAGGTGTGTGCGGACACAAAAGATGTCAGGTGGTAGCTGAGCCATTGAAAGGTGTTTACAGAGGAGTTAAATAGGGTTGTCCCTGACTAAAGACATTCTCAGCTGGCAAACCGTTGGTGGATATTGTTTACAAATCAAGAGGTCAACTACAATCAACAAATCTATTAGTCATGCAGACAGAAGAAATCTGTAAATATTACTGTTATGCTGTGTTATGTTAAATAAGTACAGTATTAAGTCTATGTCTTAAAATACACTAAAAAGGAAAAACAAAGAATATCAACCAATCTTTGATGTTATTTGCTGAACAAGCCATTGTTGAATCGAATAATCGTGCGTGAATTTTTCAAACATGTAACTTCCAAATACTAATCAGTACTGTTTGCATGTTAGAGAAGGTTTTCTGTGACAATAACTAAATGTTTTGGTAATCTCCAAATCTTAGGCAATCAAATGCGTAGGAAGAGTAAATATTTTTCAGGACCAGGCCTGCCAAAGGGTTCAGATTACTTGCCAGAATGACTGATAGTTTGCCAATTGATTTATGGTGCTCAATACGATATTTTGCAAAGTGATTAAAGGTTTCGTCTTCAGCTGTCATGAAATCGCCTACAGTTATATTTGCGGGCCTAATTTTCGTTCTCCATTGTGAACTGCGGATGAACTCACCTCAGCGCATGTGGTTTAAGAGAAGTGATCGCAAAAAGGCAAGACCAGACTGATGTTTTACTTAAGCAGACGTTCTTGAACCAAAATCTAATGAAGATGAAGTCAACACAAGCATGACAGCATATGGGGCAAATGCAAAGTCTACAACTCAACTTTGAGGCATCTAGAACTTTATATATTTCTCTAAATTGCAGAGGTGGTGGAGGAATTATTCAGATCTTTTGTATAAGTAATAATAGTGATACAACAATGTAAACCTGAATTCAAAATCTTACTCAGTGTAAGTGTATAGATGCTTCTAAGAAGCATTTTACTATTGCACTGATGGAGATAATTTAACTACTTTGTACTGTGGATTTAGTTATAAGATCATCAAATGTTTTCTATGTGAAATCTTAACCTGCAATAACTAATGTAGTGGAATATATAGTAGAAATATGTCCTAACATAACACAGAACTATAACCTTAAATAAAGTACAGATATGTCAGAACTTCAGATTCAAAGTTGATTTTCACAAGGTCCAGTTACAGTAGTTGCTCTTCTGGAGCTTTTGATTGTATCACATAATCTTCCACAGCAGGTGGAGTTGCTCTTGTAGTGAGCTTGTTTTGTCAGCTATGTCAAAACTGCACTTAAGTGTGACATTTGAATTCTTAAGTACAGCAGATGTAGTTAGTTACTTTCCACCACCATGCATCAGTAAACTAGTTTGAAATGCAACTGTCTGAGCCAGTTTGAACTTAATGAGTATTGTTGCTGCATGATGCTGCCTGTTCGATTAGACCAAATGAAGAGGTTTGGCTTTCCTGGAAATAAACTGTCACCCACTGAGGGTAAACAAGAGTTTTATCATTACAGTAAAGGCCGGCTCAGACTGACCTCAGTCTGCACAAACGCTGACTGTGTGGTGCCACAGAGGAGAAGCTGTCATGCCAATCATAAATTAAGACAAGTGAGATGATTTATCTGTCTGAAACTTGAGGGCGAATTGTGAATCAGTTCAGCTCTCTCTATGTATTGCCCTATTACCTCCCCCAACCTCCCACCCCACCTCTTACTCCCTCTCTCTCTCTCTCTCTCTCTCTCTCTCTCTCTCTCTCTCTCCCTCTCTACTCTGCTGATGGGAGGAGCGCAGCTCAGCTCCTCTCTGTATAAGAAGTGTTGAACATTGAGCAAGGGATTTTACACAGCTACTCAGGAGAAACGAAATGATCTGCCCTGGAGCCGCAGCAAAATGCTGGATGGACACCTACTCCTGGGATGGTTATCGTTCACAGTTATAGTGTATCTTCTCAACTTGCCTGGACCAACCGCAGCATATTTCGGGTAAGGACTGAGAGGACATAACACAGCATGCCCATGATGATGATGATGATTTCATTGATTTGATTGGTTCCTGAATAACTAAAGCTGGTAACAACTTTTTGTCTTTTAGCCCACTGAAAACTTCCTTACTCAGATAAATCGTTTCAGTAAGAGCGAAACCAAAAACAAAGTCATTAATTTTGATTTATGTTAAGTCATGTTTAGATTGCGCTCGTATCTGCGGGTCAGTGAGGTGTCACTTGGCGGCGGTTGCGCAGCGCTCAGCGGCCTCACAGCTGGTGGCGGCTGCAGCAGGTTGTCCTGCACATGATTTGGCCTCGCTAAAGCTGCTGACAATTAAGTTTTTAGTGTGTAAAGTATGTATGTCAGCAAATATCTCAGCAGGCAACCAAACTCCTGCAGCCTATCAACACAGCATCTATTATAGGTAGATGAACGCAGCCTCGGAGTAATGTTGGCCGAGGAGGGAGAGGAGAGTTCACCCCCATTCTTTCCCTGACAATTGAGCCAGCGCCCACTGTAAAGTTACCCCCCCCCCCCCGGCACGTTTGAATGGCAGGTAGCGGTCGAGTGATTATTTTGCACTTGTTAAAAAAAAAAAAAAAAATCATATCCTTAGTCGACTCTGAAAACAGCCGCGGAGCGAAAGGTGAGTGTATATGCCTTCAGACTCAACAGCTGGTAACAATAAAGCAAATCTGACTGACTGAACTGGTGGCCGAAACGTCTGCTCAGCTTGCACAGAAAATTCCCCCATCCAGCATAAACATCACACAACTCCGGCAGGGGTTTTTCTGCTGCCTCCATCAAGTTTAAAAAACACTTTGGAACACGTGTCGGGAAATTAATCTTTACCAAAAAAAAAAAAAATCTAGCGTTTCATGAATCATGTCATATACACAATAATGTTTAATTTAGAAAGAGCACAAGGGTGTATATTTCACAGTCAAGTCATTCCCAGGGAACGCCTTGGATTTTAGGTGTAGCCCACTATGACCTCCACTTCAGAGTGGCTACTAATGCACTGAGCTCCCAAGTCTGGTCTGCTCACATGAAGTGCACTCTCAAGTTTTTGCTTCTCTGTCTCAGAGGAACATTTTCAGAGCAGGGGAAGCCCAAGGTCATTCGAATGAGGTCAGCATGTCAGATGAGAGAGCAGCCATGTTTCACCTGGAGTTCACGGGTTTTCATCCAGAATTTTTTGGTATAGAAGAGAAAAAACTGACAACAAATGTTTTGAAATTGACTAAGCAAAATGTAAAATCTGTCAAAGTGGAATCTCATACTAAGCAGAAGCAAACTCTGGTGGGGTTTTTTTTTCTGTAGTATCTACAAATATCTGTGTTGATGGGTGTTGTTAGTGCTCCCTTTGGCTGCAAACAGCGCAGAGGC
This sequence comes from Lates japonicus, assembly GCA_033238685.1. NCBI lineage: Eukaryota > Metazoa > Chordata > Actinopteri > Centropomidae > Lates > Lates japonicus. The sequence goes on along the minus strand of BRZM01000010.1, from coordinate 8,419,389 downwards.
ACAAGGAGACAAATGGCCGTAGACTGTGGAGTGATGACACCCGAGGCCTTTCCAGCAGAGTCAAATTTATGGTAGGTATGGGTGTTGTGCAGGATCCAGGAGTGTTAGGTGATCTGGGAACTGTTGTGAATCTGCAAGGGAGCACAGTCCCCTAAGGGCCCGTTAGACTGGCGTGTTAGACCTGTCGACCTGTTGAAGTAGGTTTTACTTAATAAATGAGGGATACAAGTCTCAGGAAAAGCTGAAAAATGGCAGGCAAAGTACACAAGGAGGAGTTTTGGAAGAACTTAAACACTCTCTAGATATTAAACTGTCTGAGTAAACCGGATGGTTGTAATTTACACACAGGTCTTCACATCTCTGGGTAAATGTTGTTCTCTTGGGTGTTGCACCAAAGTCTTGGCACTCATGTTTGGAAACTGGGTGATGCAAACATGGCACCTGTAATAGCTCTGTATGCTGGAAATATTGCAGCCATTCTCAGTAAAATGTCACCATCTGTAATGCTCATGCATATATCAAGTACTTTTTCTGTCTCTGACTCTTGTCTTTAGGTTTCAATGCAGCTCTAAAGTTGCATTAGAAGGACAAATGTAACCCCCCACACCCCCACTCCCCTGTTTTCTGTCTCCCTCCCTGTTGCAGTGTCGCCCTTGGCAGGCAGTGTATTAAAGTTGACATGCCAAATTGGCACTCAGGTCGGCCTTAATGGTCCTAATGGTAATGCATATTTACTTATTCAGTTAGCACTTGTTTTCAGTTCCCTCTGTCAGTCTGTTCTCTATCTGTGGCCTGTGTAGTGAAGAGAGACATGTGGTATTACGATACTCCAGATTTATTGTTCTGCGGCCTGGTGAGGAGGGAATATGAATGAGTGTCAGTGAATGATTTAGCCCTGCAGCTGAGGAACACGAAACACACTGAAAGAGCCTGCACAGGTGACACAGATACAAAATGCGACTGCCCCCGTGGCCGGCTTCCCAGAAACTCGACACCGGGTGACACTCCGAACCACAGTCCTGCTCGAGCTCTGACTGGGGTACATGCTAACATAAACCTGTTCAAATAAATATTCCACAAGCATGAGGCATCCTAGGGCCTCCTGGGTACTGATTTACTCAAAATAGAGGGTCAATGTTGCATACCCAATTTCCAGAGTGCGGTGGAGCGTAAGTGTAACATAAACACAATCTCTCCTGCCCATAGTCTGCGCAGCCGAGGGTGGGGTGGGATTCCTGGCGTAGTCGAACACCCGCTTAAATTGTCATCCTTTGCCACAAGAATGTGAGCACTCATTTTCTTTCCCCTCAGCTTGTTGTGGCAGGTGTTGGTTCTGCTAAATCCGTTATCATCAGAGTTTGAACTGGAGATGTTCGCCGAGCTTTCCTACGTAGGTTTTCGGCACCTTGATGAGATATTGCATAAACAGTCGTGGGGTGGGGGGAGTGACTTGTTTGCCGAGCTGACCCCGTCACGGGCTCGGAGTGCGGTCTGAGACAACTTTTGGTAAAAGGCATGTCATTCTGCGGTCTTGTAAACTGCGCTGAATGTGAGTCCTAACACTGAGTCAAGAGTTTGTTTTTATTTAGTTCATGTGCGACATATACAGGAAGGCTGCCCACAGTCATGCAGCTGGGATTTACCAATCACTGAGGCACCACGGCATCCGGAAGAAGCAAATATAGCGGTTGCTCTTACTTGCTATTTAATTACTGTGATATCCTTAAACACTCTATCATCAGTTTGTTCCTGAAGCAGAGCTGGTGCCCCTTCAGATGGTATTATTGTTTTCAGCGCTCCATTAAATGAGGCAGGATGCCAAAAACAACAGGATAACAAATGGGATGTGTGTAAATTTACTGACGAGGAGTGATTTTTCAGTATGCAGCTGTAAAAGTTTTTTTTATCACTGTGCTGAATTAGTTCCTGGTGTGTATCAAACAGCAGTGTGTTTTAATGTTTTAAAGGAGCCTCATTTCTTCAGCACAGCACAGAAATGTTACAAGTTGTTTTTTAAGCAGCTCCATGTAAACATTTCCTCTGCTTCCCTCCTCTCTCTCTCCCCTCCCGTCCTCTCGTCTTGCCTGCCCTCATGTGCGTGCCGGCATCCCTGCAGCGGTTTGCGGGGAGCTGCTGGGTGATTACCACTCATTAGGAGCAGCAGAGTTAGTGTGGGCTCAGGCTCTGGCGTTGCCTGGCAGACAGTGGTGGCGGGCGTCTCATTACTGGGCCTTAAGGACTGATTAGCCCTGACGTGCAGCAGGGCGGGGAGCGCCGTTGATAGAGGGATTTCCCAACTTCATAGGATATCCTGTGGCCACAGCCACACCTCAAAGGGTATCACTTTACCGTGAGCCAAGAAGATAGGATTCTCTCAGCACTGGCGCTGTGTGACCGTGTAGTGCGGTGAGATCACGCATGACCTGGAGGCTTAGATAACAGACCGCATGGGCTCTGAAAAGAGAGAGCCTTGTTTTCTTTATATTTCTGTTTGATACATCCGGATTTGAGCTAAGCCGTGCTTTGCTTTGAGTGCTCTGCTCCATGACACCCCACCACCACCACCACCACCTTGGAAAGACCTGCCATGCCCGTGGATGCCACAGGGTGGTGCAGTGTCTTCTGGGAGTGCAGGACGGTCCTCAATCAGCACTTTGTAACCTTTTTTGTGTAACAGGAGGAGAGTGGGAAATGAAATGTGAAAACATCAAACCTAAAGGCAGCCAAGTCTATGTAAAAATAATGCAAGAAAGGAAAATAGTTCTACGTATGCTCAGTTGCGGTCAACCTGCATGACATGTACAAAGTGTTTTAACTTTAGCTTACAGAGCAAAAATCCACCTCTCTGCACAGACTAGCATGACTTCTCAAAACTGAGTGATGCACAGTGTTTCTGTTTATTTTACAGGATGAATCATCAGAAACAGCAGAGGCTGGTACACACCTTTGTTATGGAGGTTTCAGCGGTGTCTGTAGTGGGTTGTTATGGGGCTCATACTGTGTAATAACATGGTTGAACTGATTATTTTTGAAGATTACATGGTTCGTTGGGGCTTTTAAAATGCGTTTGGCCCGCTCACATCCTAAAGACTTACAGTTCTGGTGTCATCAGTGCGCCGAAAGAGACCGCAGCTAAGACACATTTGCCATTGTTTACTCAGTCCCACCAGTAGTCAGCCCGTGCACATGATTGGTGGACAGTCAGAAGATATGGGAGGGAAACTCCCACCGAAGGAAACTCTTGTTGGCCAAACTGCACGCACCATGATGATCTTTGCAGATGGAGCTGGAGACATGGGCAATTTGCAAAACAGGAAAACTAATATAGACTCAAGATACTTTTAGTGGTCAGGCATTGATGAGATGATGCTAGTTAGTGAGACCGCTATGTCCTGTGTTTTCCATTCTTGACCACAGCCGAGGTCTCTCTGCCTGGTCTGTGGGGATAGAGGAGACATGCCACTTGACATATGCCAAGATTAGCAGATTGACAAACCCTCACTTAAGGTTTTGGTCTTCTAGAGAATATTTGTTCTCATGTCTAACTCAAGGAGATGTTGAAACATTTGGTCTTTTTTTTATTATTAAAAAGTTTCTTTTTGCAGCAGCCAACATGAAATCTAGGTTTTTAATCTTGTGCACCTGTTTGCAAAGGATGAAAGAAAGTTGACCAAACCTTTTCAAAACTGTAGGGTTAGACTTTTAATGCACTTTATCTGGATTGTCATCTTGCATAAACATAATCCTATAGGAGCCTGACCAGATATACGCTCAGATACTCCACTCACATTTGTGTGTTTGCCAAATGGGCGGTTATTATATAGACTAAAGTTTGCCTCAAAGGGCATATTTATCCATAAAGCCTGAGCATTTGAGAATGGACAGTCAGACATACACTGACACGAATGTGCCTAGACATGGTGTACGTTCTCGGCTGTGATTAAGCTAAGCAGAGTTTTCATTTCATGTCAAAATCAGCCCCATTTGACTTTCAACTGGTTACTGCTGCTTTACTCGTAAGTTGTCGAGTCAAATTATCTGTCTCCAGGCGATAAATGAGCAGTGTGTACATGCTCGGAAACTCGCGCTAGGGGGGAATATTAAAGTGTTCCGTTTTAAACTTGGAAATTTACTGTCACAGCAGTCTTTAGCTTTGATATATTGAGCTTTGATATTTTACAGCAGATTAAAAACAATAACACGTTGCATTTTTTTTTTTGGTTTTTTGCATTTTGAGTTCTGTCAGCCTCTCAGGAACAAACTAATCTTTCAGTAGTAAGAATAAATAACCATTAATGAACTCAGCCACTTGCAGTTACTGAGGCATGAGTGATTCAAAACAGCTACTGTTTTGTTCTGGATTTTGTGGTTTGACTTTGCATGCTCGGTTTATTCACAGAAGTGCTTTTGCCCAGTGTAACAGAAACGAACAAACCAGACAGTTCCAGTCTCTGAACACATTTAAATATCTGCTTTTTACACTGAGCAGTCACAACATTAAAACAAGTTACCAGATTCAATGTTGTGGCTGAATGGTTTATGTATATATACTGTATATACATATCTATATCTATCTATCTATCTATATATCTATATATCTATATCTATCTATATATATATAATGTGCATATTAATCTATATATACAGTATGTACACCATTCAGCCACGACATGGAAACCAGTCACTGGTGTTAATGCTGTGGCTGATCGGTGTAGAACTGCACAAAGTTTATAGTCAAACTGTTGTGCTCACCCACCAAATCACCGTAGTCTGGGTCTTGTGTCAGCATGTGCGAATCGGTGAGAGCCGAGTACAGTATGTGTGCCTGAACGTGTTTGGTGCGTCGGTGCGCTGGTACAGGACTGCTCTGTGCCATGGTGTAGGCTAGAACAGGGGAGTCATGCGGACACTGCTGCGCGCCCAATCTGTGCCAGTCACACAGTGACTATAACTGAGCTGCTGACCTTAGAAGCCTTGAGTTCTCACATAGCAGTTAAACCTCTTACCATGCCCCACACTCCCTTTCCCAAACCCAGGTCCTGTAGTCCCCACTGCTCAGCTACCAGCACTCGCATTCATGGCTCTGGATTTAAAAAATTAGGCTGAGCGGTACCTTTCCCCCTTTTTTATGAATTGAAAAAGAAAGATATTTTTATAGTGCAGCTTTTTGTGTGGGAAAAATTGAGTTGAGAATCCACTGAGTTAAAAGAAAATATGCCTAATGCATCATGTTATTCACATTTAAAGTATCAAATCAGTCAATTAGTGGGAGTAGTCAGACACGGCCTAATGTGGGCTGTAAGTGACCAGAAGGGACAGCAGATGACATAACTCTGGGTCATATCCTGTTAAGTCATACAAGATAGTGGACTCCCCCCCTCTCCTCATGTTGTGGATAACGGCACTTCTAAACGTTGCTGGACATTCCCACTACGCAGAAAGGCTCATTACTCAACTAATAATGACTTACTAAGTCCCAGACCCCGCACAGCTTTGTTTTCAAAGTCGTTTTGTCATGTTACTGTACTGTGTCAGTCACAGCTTGTTAGGAGTAGTCACAACACCCAGCGCTTTCAACCAGTGACTAATCTTATTTTAGCCTCGTACATAATCGTTTACTCTTTCCCCTATTTCTGGTTTTAATGAGTTGGAGAACGAACGGTGTGTCACTATGGAGAAAACGTCCTGAGTTCAGAGCAGGATTTCTTCCCTTATAAACTTTTTGGAGGTGGACAATGGCCCGGAGACTCCCTGTACCAGAGAGCCATTCGACACTGATTCATGGTTTCTTCAATTATTCACGTCTAAGCTGTGGAGCACATTGTCAGCCATAGTTAGAGTGGGCCAGAGGGAAAACACCACACACACTCACATTCCTACTACCTCTGGCATGGCCTGGGCTGTGATACACCAGATGGGACTTGGGCAGGGTGGTCTGAAGTTCATCCAACATTTCTGAGAAAAGCACACACTTTTTTCCCCCCTAAAGGAGCGTTTTAAATGCTGCGAAGGCAGGAGGAAAAAGTGAAGGAGAGAAAAGGAGATCAGCACTGGCGAGTTTAATTTCCTACAAAAACTCAGTGTTTCATTTAATGAATTATACTCACAATTCTTTTTTTTCTACTACACGCAGATTAATCTCAGGTGAGCGCAGTGGTTTGTCTTCATGTTAGGCGAGCTGCTCCAGGACACATGTTCATGTCTGTCATTGTCTTGTGTAGGTTACACTCGTAGACAGCGGGTGGTTTTGTCTAGAGGAGGCTTTGTTGTGAGCCAACAGCTGGGCGGAATGATTGGCATTCGTTTAGAGTAATTGACCAGTGGGAATAGGGGGAGTTTGGAGAAAAGGAAAAAAGGGGGAGGAGGGGTGGTGGTGGCGGGGGGAGGAGGGGGGTAGGTTGTGATCTAGGAGACACCAGACCACACAACCTGCAAGTTCAGGCTGATGGAGAAACTGCGGCTTTTGTTGCTTTTTCTGCCCGGGCGCGTTCAGCCACGACCGACTCTTGTAGGTGTTGACTTAAGGTTATAAGTGCCCACATGCACGTGCACGCACACAAACGTTACCAGCACCTGTTAGTCTGGTGGGGGTGGAGATGATCAACAGACACTGGATGAAAAACATTTGCTGCTTTGCTGTTTTTGTTCATATCTCCACATTTGAAAAGCAGCACAGTGCCAGAAATATGTTGGCTTTGATAAGTTGTAGTTGTTTAAAATCTTTTTACAGTGATTGTGCTCAACAGTTCGAACATCTAAAACAGCTTTTCCTTTGGAAACACAGTTATCGATCTTGACATCGTGGGTTTTGGTAGTTTTGTTTTTAAAATGTGACTGTCAGCTGCAGAAAGCAAAAATATTGGATAAGTGAAAAAACATCTAAATAAGGCAGCAACTAGAGCCCGATACTTTTTTTTAAACTAACTTTAAGTTTTAAGTTAGTTTAAAAAAAATCTGTGATATATTGACCAATAGTCACTTTTAAAGCCTATCATGAAGAAACATTGTGATAAGGTTCCCTGAGGAATAATGACCAAGATAAGTGCTGAGGGGGATGTTTTACAGTTGTAAAGCAAACTTGTCAGTACAAACTATGTCACGGCCAAAAGGTTCTTCAGTTTCTTGTTCTCTTGTATGAACATCTGCAGTAAGCTAAAACAGGCCGACATGTCATCCCTTTCGATGCTCCAGCTGTAAATAATGATTCCCTTTTATTACTGATCAACTTGTCAATTTTAAGGGTTAGGTCACGTTTATAAAATGACAATTACAGTTTTCCAGAGCCCGAGGTGACAATTAAAGACTGTTTTTTCGTCCAAAGAAACAAAGCCCAGAGATACTCAGTTTACAAAGATATAGAAGAAGCAAATCCGCATTGGAATGAATGTTGTTTTTCAAAAATGTTGTGCTTAAATTATTCACACTTTTCATTTGCTTTTTAAAAAAAAACATTAATTGTTTCAGCACAACATCTGCTGTTTGTAAGGTTTACTGCTTGGACTACTTAATCCTTGTGAGATCAATCTATACCACATGGAAGCTGCCATTGTTTATATATGAGTGTGAGAGTATATGAATAACACCAGCAGTTACAAAGCTATATGTGTTTGTAGCTTATACATGTAGCAAGCATTTCATTTAGGGCAGGAAAGTAAGAGTAATGATATTTTTCCACAAACTAAGATTTTAGGTATCATTACACTTCTTTAAGTATTTACATACCAAACCAGTGAAGAACGAGCAGCATTACTAGCTGAGGGTCACTTCCAGGACTGTAATGTAAAGCCAGAGTGGGGGTGATGATTGCGAAGTTTAGTGCTAGTCAATGATTTCCTTGAGAGATCGACTCTGAGGCTCCGCCGTGTGAAATGAGGCGTTTTCACTGAACCCGCTGCATTGGAAAATGTATATAAAGTAAATGTCACGGGCAATGGGAGGTGCTGACAGGTAGAGAGAAAGGACCAAACAAACGCCAGCGTTACTAAGTGAAAGACAGTGGAGGAGGCGCAGCGTGAGAGCGGGTCAGCGGTGTGTGTGTGTGCGTGCAGAGTGTGTAGAGGCAAGTGTGTGAATGGAAAGCAAAGCTGAGCAAACATCAGCAAGAATCCCACCTCACGTAGGATAATAATGAGTTTTATATGTTGGTGTTATATTCCACGTGTAATTGGTGTTGCTGTGCCAACACCTCAAACAACACCTCAAACAAAAACACCTACAGAAAAAAGGCCACGATGTGTAAAGTTACATGGTTTTACTTTATTATTCAGTATGGTGGAGATACTGTGGAGGTTCCTGCACTTCACACGCTCTTTTAATCATGTGCACCCTTTATGAAAAGCGTAGTGTGTGTTTGGTACCACTTCGTATAGTTGTAACAATTGGCTTTTTAATGTTTAATAAATAATTTATTGATACTTTATTGATCACTTGATGACTTATCAGATGAACAAATTTTGAGTTGCCAGGTTGTGAAAAGCCTATTTGGCTCGTGTTTATCCTTCATATGTTGTAATAGGTGTTCTAACTGTTGTACAGCTGAAACTAGTGGCTGAATAATCGATTGCCAGAAAATTAATTTGCAAAAATTTGGATAAATGATTAATTATTTAAACCATCTTTCAAGCAACTATGCTTGAAAATATTTGGTTATATAATTATACTTTCTTATATGTACTGATGTCTTATACATTAGTAAAGTGAATATCCTCGTGTTGTGGAGTATTTTTTTTTTCTGGGAATTTGCAAATGGCACCTTTTTTCACTGTTTTCTGACGTTTTATAAACCAAACAAATAATCGATTGATGGAGAAAATGATTGACAGATGAATTAATAATGAAAGTAATCACTCAATGCAGCCCTAAAACGTTGGTAGTCAATTAGGTAACACTCAGTAAGTTGTGAATAAATTGATTTTGATACAGATCCAATGCAGCCTTTTTGTCAAGGAAGGCAATACATAATGTGGTCGCACGGTTCAGATTTTTTACAGTCTGGCAAAGTTGTTGTTATTAATAACTTGTAACTGATCTATAAAACAGTTGAGCTTCACTGAATTGTCAGAGATGACATGTGGCTGTGTTTTTCCATTTTCCCTCATAAAAGTGGTCATCGTTATGGGAAAACATGATAATGATTTCCGTTTGACCAAAGATTTCGAGTTCAGATTCGTAATGATTTTTGTGATTCAACCACTGCACTGTTTTCCAGGTCTTTTTTCCTCTAAGTGAGTTGAATGGGTTCATTCTTCAGCAAACAGCAGAGTGATAGTTTTTTGTTTTTTGCAGATCACCATATCGGAATGTGTTGACCCCTTCGGTGTGACAACAGGGGTCACAGTCCTGCATCCAGTGAAAATATTATCTTTAATTTCCTGCAAATTTGAATTAAAGAGGAATGTTTGACATCCAATTCTATTCTGAGTCTTGTAAATACCAAAAAAAGTGTATCCACTAATAGCTCTGTAAAGACAGAAGAAATGGAACCAGTGTGCATCTGTGATACTGTCTGTGATACAACTGGTCTGCCGCAGAGTGGAAACATGCACAATAGCATAGTAGTGTCTTCTCTGGAGACGTGAAGAAGTCTTTCTCCGCTCTCAAATCTCTCCCCTCCACACTTTGCCCTCAGGCTGTCTTTGTGACTAGCCAGAAATATGTCTTTGTGTAAAAAAGCCGCAGAGACAGTAGCGCTGAGATCAGTGTCATGTCATCTTTGGCCTCCCTCCAGCTCCGCTCAGACCATCTTTTTGTCTCAGACAGGCGGACGTCACACAGACAGTTGAGGCCTGTCACTCTGATGGTCTCTTGTTTTGGCAGGCATGTGGGCTTTTAGAAGATTTGACGCTGATACGTGTTACTATGCATGTCTTACTGAGGAATGTGCGCGTCATGTTGGTGGTATTGAGTGAATACACACACACAGTGCAAATTTTCAGATGCATACAGTAGTAAACTGTTTCATGGTGTAGCGTGAATTTCAAAAATATCCCAAATTTTTCTTCCAGACTATTTTTTCCAACGGACTTAAGCAGGTACTCCACATGGCGCCATCATTCAATCCTTGACTGCTTGCTTGCCATAGAAATGTTGTGGAACGATTGTCAGTCATATGTAACATAGTGGGTCAGCTGGATTTGTTTGTTTTGGCATTTGGAATATGTTTCCTTGGCATTGTTAGCACAGCGTATTTTAACAAAGCATGAAACAATTAAGAGGAAAATGTCAGTTATGCGGAGAGAGATGCAATTCTCGTGCATTGTGAATACCTCGCTCTCTACGCCTCAAACCATACATTTTTTTACTCTCTAAGTGTGTTGGGGAGCGCAATCTCTGTCAAGACACAGCTTGCCAGGTTTCCATTTGAAAATTCATAGCTGTCAGACAAGTTAAGGAAAGGCAAACACGCTTTGTAAAGAGGAAACCATTTGACCCAATCTGAAAGCAAATCCTGATGCCTCCTCTTTGATTTGACTGCTCAACCAGGCTGTGAACGCACTGCAAAGACAATATCCTATAGCATATGTGAACTATTAAGTCCACTGGTATGAAGCTGAGGACTCAAGGGGAAACATTTCAGTCAGTTATTAGACTTAATAAAACAAATCTCTTGTTGAAGAACTCCTGTGACCCTCTGCTAGAGGCTGAAGTGAATATGAGTGGTGACAGAATCTTCTGTGAAAAACAGTAATGAAGTAAAAATGTAAGTAATGTGGATCAGCGATCAACACTTATGGTACATTAACTAAACTGGCGTGGACACCCAGCAGGTGCTCTGCACCTTTATGAAAATATTGTAGAATCATTTCTTTTACACTGCTTGGCTGTATTAAACTCTGTGGCACGTTTCCCATTAGCTGTGGTTACTCTTCACAGTTGGACTTTTTAAAAATGTAGTTGGCTGTATTTACGCTTTTCACACTCATGAAGGGATGAACAACAATTCCAGATTGTTGATTTAATGACGTTGTAATATTATAATACAAACTTCTTCTTGTCTATGATAACAAGCAAATGGCTATAGAAACTAATATAACATATAGGACAATTATAAAATTCATTTTATATATATATATATATATATATATATATATATATATATACATATTTACACCAGAGATTAAACATAAAGTCTGATTCCAAGTACATCACTTGGCCCCATTTTAAGCTAAAAACAAGACACTCTGAAGTATCTTGTTCGTCAGACTTTTTGTAATCTGCTTCCTTTAACTGTCATGTACTGTATCCATAAGACACTCACCACAAAGCTGGAAGCTTTAATCCTTGACTTAACTCACTTTTGACATGGATAAAAATGAACACTACAACCTATACCAGATGCAAAAGGTCAAAGTACTGCATTTCCTCAATGTAGCATTAAGGGTGTCAATCCATGCACAAAAATGTCCTTCAAATGTCCAGAGTCTGTCTGTAAAGACACGTTGGCCTGAGGACTTTTGTGAGTTCTGTAAATCCATTTATTCTTCAGTTTCACTTTAAGGGTGTAAAGGAGGCCAGAAATTACACATAATGAACAACTGCAGTGCCAATCCTGTCAGTTGGTGTGACCAAAATGGTCACAGGCTGACAGTCATGTCCCCTGTGTGTGTTTATGAAAGTAATGCTCTGCTTTCCCCATCACAACCTCAGAACGCTGGTCGTCTGTTTTGCCAGCTATGTGGCAGTCCCCGCTTTGTGTGTTTTATATATGCTTCCCTTAAATAAACTGACGAAAGGAGCGCGAGTTTACCACATGTTCTCCATACCATGTTTAGAACTGAAACTTCTGCTTGTTATATTTCAAATGGATTGCAGCTTTAAGACCCCAAATACTGGACTTTTGTTATGGGGATTCTATAATGAGAGTGTAAATCTTGCTGTGTGATCGTGTTTAAATCTATACAAGTGAGTGACATTCTCCCCTTAGGATGTGATATAAATATTAAACCAAGTATCTGCTGGCTACTGTTTCACATGCATGTTGTGTGACTGTCACGTACACTGCATGCCATTGTTTGAAATATGTCTCCATACCAGCTGCTTTATTAGTCATAATATACATATTATAATCTCCAAAATTAAGAGCACTGTGGGCTGCTGGATCCGTGACTTGATTAGTGTGATGTAGACGTGAAAAAATTGGGAACAAAATGGTGTCAGGAACCTTATGAAAAGAAAGAACTCTTCCACCTCTGCAGAGAATTTGCTCTATACACAGACACGCCTGTGCTGGAGGTTGATCTCAATCTCCAGCAAATGCTGAATTCCCCTGAACATTAACCACTGAACAGCTGAATTCATTTGAACATTAACCAAACTTTTGAGCATTATATGCCCCAGCTGTGCTTCCTGTGCTGTTTATGTAGTATATCTTTGCAGCTCTTATTGTTTATCCAGGAAGGTCAGCATCCTGCACTTTATTGGATACTTTATCAAGATGTATCCACTGCCTCTCTGTGCACTGTTTGAACTGACCCAACTGTGTCTGTGATCTTTCCCTCCAGGTTGACAGGTAATGAACCGTTGTCTATCCTGCCACTGAACTCTCTACCAGAGGAGAACGTAGGCAGGGCCCACTACAAGCTGTGCGACCGGCTCAAACTGGAAAAGAAGCAGCGCAGGATGTGCAGACGAGACCCGGGCGTAGCTGAGACCCTGAGAGAGGCCATCACCATGAGCGCCCTAGAATGCCAGTATCAATTCCGCTTTGAGAGGTGGAATTGCACCTTAGAGGGGCGCCACCGAGCCAACATACTAAAGAGAGGTATGAGCAGATGAAAATGTCTTTTTAAAGTCATGAGTTGTGTAAAAATTAGATTTTTTTTCTTAGTTAATGCATCTTCTTAACTCCATTTTCCCACTTTTCCCTATCCCTCTGCAGGATTTAAAGAGACAGCCTTCCTTTATGCCATCTCCTCAGCAGGCCTGACCCATGCGATGGCCAAAGCCTGCAGCGCGGGACGCATGGAGCGCTGCACATGTGACGAGGCCCCGGACCTGGAGAACCGCAAGGCGTGGCAGTGGGGAGGCTGCGGCGACAATCTCAAATACGCCAACAAGTTTGTCAAGGACTTCCTGGGCAAACGCTCCAACAAGGATCTGCGCGCTCGCGTGGACATGCATAACACAAATGTGGGCATGAAGGTGAGCTTGAACAATCAGAGCATGATGATAGTTTAAGAAAGAGGCACTACAATAATTTTACATGTCAGTTTACAAGAGATAGGGAACACTACTCAGCCTTTGAAAACAGTTGTATGGTGTCTCTGGAGGAGCCTTCTGAAGTCTGATATATTTTTTAAAGGGACATCACTTCAACTTAAAGCTGCTGTAATCAATATTTCTATGTCAACAATGGGTCAAATGACCATGTATAATCTGAAAGGGGTAGCTCATAATCACAGACCCACAAAGAAGTTATCAACCAACTGCAGTTCCCTTTAGCTCTATGAGTGTTTTATCACCGTTCAGCTCAGTGTTTTGGCTTCTTTCATCCACACTTTAACTTGTTTTGTGCAGTCTGTTGCCAGCCAAAACAGGAAGCTGTTTTGTGAGAAAAAACTTTATGCTACCTGCCCAACAACCAAACCACAGACAAAGTTAGCGACTAGCTGATGAACATAGCGTAGCATTTGGCAGCTAGAGAGACAGATATCTCTCTCACTAGTTGAGAGGAGCTTAAAGGAGAGCAAATATTGCCCTTACATTCATAAGGTGGCCAGAAACAGGACTCCAAATGAATGCTAACGTCTGCTGGATGTGTAAATAAGAGTATGTTTGCTAATGCATTCGCCATATCAACTTGACAGTGTGATAGCATATCAGTGTTGAGTTTGCAGATTGTGTCATGGCCCCCTTAATGGCCAAAAGATCAATCAATGTAGGTTTAAGTTTTCTCTACTGTAAACCTTTCATACAAGAGCTGTATTACTGGGGTTGTGGAGTTTCAACAATGTGAGTGCTTTCCAGACAGAAAGAAGCTAACAAAACTCGGTTTGCTTGACCCATCAGAAAGTCTGAATATCTCAGCCTCAGTGATTATCATAGCTTGTCTGTGACTTTCTGACGGCAAGAGTATTTTGTATGCTGATAATTTTTTTAGAACATTAAACTATGACTCAATGTAAGTGTGGCAGACAATTATTCATGTACACCTCAGCGATTTTTAGGGAGTTACATTCAGATGGAAGAAAAAAATATTCCTCAATAACATTTTAGCTGTAAATTTACTCCATCTGTCATTTTTATTTGCCTTTTATTAAAGTAATAATTTATACAAGTGAAAACAACAATACACACATGAATCTAACCAGGACACACTCATAAAGAAACCAGTTTGAACAGGGCCAGAGTTCATTTGGAGTCGCAGACAGTGTTTAAACAGAAATGTTGGCTAATTGCTCGTATGAATCAGTTAAACGGTGGGAAAACCGTGATAATACAATACTGTCTGAGTTCTGAGCAATTATGTAGACAAACAGCAACGTGAAGTGCCAGTTCATTGTGAGCCTTATCCCGGATATACTGCGCTACCATATCTTTGATTTAACTTTTGTAACGCTGGAGTTTAAACATTACAGTGCTGGTAAATGACTGCTGTCCAAGACAAAACACACTGTCCAGATATATAGTTAAAATGACCACAGAGGAATTTAATATGACCACAGCAGAATGACTCTGATAGAGTTATACATGGGGCATCTCAGGAGAGTGAAATTACTGAAGAAATGCTGCTCAGTTTTGAATCATCTCCATTAAAACTGGAAAAAAGAAAGCCAAACTGATTAAAGTAATTGCTACTGTAAATTTGGCAAAATCTGAAAGTGCTCATTAGTCAATATTTGGTTTTCTCTTTCAGATTAGATAGGCAACAACTCTCAATTGTGCTCTGGCACAATTCAGCAATTGTTTGTGGTGAGCAAATATGGGTTTTTCATCTTGGAAGTAAAATGAAAAAGAGGGAATGGTCTTAATCTGTCAAGCCAAAGCAAACTAAAGGTCTGGAATCATTTGCTTTTACTCGGCTTTTCTCATATTGTAGCCATTTTCATTTTGGTTTTCAAAGTGAATTATAGCAGAGGCACACTTCCCAAATGTTAGCAGACACAAAACTCTCCCAGAAGACCAATGCAGACTCTTCCTTTTCAGCTTGGCTCTCCAAAATCCAATCTCTCAGGAGATTCTATTTGTGATAAAAGATTTACAACATTGTTTTTGCTCTTTTTTGTGATTTGCACATGTAGTGAGGTGTACCGCATTCATTCAGGATGAATTCCCCACACGGGAGGACGAGGCTGGAATGTGCTCGCCTCTGCATCCCCCCGACATTTAAAAGCTGACCTATCAAATTTTCGTGACCTGCTGGTGTGATGAATATGCACTTCCTGTTCCCCCGATCTCTCTCACAGTCTGAGAAAAGAACTGTTGATGCTATCCAAACCCCATCTAAGACAATGTGTTATTGTCATTGATTTTTGCACACACAGCTTTTGACATTGTGGTTGATGCTTAAGTGAACCTTGGCTGACCGCTAAGAGGTCAAGTAGCGTTATAATAACGTGTAGTGGTCTTTTTAGCTGACGATCTCCATGTTTCACTTGCAATTATGTATGATTTTGTATAAGAGAGAACTTTCTTTACTATTCTTTTCCCTTTCCAACTGTTTGCACGAGTTTCCCTCTCTGTTATTACATAATTACCACACCAGAAGATGGGTTTAGAAAACACACATTAACGGTCAAAGGACAAGAATATAGTGCCCAGTGCATGGCTTTCTGAATGGATTGTCTATTTGTGGGTGCTTCCAAGCAATAACCTCCCCTCACTTACCATAATAACAGTTATTGAGTTTAATCAAAATGTCATCCATGGCTATCAAAACAGAATCAATCCTCCCACCAACTATTATTCACTTACTCTTTTATATGAAGCCTCAGACAAAGTGTTACATTGTTCTCTTTTAGTTCACAAGCAATAAGCAAAGCCTCTGATTTTCCCCTTTTATTATAATATCAAAAAGAGCAGTGAATGTAATAATTTTCCATTATATATCTATGTGCCTCCCAAACCACTGCACTCCACCCTTATCTAATTGTGAACATATTTGGGCAATCTGGCTCTTTGAACTGCTGCTTACTAAACAAGGGCTCATTAAATTGCATAGCTTTCATTGCATTCCTTCAGTGTTTCATGGTGGTTAACAGTATTACTCTGCCTCTGAACCAGGTAATCAAGGCTGGAGTGGAGACCACTTGCAAATGCCATGGCGTCTCCGGCTCCTGCACCGTCCAGACCTGCTGGAGACAGCTCCTGCCCTTCCACGAGATCGGCAAGCAGCTGAAGCAGCGCTATGAGACCTCCATCAAGGTCGGCAGCTCCACCAATGAGGCAACGGGGGAGGGAGAGATCTCCACAGGCCGGAGCCAGCAGCAGCCGCAGCCCCTGCCCGGCCTGAACGATCAGATCCCGCGCACTATGGACCTGCTCCACATCGAGGACTCGCCCAGTTTCTGTAGACCCAGTAAGTACTCGTCGGGCACGGCAGCCCGCAAGTGCTACAAGGATAAGAACTGCGAAGCTATCTGCTGCGGGCGAGGCCACAACACTCAAAGCAGGGAGGTGACCAGGCCATGCCAGTGCCAGGTGCGCTGGTGCTGCTACGTCGAATGCAAGCAGTGCACACAGAGAGAAGAGGTCTATACCTGCAAAGGGTAAACCAGTCACCTGTGAGTCCCAGTGGAGCAAGTGAAAGATGGTCGTGTTGAAGAGGAGCGGTCGTTTTGTTCTCAAACAAGGTTTTGCTTCCACTGTCGGAACAGTGTCTGAACAAACAAAGAGGAGCGAGCCGATGGAGAAGCAATAAGCACTTTGAGGGATTTCTGTGGGTTGGGGTTCAGAGGTCCTGTGACCCCTGCGTCTGGGGTTTGCAGAATTAAAAACCTTCTCAGACAACTGGGTCAACATCTCAAGCTTTTTGTCACGGTGTTGCCTTGAAGAGAGTAGCGTTTATTTTCCTATTAACAAAATCCATTCATCCATCTTCACACAAGAAAACAGAAAGAAAACAAAGATTAACATCCAGTTGTTGAGGATCCAATTCAAGGACAATTAACACCAACAGACTGGTTTCTGGGGCCTTGCCCCAAGAAGAATAGCGTGTATGTGTGTGTGTGTGTTTGCCAGTTTTTACGTGTGTGTTTGTAAGTGAGCACGTGATAGATAACGAAGAGGGCGGGGGGTTCGAATGACGACTTTTATGGCAATGAAAACCATATTCAGAGACTGCGAAAAAAAGACAGGGTGTAAGATTTACTCTACACGCACATATTTACACTCACACACATTGTGTGTTTGCATATGTATGTACATAAATTCAGTTATATTGTAATGATATTATACAAGCCACTTATCTAACTATGTTAAAAGAAACCACTAACCACACAAATGTATGTTGTTTGTGTGCTCTCGCTCGTTTTTCTTTTTGATTCATGTCGACAAGGCCCTTTGGAAAGCAGCACACTTGTGTCCGTCGTCTTGCTGTGGATAATTTATAGATCCTTTGGGACTACTCCTTCACAGGGAGAAAACAAATTCTCATTTTTTCTTTTCTTGTGTAATATAATATGAAGCTGTTAGTAAATGCATTAACAGAATATAACTAAACCAGTCAGTTTAGGCTATTCTCAGCCTTGAGCGAACCAGTGTTCAGGGAATAACTTAAACCACTATAACTATTTGGATAAAAGAGAGAGAAATAGTGCAAATACACATAATATCCAAGATGGAGATGACAATGGCCTTGTTATTATAGCCAATACTGTTGCAACAGGTGATCACTTGACCAGCAAACGGTCCATGTGTGACTCAGATCAAAAAAATTGTGGAGCTCGGCAGAGCTTAAATCACTTATTAGGACTTTTTTTGTTTAACTTTGAATACTTTGAAGTTGTAAAGAAAACTGTGGAGAACTGGAGGAATGTAGCCCCCTACCATTTCACATCCTTCTTTCCTCTTCAGCTGCCACAATTTGATTGAGCCATATTCAACATTTAGACATGCAGTTTGTACAGTTGGAGCTGCATCGGTCAGTCCAAACAGTGTGGGGCAACTGAGACGGAAATCTAACTTGACGTGTCTGCAGGATTGCTCAAGTGAAGATGAAAGCGTAAGCCTCGTAGCTAATATAAATATATTTTATAAGACTAATATTTGCGTAATGTTTGGCAAATTGAGTCCGAATGCAAACATTGGGGTTTTGCAGATATGCTGTCTTCGTTTAGAAGTCAGCGTCGGTGTTGAGCTAATTTGCGCTTTCACATTGTTGCTTGGCGCACAGTGAGACAGTTAACACAATGCAGTATACTGAAGCCTGCCATGCAACTACACTGACAGTTTAAAGCAACAGTCTGACATTTTAGCAAATACACTTACTTTCTTTATTGGCAAGAGTTAGATAATTGATACCATTTTCATGTATGTCTGGTAAATATAAGGCTACAGCTAGCTTCCAGTTAGCTTAGTTTAGCATAAAGAAACAGAGGAAAACAACTAGCTTGGCTAGGCAACTCCCAGTGAAACTACAACTTTTCTTTTTATTTGCAGATTAAAATAATATATTTAAATTAGTTACTTAAATTACTTAAATTAGGTGCTAGACGGTGGGTTTTACCTACAGACAGAACTAGGCTAGCTGTTTCCCTCCATTTCCATTCTTTATGCTAGGCTAAGCTAACTGGCTGCTAGCTCTAGTTTGATATTCACTGGGCTGATATGAAAGTGGTATTGCTTTTCTCATCTAATTCTTGGCAAAAAAAAAGGACAAAACCGTGAAGTTAAAGGTTTAATTTCATGAGAAACGCCTCTGTACACACAAACAATGCAGACAATAATATTTCATTGAATTCTCAGCACTTAGCTTCTGGGAACATTATGTTATATACTATAAGATATAGGACCTTATATGCCTTGTTTTCAATGGGTGTGAATTAACTACTGAGTGAGGGACCCAGCTTTGTATTATAGCACCATTCACGCACTGAAGCCCAAAAGCCCTTTAAAGTATTTAAAGTTCTGTATTTATGGATACAGTGCAGTGCAGAATCTTTTTTTTTTCTTTTTTTGGAAATTGTAAATAGCAATGGTTTCTTTTCCTGTGGTATAGAGACAAAAGTGAGGCACATGTTCAACTCTCACAAGCAACTGAAACAGAAATTGGTAGCAATAAGAAATGTTAGGACAAGGTACACACAGCTGCTGTAACAAGACAGATTGTACAGCGCTATAGCACCACACCAACCATCCTTAAAAATGGCTAAACAGATGGTTTAGTGTTTAAAGATGATTATCACGATATGTGAAATTAAACCATCATCCCCTACAGCAAAATCATGCTTTAGGAAGAGAGGCTTGCTTGGCTTATTTGTCCTGAGGAGATGAATTCCAAGCATTTTGATATGAGGAGGCATGCCAAATAAAGACTGGTCAAAACATATACATAGAACTTTGCACGCTACATGGAAACCATAATAGCTATGCTGAGACTCGAAGCATAAATGCCTGCTTCCCACAGCTTCTGGTGTGTGCGTCCTCCACACACACTCTCTCACACTTCTTGGCCCAAGCAGACTCTACTATTGAACGGATTCAAAACAGGCATGACAGGAATACCAAATGCACACTGAGTGCATTTTTGTTTGTTTATAGATTGTACATAGGCCTAAAATTTCTCCCGAGGAGCATGATGCAGCAGCCAGTTGGTTTTTTAGATGTCACAGTCATCCATATTCTCAAATCCAAAACTCTGCACTGTTTAGTCGTCAGTGGATCATGTACAAAATTCTATTTTGTAGAAAAAAAATAAAAGATAAATTATTTTTAAATATATTATGAGCATGTGTTTAGTGTAAATAACGTCAAAGTCTAAATTGATTTTATATCCTGTATTTTTTACTCTGTTTTTCTTTTGGGTGTTTGTTCCTTTTTTTGGGGGGGTGGAGGCTTCAAGAAGCAGTGTATACTTTAAACATATTTAATTTCATATCTCAATGTTTGCTGTTATCTAAGCGCTAACAAATCCTAACAAATTTAGAATCAACTCACACATAGCGGTCTTTCATTCATTCATTCACACAATACTGAGACATTTCTGAAAGTATTCAAACAAAATCACAGTCATCAACAATATCTTAATAGGATTTGATCTGTTTGTATAATCGACTGTTTTGTGAATAGACTCTGGCTTTGTAATGTTGGCCATGTGACAGTATAAACTGATGATGTTGACGATTGCATCAGTGTGGACTGGTTTATACTCACCTTTGGATCACTTTACATGTACATGTACTTTTTGTTAGGATTTGTGCTGTGCTTGTAAAACAAAGATAAAACACACCAACACATGTTTGTGATGATACTACACCAACAAAGCTTTGTCCTTGTTCACTTATTCATGTCTTATGGGAACCCTAAATTATTTTCCTCTACCTCATGTGTATAGCTTGTAGGTATAAACAGATCACAAATGACTGGTAAGAATGTATTTAAGTTATTTAACATCTTTGTATAACAAAGGCGAAAAATCTGAAATAATAAATGAATTTTTAAATTATTTCATGTGTGGTTTCATTCTTCTCTTCAAGTTATGATATTACTGAAATAATGGTCTTTTATTAGTGATTTTCAAATGGGACTCTGTTGTGCAGTGCTACAACAATCAGTTGAATAATAAGTCAATCAACAGAAAACAATGTTGAAAACTGATTAATCAAATTAGTCATTTATGAAGATAAAATGCCAAATATTCACTGCATTCAATTCTCAAAAGAGAGTATCTGCTTCTTTTATATCTGTGCAAGTTCATTACTAGTGGGTTTTAGATTATATTTTGGTAATGAGTATTTTTCTAATATTTTCTAACATTGTACACTAAATCACAAAAAAATTTAGCAAATAAGAAGATTAACTGATAATCAAAAGAACAGATTTTGAAATTATGCAAATATCCTCATAAATGAACAGTTCTAGCACAAAATCTCAGGATTAAACAAATCTGTTTAACACAAAACATGTTATCTTTTGCAAAAGTCACTAAAAATGTAGTAATAATGCACAAGTGACCTTTATGACAGGCTACAAGGTGCCCAAAGGATCATAAATCATGGGAATAAATGGAACATATTATCTGCTGCTGACTTAATATGAATTGTACAGATAATGAACCACAAATGTGGGTGGCTATGGCTCAGTAGAGTGGTTCAGTAGAGCAAGTCATCCAGTCATTGCAAGGTTGTCAGTTTGATCCTCCTTTCCACATGTCAAAATGTCCTTCAGCAAGACACCAAACCTGGCTGAAACTTATTTGGCTGTTCCTAATGGTTAGACCAGCACCTTGTGCTGTGGCTCACTGTGTGTGAATGAGAGGCAAACTGGAACATTTTAGACCAAAACCCCAAACAATTTCACTGAGCGACAAAAAAACCTCCAAAACACATAGTCATTGAGGTTTTTCCCACTTGCTACAGCAGCAAATGGGATGGGTAGACAACGGGAGGTGACCAGAAGGTCTTCAGTTCATTTTCCTGGACTACTGGGAAAACATCTGAGGCCCACCTTTTGATAGAAGAATAGTGACTGAATCAAAAAAGCCTTCCTGCTGTGTAATCAGCCATCATTGATGAGGTTAAGTGTTTACAGGAATTGGATACAGACATTGTTGGATTTTCGCAGTTTCATGCAGGATCTCCCTCAGGTTGCTATGACATTTTATATTGATTTAGTGTAAAGTGATTATCAAGGCCTCAGTCATATTACACTCCACACCGCCATGCCAGTGATGTTTTTACTTCAATGTCAAACAAAGTTACCATGAAACTAATTAGCGTGAGATGTTTCTGTTTTGGGTTTACAGTGTTCGGACATAACGTAGGTGCTGGAGAATTACCCCGCTGAACTGCTATTATTTCAACAAGCCCTATTCCCTCAGTAGGCGAGTGGAGATTTCAGGGAGTTTTCTCTCTCAACAATCTTGTGGCCTCATCATACAAGCCTCGACGCTTGACTAATCCAAGAGAAAGGGGGCTTTGTGATCCCAGGCTGTGAATAGGAGCTTCATGTCCGGTTGCGAAAACAAAACACAATTACTGAGTATATCTGTTCTAATACCTAAAACATCAGTGGAAAAGCCCATGATATCCCTGACGCGTGTACCTAAATTAGCAGTGCAGGAGTAGCACCCTCTTGGTGTTAGCTATTCCTCCCCTGGGTCCTAGCTTGCTTTGCTCTGAGAAACTGAGAGGCTTTAATGTACCCCGCTTTCTGGACTCCTCCTAACTTCCTGCCCCGTACCAGGCTCTAATATGAGCTGTAACGTTGCGGTGTGCTGTAATCCGACAACGTTTTGACAGCTGTTACCATGAAGGAAGTGGGTGCAACTAAAGCACAGACAGGAAAAAAAAGATAGAAAAAAAAAATCAAGTAAGCTTCATCCCCCCCAAACTCCCCCCTGACTACCTTTCAGTCCCACTCTCATCCTCCTGGTCTGCTTGGACATGCAACAGGCTGTCAAGCAGAAAGAGTGGATAGTGAGATAATTCTCGAACTGCTGAAAGTGGCAGAGGATTTGTTATTCCAGCGTCACCCCACTGCACAGGATGTATGCGTGCTGCCTTGCGGAGGATTTTCTGAGGAGTGTTGATTGTGGTCTACTTGTGTTGGATCATGTAACTGGATGCAGGCTTCATGGCATGAAATACATAGCCAGAGATGCAGAAGTAATAACAAAAAAATATTTTAAAAAACAGTGGCAAAAAGACATCTGATAAATTTGAAGATATCAGCGGCAGGTGATAGCTTAGCTTAGCATAAAGACTGGCAACATAAGGAAACAGCAAGCCTGGCAACCTCACAGAAATGAAAAGACTCAGGAAGGTCCTGAGCCTGG
The DNA here is from genome assembly GCA_033238685.1 of Lates japonicus. Taxonomy (NCBI): domain Eukaryota; kingdom Metazoa; phylum Chordata; class Actinopteri; family Centropomidae; genus Lates; species Lates japonicus. The sequence continues at coordinate 8,396,456 of BRZM01000010.1, read as the reverse complement.
CCAAGAAATGGTCTAGCACTTCCAAACTAAATGTTGCTAAAACCCTGATTGGTGCACAGAAATATGTACCTTTTTCTGAGACTTCAAACCACTGAGAAGAGCATAGACAAAAACATAAATCATAGAAATCTCTCATGTGAGACAACTAAAAGTCTTTCAGTTTTTTAGGACCTTTTTATATATATGCCATGAATGGAGCTTTAATTATAATAGAATGGAAAATATTAAAACACAATAGCACAAGAAAGGAAGCTAGCGAGAGGTTAGTAGTGATTCGGTAATGTCAGTTCCACAGCAATATCTAAGGTTTGCAAACATTAGATTATATTGGCCACCATAACCCACTGGTCGTACCAGACCAAGTAAGCAAAACCCCTAAATATACCAACTTAGACAGGAATCTGTTGTATTGGTAATGAATTCAAACATGACATTTTCATGCTTTTTTCTTCTTCAAAAGATAGGTCATCTCACTTTAATTCAGCATTGAATACTTAAAAAAAACAATAAAATTTGACAAAGGTTTTAACAAAAATGTAAAACTTGAGGGTAATTATTGAGAACCCAAGCGTTAGCTGCTCAGAGACCGACTCACTGGGTGAAACATATGTGCCGAGCACTATAAAAACACCTTAGCTCATGCCACAGGTCTGTGGAACTCACAGATTTATGATTTTTTTTTTTTTTTTTCACTGTGTTGGGAAAAAGCGAGTTCCTCTCTGGAAAGTGTGATAGGGGTCTGAAGGGTATGTGCCTTCCTCCCCTCCTTCCTGCGCCCTGCCCAATAGCTTACCCTGTTTATAACTGTTTTTGATTGTTGTTAAGTACCTGTCAGAGCTCCCGCTTGTCCCTCATGCCTGGAAAAACATGTGATCTCAGCATCTCTCAAAACAGGAGCGAATTAAGAAAATGCAGTGCATTAAGGAAAAATACTTAGTGTACTGTATATATCTGGTGGTGCGAATCTGCTGTTCAGACAAGGATGACTTTGTTTGAATCAGCATGTGGACTGTCAGTCAAGTTGAGTGAAGTAGTTTATGGGGCTTTTAGTGGCAAAGAGGTACATTTCATTTATATACTGTACTTCTGAGTTACCAGGAATATTAACTCAATAATCACTTTAATAAAGATAACAGGACAGGCTGCTCAAATGATTAAAGCCAGGAAGAGCATCCTAGTGTGATACATCTTCAATATGTCTTGTGATACATGCACTGTAAAAACTATCAGTGTTTTTTTTTTTTTTTTACTGGAAGTGAGCTGCTCCATACTCCATCCCCTCTCAACTGGGGAGAAAGCTCATTGACCACGTCTGAGGCCTCCCCACAAGAAGCGATGGATAATGATGATAACTGGCTCGGGAGGTTTTCAACACTTGCTCACAATCATAAAAATGTCAGCTTCACATGACAAAGCTCATTTTTCAAAACCCTCCTCCCTTCTGTTATAATATGCACCACTTCCACCCAAGTCAAAATGAAGAATTCAATACAGCCCATAAATTGTACAAAAATCGGACCGGACCTGAGCGGACGTTCTCCTTCCGAAAAAAACTAAATAATAATAAACAAACAAATTATTCTATAAATAATAATGTAGCATGTGTTTCTTTCATTGGCAAACATACTTGGAGAGAGGGGAAAGCCCCAGAGACCCCATAGCAGGGTTTCTAGGGGGATGGGATAAACATAGATCTGTGTAGACGCCTGGGTTTTTTGGCAAGCCCGCTGCGCTTGCAAATTGCACCAGGAGAATTGGAGCGCTCACTAGGAGAGGTGCAGGGTTAGAAACATTTTATTCTTGAGGAAATTCCTCCTATTACTCCATTATTCATCAGAATCTCAGAGGAGATGGATGCTCTAACTGCTCTAGCAGAGACTGTTTTCAGGAAAACAGTTCATCATGGTTAGATATCCTAGACAAGAGAGTGTTCTGATGTATCACCAGTAGGATGTATACAATGGACATATACTCCTCAGTCCATCAATTTACTTAGACAGTAAGCACTTTGGAGATCATTGAATGGACATTCAATACCATAACTATGCAGCATTAAATGTCATAGTAGAACAGCCATTTACAATTGTGAAGGAGAAATTGCCTTCAACCAGGTCACCACCTGTTTTGTGCATCAGGGATGTATAAAATATTAACTACTGGGACAAATTGTGGGTTTTGTTTTCTCCCAAAATGTTGATGTTATATAAGCACAGAAGGGAAACTTGTTCAACTCTGAATCGAGGAGGACCTGGAAGTTTCTATCAGCAGCTGCGCTGACCTACGACCGCTCATTTGTGCCTGCATGTGGGGTGATGGTGAGGAAATTAGATGTACTTGTGGTGACTCAGTGTGTGTTGGTGGGAGAAGGGGGTGAGGTGGGGTGTGGGGGGTTACAATGGCAGGCTGATGAAAGCGAGGGGGTTTACAAAGATGGGCCATGAAGCTGCTGTCCAGCTCATGCTTCAATTGTGCAGTAAAGATTCCCCAGCTGTCCTGAGGATTATCCCGTGTGCTTATGTGATTAGGATACATGGCACCGCGGCTAGACCAGGCGCCTCTGACCCGGAGAATGCGGGATGAGATGAGATGGGAGAAACAGGGTGGATGGATGATGCTGCAGAGACCACTACCCGACATAAAACCACAAGAGGGCAAATAAGCCTGTTGCTACCTGGTATGAAAGTAGAGTGGTCTGAAAACCAATGTCAACTCCTCAAGATAGATTTGTACTTGTCTGACCTTACTGTAGCATCAAATCTTGCCCACTGATAGCACCACTGCAACACTCGATGGATGTGTCATGCCTATACACTTCAAAATTGCTGTGTTTATATTCTGTTATTCACTTTGTGATATAGAACAATGATGGGAAGTTTTGTCTTGTCTTGCTAACGTTACTGAACAGTAGACCACTGACTTCCATTCATTAATAGCTGAGGTAACTGAGGTCACATTATTTCATTAGAGAAAATGCCACTGCTAAATCACAAAATAAATCTAGTGTTAATAAAAACAAGAGCATTACTGAGCATTTCCTCAGCTTGTCTGGTGTTGTCTTCACCATCCACAGCCTCAACCAGCATCAGGAACATGCATGCAGAAAACAGCAGTGCTTTACTTCACAGGTCCTAATAATTTCCAAATACATTTGGAAAGAACTATGTAAACTGAGACTGGGAAATTACAGGGTAAATGGAGACAGTGTTCAGTTTGTACACTTTTAATTCATTAATTGCAATTCATTTTTTGGGCAATCTAGATTATTTGACAGTGTGCCCTCAGTGTCAACAGGTAAGTATACAGTTCAACATATACTATATGGGGAATTAACTTTCCAATAATGAATAAATAATGATTGCATATTTAATTGGTTTTATATTGAGCTGTTCTGTTAACTCTGTCTTTGTATATGCTGGAGCCCTGACGTAGTTACTGAGGAGATGCACATTAGGAGGATGTAGCTACAGAGCTTACATGATGAGCAGAAACCACAGGGCCAAGACTCAAAATGGAGATTCTGGTTCAAAAATCAAGGAAGTGAAAGTATGGTACACAGGCAGGCAGTCAGGCAGGCAAACAAAACCAAAAGGAAAGAGGCTGAAGTGAAGTCAAAAGTCAGACAAAACAGGTCGAGCACACTACGGATCAAAACACAGGATAAAACGCTTCAAAGTTTGCTACAAACAACAGAGACAAACTGGCACAGAGGTGAGGGAGCACACAGAACTAAATACACTAGGAGATGGGGAGACAATGAGACACAGGTGCAACACATTAGGGCGGGGCCACACAATCACAGGCGCGGGAACACATGAGGACAGGAAGTGGGATCTGGAACAAGCAATAACAAAATAATGGAAACACTAAAACTAAAAACATGACCTCTGTAACCCCTTAACACACAATTATAAATTCTGTTTAATTCATGTCTTTGTCACACACCCCTGTAAGCGAATACACAGGTGTATAGACTGACTCATTGTACTGATATGCAATACATATATTTTTATCTACTTTTATCTTTTTTGTGTTCTTACTGCTACTGTTTTCTGCAGTTGGCAATTTTATATGATTACAATTAAGTGTATTATATCCTCTGTCTAACTCAATAAAGGCTGCATACATGTACATACATGAGGTAGCTCTTGGAACATATGTACACTGGACAGCATGGGAAAGCTTTAAAATATGGGAAACACTGATGCTAACACAGGAAGAGGCTATACTTTTCCTCCTGCATCCTCTCACTAAAATGTGTTCATATTGGCTTGGGAGAACTCTGAATGACTGACGTGTGGAATGACAAACAGTGTGACAACATGGTGTGTATGTGTGTGTGAGAGCGGCGCTGCACAGCTGCACATTGCCTGTTTGACTGTACCAGACGCTGTGGCATGAGTTCAACAGTAACGCTGACCTCATGGGTCACAACCAGCACTGCCTGCTAACTGGAGGTAGTGAAACCATCGCTGTTGCCCATAAATTAAGACAGTGTAACACAAATAGGCTAAAGTCGTGTGGCATCAGGAAAGGCAACTCATTAATTCACTCACCACTTCTACCGTTACAGCACCAACGACAAATATGGTGTGGGAATATGAGCTAAGGAGATAGTAATCCTGTCTATAAATGCAAGATAGTTTGCTTTAGCCGGATTCCCACCCTTGCTGTTTTTGTGACAAGCATTTGCCAACTAAATTGAATCCCAAAGGATAGTGGGGTTTCGTTTAACAGAGAGGTACTTGAGTATCTGTCACCACGATCTCAACAAGTGTGGCTGGCTGCTTCAATAGGAGCCTCTCATAAGGACAGAAGAAAGGAAAGACCACATTGTCGGTGGGGGCGGGTCTCCATTTTGTGTGAATTTGGTCATTTGTTGGCCGAGGTCAGCTCCTTAAGATTAGTGTTGGTGGTGTGTGTGTGTGTGTGCGTGCGCAGTGGGGTTGGGCTAAATTGTTAATCCATTGATTTAGCTGGAGTTAACACACTGGCCAGGGTCCAACAGAGACTTAAGTCACAATTGGAGTGGGGCAGATATATTGAGAGGAGATGGTGGGAAAGTTGAAATGCCGCTTTTATTCGACAAAAAGGGGAATTTGAAGAGGAAATTGAAGCAACAGTCTGCGGTAGGTTTGCCAAAAAGCCCTTAACTACTGTCCACACTGCACGATGTGATTTGTTGTTGCTAATATTTTGAGATTGTAAAACACAAGAAATACAGGGGAACTTTTGGCATACAAAAAAGGGGAGGCCCCATTGGCAGTATTTTAGCATTTTTAAGCTGACTTATTGAAAAGACAAATTGCACAAACATCATAATCATGCCCAAAAATCTTAAACAAATGTTTTTCTTTGAAGCACACTGACAGAGCAGCATTTCATTGGCAATGTAAAATTGAGAAACATTGTCATCACGCATGAAAACAGTGATGAATAATTTCATTTTAAAGATAATAGAACAAGGGGTCCATTGTCGAACACGCTGACCTGTAGACGGATTCAGAGATTCTTGGAACGTGTTAAAACAGGACAGTGAAAGCGTAACCATCCAGGACAAAGACACATTCCTTGTGTCAGTGATACTTGTGCTTTTTCACGTCCGTGTTTTCAATTATGTTTGCAGGCTTGTTGAGAGAGACAAGCAAGATTACCATGGAAAAAAAAACACTCATCATGCTAGACAGCTATTTACGGAGCTGCTGTAGCCTCGCAGGAATGGTCCCTCCACCTTGACTTATTGAATTATGGAGAAGCTGTCGACAGGTTGAGCAACTGTCTCCTTCTCTCCTGTGTTTCCTTACATTCACTTTACTCAACACGGCACTGCAGCTGTCAGTGCGCGCTCCATTCCTTGGCTGCAGCTAGTCAGGGTAGATGAGTGCACCTTGCGGTCTCAAATCACAGTGACCTCAGGTTGTTATCGTTCATCCTGCCCCTCAAAACACCAGTCGAATGACACAAGGAACTCCCCTGGCAACAGCAAATACACATTTGTTTTGGATGGATTGATGCCTTATTCATATATTTTACCATGGGTCCATGGTATATCAGACCACACTAGGGCTGGAACAAATCATTATTCATATTATCACTTCATCTTTTGATTATTTTCCAACTAATCAAATCATCATTTAGTCTGTAGCACATCAGATAATAGTGAACAATGACCATCAGAGTTTCCCAGAGACATTTTCAGATGGCTTGTTTTCTCTGACCAAAAGTCCAAAACCTCTACTAATATATCTACTAATAATATATTCTACTAAAAATTAAAAAGAGAAAAGCAGCATAGTTGCATTTGAGCAGCTGGAACTAGCAATAGCTGTATTCTTGCATCACAACAATTATTGACCTATAAGCGAGTCCATAGTTCTTTTTTGTCAGTGCAATCTTTCAAACAGTACTATTGAGATTCTGGGGAGTGAAACATATTCATTTGACAGAATAATTTACCGTCTGGAGTCTGCCAGTTTTAAAAACCTTATTAAACATAGTGCTGATGCAGCAGGCCGTGGCTGCACCACCTGTTGGTCCAGCCAAAAAACACAATTAATTATAAAACAGGTGTGTTTTCTGTAAAATGACCTGTGACACTTGAGTTAAATGTACATACCAGTCACATACTAGTATTAGTAATGTGTTGACTCCTGTAAGAGTGAGTGCACAGCTGTCTGCTGAGATCTTGCTGAGCTTTTCCTTTCTTGAGCAGTTTGTTGTTCCAGGTTTGTTGTTCTAAAAACCTGTACGTTTCTTACACTGTAATCCTGTAGAACTTTAAATGCCTTTAAAATAAAAGTCAAACAAAAAGAAACTGAATCATGAAAAAACATGTTACGTCACTGTTTGAAAGACCTTTTTTCTTATTACAGCATGTTTTAAGACTTGAGTATTCAGTTCTAGTTGACTTACCAGAACATTTGGGTGGCTAATATGTGGTATGAGTGCAAAAGCAGAATGCATGCTGAGTTTAGTGGTGTTTAAAAATTGGAGGTCATTAAAATGTGAGCGTGCAGTTCAAATTGTGATCCTTTTAATTTGGGGCCAGCTCTGAGGTGTGACTGCAGGGAATAACGACGTCAGCGTGTGGCTCGCGAAGAGGGTGGCTGGCGAGGACCAAGCCCATGGACCCCATCCAGAGGCACTGTAACCTTCCAGTGAAGCAATATGGAGGTGTTCAATTTCATCCGGGTTGACGATGCCTCTGCCAAAAAAGGCAAATTCATGTGAAGCGGATCTGCCACCTTCCTGGCTCCCAGCCTCCACCAACCCCCCACCCTCCCCAACTACACAGGTATCGGTTAGTTATAAGTGAGGCCGTGCATGCCAGCCTCTCTGGAGCAGACGGAGGAGTGTGGCGTTGCTGGGCATGACGGGGGAAAGGTGTGGCAATCAGATGCTGTCTTGTTAACTGGGAATATCCGGCAGCGGAGGCCATTACAGATTAATGTACAGCAGGTGTTGGGTGTCTAGACTAGCAGGGAGAAGTGCACTCGCTGAGTAATTGAAAGTGCAGGTGCATCTTGGGCTACTGCCAGCATGTGGGGCTGCTGTAATGTTTTTAGCTGCATGACATCTCACTTTTAGGGTGCGAGCTATTACATAAAATGCCTCCGAGCCTTGATGAAAGGCACGATGTCTGAGGAATGCCAGATTTACTTGTAAAACATCTCTCAGCTATCATGGGTTTTTGTTTCTTCTACATTGACAGCTATTAATGTAATTTCATAAGTTCAGTTTTTGGCTTGTTGACGTGATATAAAATGACTTGGCAAGCAGTTTGGAATAAAACCCTCCTGACTTTGTCCTCTTAATCATAAAAACCTGGTGGGTTTGGCTTCCTCTGTTGACATAGAGCAGTCTCAGCCAAGGAATACAATCAAATGTTCTTGAAAAAGTCAGTCATGGTGGGCAACACAGACAGGATAATGTCATCTGATATTCAGTGATGTGGGGATAATGGTTTGATGTTACTTTCTCATACTAACCATCTCGCTGCAGTGTTCGTGTGGCCTTATAATGGACGGGGTGGGGCTAATTTCCCCTAATTTACTAAGCGTTGATCACAAAAAATCAATAATTTGCAATGTCAACATATTTGTTACTTTGATTTTAAAGTCTTACAGCTAATTGAGTCATGTATTTGATGCTTTTTATAGACCTAAAATAGTAACTATTCATGTATGAGGGAAGGGAAAATGTGCAATTAGCACGCACTGCAACTGGTCAATAGATCAATATGTGAGCTATATCTGATCTGCGTTAAATTCACTGTTGCTGTAACTGTGACGCCTGTTTTATTCTCTGACCTGTATGGCTGCTCCTGGCTCGAGGCCCTCACTGGCTATCAGTCTCCAGGGCTAAGAGGATAATGTGTTAGCTGATATCTTAGCTCAGTGTGGTGCTGAAATGGGGAAAGGGGGGAGTTTAGAGGAGGTAATGATGGACCACTTTGGTTTCTCCTGAGAACGAGGGATTCAGGCCCAATCTCAGAGGGTACAGTTTATACACAGAAGCAAAAGCACTGGTTTCCTGCATACTCGTATTTGTTTATGTCATATCTCTGTGAGGTTGCTGTTCAGATGCAACAGACCATTTCCAGTGGTTTTTTTTTCTTTCTTCTGTGCCATCATATCCAGAGATAAATTTGCTGTGAAAACAGATGCATTGTTTGTTTAAGGCTTCAGATAAAAAATATGACAAAGAAGTTATATTGGCAGTGTTTTTATGGCTGAGATGAGACCGCGAAACATGACTTCAGCGCTGCCTGCAGGGTGAAATGAGTGTGGATGCCGTGCCAGGCGAGGGTCCTCTTTCTCTCCTCACACTGAGCCTCTCCAGTCATGGATCACAGAGCTGGAGAAGCAGCTAATAGCTCTCTCTAGCTGGGCCTGTGCTAAATACTCCCTCCACTAAAATTATTCCTCTGGGAATCAATGGGCCCATTCTTTTGTGAGCTGTAGTTTGCTTGATGGTCCCAACCTCAATGTGAAACATTAGACAGCAATGGGGAAAACATAAAACATAATACTTGTGTGACCAGCTTGTCATTGGCTCTTCGGTGGCTGTGTTAAGAATTTTGCCCAAGATAGTAGAGTCAGTAAGGGAGAGGCTAGTGAGGGTAACAGGCTCTCTGCAGATCGAATCCCAGCACTGATATGCAGTAAAGGAGGGGCTTTTGATGGGTATCACTGTAAATATTTTGGGTGCCTTTTTCACAGAAATACAAACATGCAATATTTAATTCCAAAATAATGTTTTAGCCATTTTAATGACATAGCTCTAGGGACAGCAATGTCACTCTGTCCACCACTTTGTATCTCTACAACTACTGGGTGGACTGCAGTTAAATTTCTCACAGACATTCATGGCTCCCAGAGGATGAATCCTGGTGACTTTGACAATCCCCTGACTTTTCTTCTCGTGCCACCAGCAGGGCAAAGTTTTTACTTATATGGTGACATCTCACCATTTAGAAAATCACCTGGCACAAATCTTTGCAAAGACCTTCATAGTTCATGGAGGATGAAACCTAATGGCTTTGGTGCTAACATGAGGTTCACAACAACTGGATGGATTGACATTCAGACATTCATGGACCCCTAAAGAAACAACAATCACCTCACTTGTATTGCAGCATCATCATCAGGTCAAAATATTTTTTTTCTACTACTGTTTTATGAATACTTGCTAAAATAATGACATTCTCATTCCCTAAATGGTACTTTGTGTTTAGCGCTATTAAGCAAATATTAGCATGCTAACATGCTGAACTAAGATGGTAAACATTGTACCTAATAAACATTTGCATGTTTACATCAACACTGTGAATGTTTTAGCATGTTGATGTTGGCAAAACACCACTGTTCCAGAGTACAGCCTCATAGAACTGCTAGCATTGCTCTAGACTCATAGTCTTGTTGAATAGATTGAATAGTTCTTGGTATGAAACACACCCATTGGGTTAATTTTATAACAGAATCAGTTTCCCTTTTTTGCACTGTGGTCAGAGCCAGCACCTTGAGACCAGGGATCAAAGATGAACCACAGTCTTTTCGTCTGCATCCCCCTTTTGATTGACCTCCACAAAAATGTCTAACATCTAAAATGGAGCGAAGCATTTAGTGGAAAAACAAACATCTCTATTTCAGCTCTTTATAATCCTCATCATGTTTTCTCTCCCTTTTTAATCTTCCAGTAATTGTTCTTTCAGTCGACCGCAGGGATCACTACCCTTCACCCAGAGAGTTTAGCCTAGCCCTCGACCACAACATCTCCGCTGTCTCGCCACAATAACCTGGTATTGGATACTTACTCACCCATAATTCACAACTGCCAGGATTTCTAGGGTCTTTGCTTCCCAAATCAATTATCACAGATCTGCACAGACTTTCCCAGCTGATGACGGGAGCCTTCCCTGTTACTCAGAGGCTCCAAAAACACCAGATCAAATTCTAAGAAACTGTCACCAGCAACTGGGTTAAAAGCCTCATAGAATCCATGAATTTCTTATCAAATATAAAGAAATGTGCGATGACGTAACTGCAAAATCAGGCATTTATATTATCTCGGGAGAATGCAAAACTCGCGCGGAGTGGCACAGTACAAATTAAGCAGATTTAGACTCAAGTGTTCACGGCAGACCAGCAGAGTAAAGTACCCAAATCAGCTTAATATGGCTAAGCCTAAATATTTATAAAATCAGTTGTAATGGGCTTCTCCCCTGGCAGTACCATCCTCTCCAGTGTCACTGCGGATATAAGCTGGAAAACTGTGACTTTTGATGTCAAATGTGAGCTTCTATTGATTTTTTGTTTTGTTTTTTGTTTTTTTTTAATGAAATGATTAAACTGGTATTTTTAATAGACCACTTGTCTGCCACAAATACTAGACATGGAAACCCACTTAAAGACTGTTATTTATTGTTTTTGGTCACAATAAGTGTCTAAACGTAGTCTGGATCTGCCTCCCGTTCATAATGTTCCCCCTGCCCATGCCAGACCTCTGCTCAGCTTGTCTATTTGGTTACTATTACTGAGCCTTTGTTTGTACTTCAATGGAAGCTGATATGAGTTGTAAGAGGAGCCTGTTGCTACAAGAGTCTCAGCAAAGGTCAAACATGGTGGTTTGTTTTTTCTAGGATTCCTTTGGGATGCAGAGTGAATAACTTTAAGGCTTTTTACCTGTAGGCAATAAGGAGCAACAGCACCCCTGCCAGTTGGTCAATTAGAGACAAACATGTCTTTATGGACCTGCCAGATTGGGAAGTGTAAACATTTCATAACAATGGTTAAAATGTAGGAGGAGAAAGAAATGAGATTAAGGAGAAATGCCTGGATCGTTATCACCACATTTTTACCACCAGATTGTTAATATAAAACAGTAGTAGCCTGCAGCTTTATTTCATAGTCAGACTGAAATTTAAATTGATATTTGCTAAGAGATCAGTATAATTTTGGGGTGTTTGTTATGACGTTTTGGTCAAAACCATAATAGGACCACTTATTTCTGTGAGTTTTGACAGTCTTTTGTCGTCACAGCAACTGAACCCATGAAAGAGAGGCAGATAAAGCTACCCAGAACCCCTCCTTTGTATTTTGTTGGAGGAACATAGCACTGAGTGCAGAGGGGATTCCTAATAACTCAGAGGGTGTTTAAATAACTTAAACAAAAAAAGTAATCAACAGAAGGGATCTGTGTCAGTATTAGCAAGCTAAGCCTACTAGCTTTCACTTTCTGAATGGAGCACACCACAGAAGTTGACATTGCATCTCTCAGCAAGGCCATTTCTGTGGGAAATGCAGACTTATAGGCTTGAGTGTGTCAGTCTAGTTTATATTCCCTTATACAAAAGTGAGAAGACTGCAAATCACAGGTTGACTTTAAATATATTTAAAATCATTCAGCTTGTGTCATTTATTCATTCATGCTGTTCAAGATAAATGTGGGCATTATGATTTGTTTCCTTACATTGGATTTCATTGTGCAGCTGGGGCAAAATTAAAATAGATATCTTCCATGTTTGTCACAGAGCAAACAGGGGATGTAGGTGTGGCTGCATGTTTGCTGCCAGCGTCAAGAGTACACTGACCCCACCAGGCTGTCCTCATATACCTCAAGAAACTTCATCAAATGGAGACCTTATCGCAACTGCACTGTAAGATGGCAAAGAGCCAAACATGCATACCTTTCCCTGATTTTTCTCAGTGTTTAGATAAGTGCATGTTGCATATGGGATATAACTTATTTGTCAGTCACGTAAGGCCTGAGAGTGATGAGAACTACGTGGGGAATGTTAAGTGCAGTGTATCAGAAAACATCAAAGAATGCCCACTGCCTCAGGGAGCCCGTAAAATTAATGATCCAGATTGACTTCTGCACAGAACAAAGAGAGGAGAGAATAGGCTACTGTATGAAAAAGGTCACAGTTTAAGTTCCTGTGTGTTTTACGGTCTGCTGAACCATAATGTTTCACCTATTTAAAAATGGGCAGGCTTTACATCCTGGATGTGGCGTCAGCTTAGGAAGAATCTGACTACCTACCAAGAAAACGGAAGCAGCTTTCATTTCATAGTGGTTCACCAAGATGATAATTAAAAGACATGTTGCAAATCCATTTACTAGAATCATTCATTTTGTCTGCATCTAAACCTTTTTTCAAACATTTTTTGTGGATAAGAATGGGAGGAAGCTAGAGTACTAGTACTAGTACTAGTACTACTCGGAGAGAACCCACGCAGGCACAGGGAGAACATGCAAACTCCACACAGAAAAGCCCCGGGTTCGAGCCCCTTCTTGCTGTGAGGCGACAGTGCTATAATAATCACTCAAAAGTCACCTGATTTGGTCAAAATATCCTCAGGCTATCCTGTGCCTTGTTTTAGCATAGTGGCACCAATCCAAACACAATTGAAAAAACTGGTAAGTGAGCTCAAACCACTATTTCCAAGATCAAGAATATACCAATCTATTTTCAAACAGGACCCATTTATAAAGGTATTTGATCAATAAGCTTGTTTAAGACTTTTTTCGAGATCCTACAGCTTTAAATGACATTAAGGTTGAGTGAAATCAGTCTCTGTTTATAATGCAGCATGTTCCACAAATATTCCAGTACAGCTCTTCCCATAGTGATGCGAGTGTGTACCTGGAAAACTCGCATATCCACTTTCGAGAAGGAGAATTTGTTACTGAATAACTTTGTTGTGTTTCTGAGGAACAAATGTTGCGACCATTTGTAAATGTACTGAACCAATCCCAATCTGGAAACCATCCAAATCCAACCAGCTGGCCAGATGCTTCTGTGGTGCCTGAGTGCCGCTCATGTCCATGGTGACAATCTTTGCCCACCAAGCAAGAGAGAAAAGCCAGAAAAGCAGCTTCCTGGGGGAGCTGTAGTGCCACTGGCGCCTGCATGAGTGTGATATAAATCCCGACTGCTTTGAAAATAATTAGCGCAGGGATCAAGGCTAGCAGGGCAGTCTCCCCGGCCTGGCGCTGAAGAGGAGACAGGTGCCACCAGTGGTCTAAGCCACTGGAGCTGCACCCTTGTAGTACAGAGCAGACCCAGGCTGAGAGAAAGAATGCCAACCTCGATTAGACAAAAGAAAGAACCCCACTGGTCAGGCAGCTCTTGTTCCTTTTTTTGTGCTCCTGCAGCACACAGTTTGGGACTGTGGGAGGCTGCTGGGTGTGGGATTTGTATGGGTCTTGGAAGAGAAAGCGGCAGGAGAATTAGGTTTGAGGGGTGGGATGTTTGTGTCCACCCCAATGACCTGACTGTTGAACTGACCCCCTGGTATGATGAAAGCTATGTTTTTATTTGGCCAATATCTACAGACAGCAGTGGAGTCCAATGCAAATAGATGATGAGGAGATTGGAGGAATGGAAAACTTATAAAATAACAAAGTAAAATCCTGAGTTCAGGGCTCAGATGAAGATTAGTAAGATAAGTGATAAGAACACAAAGAACACACCAATGAGTCAGACAACTGTATTTTCTATTAACAAGATCCACAGGGAGATGACACCAAAGGCCTCAGGTTGCTTCACACAAAGTGTGTGTTGGATCATTTAACAGCGCCTGAAACACCCTTTAATGATCATAGACAATCTGGAAGTGGCCCACTTCCTGCAGCGATTGGCTGGGTGTGCGAAGGTGTGACAATACATTCTATACACAACTACTTCTGTTAGTTTTTGTGCACAAAATTGAGTAAAACACGCTGAGGGGAGTCTGTCTGCAAGTATGAGTACTATGTCCATACACAACTAATTGTGATGAGACTACACATACATGCAAAGACAGAGTTCTTGCAGAGATATCAGTGAGGCAGCGTGATGCAGTGGGGAGGAGACCATGAAAAACGGCTTTTTGCCTTTGCAAATTCAGATGTAGTCTACCTAGTTAGTTCCAGATCCAGACAAACATTGTGGTGTAGCTTACTATATTCTTCTTTGCAACAGCGCTGCCAACATTAATACCACTTGAAAATGCTAGGGAGGCAGGTCTCTCTTGCCATTTTAAACTGGACTAAAATGCAGGGTAAAACTGGGTTAAATCCCAGTTGCACAATATTGTTCACAAGAAAAAACATGACTCTGATATGGCATTATTGATTTAGTGATTGATTTATGGCATCTATCAATTCAGTGTTTCCTATGAGTGAGTCGTTTTGAAGGAGTCAGCACCTCAAAAGTGAGCTTGACCACGTCAACCTGACCAACCTGACCACGTCTCCCCAGTTTGGTTCCGACTTGTAACGGAGCTTCCCACGTCTGCTTACCCTCATGGAAATTCCTTTTCCCTGACAGCGTCGGAGTACGTGGAGAGACTGTCAGTCATTGTCCAGACAAATGACACAAGACCATCATTTTCCACTTTCAAGAAGCGTGGGGATCCCTGGCTGTGGTCGTCCGGAGGACAGGAAAAGGGAAAACAGGATGATAGGCAGTTCCTTCAACTAAGCGAAGGCTCCCAGGTTGGAACTGGGGATCCCCTCACTGATGTAACTCGTGGTGTTCAGTGTTGGAGAACCAGACAGTTGAGACGTTCCCATGTCATATTTCCTATTGTCTTTTGCACTTGGGTCAGGGATTCTCTTTCCGTCCCATGTTGGCAGTGATACTGCTGCTGCCAGAGCTGCTGTGGTTAGGAAGGCTTGCAGAATGAGCTGTGAGACAGCTGTCTTTTAAGTGGAGAAGCCAGGTTCAAGCCCTGGTTTTGGAAAACATCCATCCTGCAGCAGAGTCCTTGAGGATGACACTTAATCCTCTGCTGCTGACTCTGCACAATGACCTCTCAGGGGGAAAAGGGGCACGAACAAAGAAAACTTAGGGAACAGAGTTTTTATTTTGTTGATTTCTTGTGACTCACACCTGATTTTGAGGCATTTGTACATTACTTTAACGATACTTTATTCCTTTCACAACATTTTTGAGTAGGATATGATACCTTTTCTCCATTACATTTTTACTTGTTATTCTGATCAATTTTTAAAATATGATGCATTGATATATATTGAACCAATAATACATAAAGTAATTATAATTTACTCCACCTTGAGCTACAACATTAAAATGTAGCTTTTATGTTAGTGTTTTAACTATAACAATCCAGTAAATGTACACTATAATAATACAACACTCTAATAGGGGACATTTTGCATTGTAAGCACCTTTAGAAAAATTAAGTACATTTTGCTGATACTGCTGCTGTATGGTATAATTTTGAACATGAATTGGAGGATTTTAACACTGTGTTATTGGTACTTCTGTTTACTGTATAGTCAGTATGTGGCACATACAACAAAATAATGACAAGTTAGTCTGTTGCAATATCCGTGTTACAAACAGTCTACTGTAGCTGATCTCACTTTTGTGGGTGGTAGAAAGTTTAATCGCTCAGATAACTTGAATGTGTAACAAGACCCAGGATGGCTTTATTTAGCCTGTGGAGGTGACATCAGTCACAGGGATGTGAAAGGTATTTCAATCCCTAATGCCAAGAGGCTCATACTTTTGATGTCGTGAGGGTTGACTTTTACCTCCCTCCAGGCCCGCGATGCTGGCTGCAGGTAGCTTGACATATCTTAGAGTTATGGTGTGCACAGAAGAGCAGGAACAATTGGACTGATGACGTTTGCTTCAAGCTGCACATTTCTTTACCTCACGCTCCGACATTCAGTCAATGACTCCAGACTGATGACCACAAGGTCAGTTCCTATTATAACCCAGAAAAAAACTCTCACGCTCTCTCGCTAAGTGTCAAGTAAAATTATGACTACCTTGGTTTATGCCAAGAAACTGCCTTTGCCAGACTGTCTCAGTAACAGAATAGCAGCACCTGGCATATCATTGTTCCATGCATGTGCCAAACACACTTTTCTCTCATTAGCTGTTGAGGGATAGTAGTACATTTTGTTTATTGAAATAGTGAGTTGGGATTTATTATTTCCTCTTACAGAGGAAATGTGGACACTTATTAAACACCTCATACTCAGGACATTTGTACAACAACGAAATGAAGCCGGAAAAAGCAATAATGAGGGGAACCTGAAGAAGAATGGGGAAAGTAAGTGTGCCAGCTTTTTAGGAAGTTTAATCTGGCGACAACACCCTGCATTTTTCAAAGGCTTTACCTAGGGTCATGAAGCAGACTTGATGAGGTGACAAAGTGCTCAGGTACTTCTCATGCTCAGCACAGGCAGGGGGGCTCTCTGTCTTCCCTGAGGCCCAGCCATAGCAAAGTTTGTTCAAACGGGCAGAGCTACTGAGCCAGGATACAGATGACTGAGGAAGACAAATGCGCATATTTAAAAAAAAACGTGTATGTATTAATTTTATTTGAAATGAATGCCAATGTCCACATTCGATTTAGTGTCTGCTGCAGTAGACTGAGGAGCAGTCATGGGAAAATGTGAGCTTTGTACAAATAATTAGCACTGAGGATAAAATCGGATACATTTTGAGCAGACATTCATTTCCACATTTAAAAAATCCTTCTGTGAAAGTAACACAGTGATTGTTTGCGCAATTGGTCCGTGACCACAATTTGTCAGGACAAATCATATGACTGAGATACTTCCTTTCAAAATAGTGTTTAAGGAACCACTGAAATATGAAAATCAGCCCTTATTTTCAAATTAAAGGGCAAGCACGTTTACAGTCCACATTACAGGGATTCCTGATCAATTTGAAGCTTTCAAGTTATTTTATATCATTGCAACCACAAATGTTTAATTTTTTGGTTGTTTAAAGTGCTCCAGACTTAGCATAATGATTGAACATTGTGTGTACTGGAAGGGTTCCACATTTTTATATTGTGGGATATCTGCAGTAGCAGCCTTTCACTGGTTTCCCTCAGTGAATTTAAGAGTAGGAAAGAGGATGGCCGTTAACTTTGTGTATGTACTGACATCAGCCACTGACCAACGCTGTCAAACAGACATCAAAACATGCACTTAGGCAAACTGCACACTCCCTTTTCCCACATCCCATCCCAGAGCCCTTTATGTTGTCCACACAATGGAAATCCAAACACACAAGAAAGATTTTTCCATGCAAATGTGAAATCCATACAGGAAAAAGAAAAATATGCAGTTCGAAATTCACCATGCGCCCAAAGAAAACAACACTCTGCAAAGTGCTTGCGCCGCCAGCCCGACAACCTCCTGCCTTTCAATTATGCTGCCAGCAGTATATCAACTTGACAAATACTGAAGGATGTGACCTCTTGATCTGAGCTGAACCCAACCTTACCTCGAAATCATGGTCAGTGTGAGCTGACGAACAAAACTGTAATCTCTAAAAAAAAGAGACAGAGTTAAGTAATCACAGCCACATTCAGCAGCTCCAATCAAATGGATAAATGATAAGGAGCATTTTTAACCTCTCTTTTTAAATATTACTTAGTTAAAATCTGACGCAAACTCTTTTCTAGTGAATGAGATGTCGGGAAGGCCATCTGTAATTATATTCAATCACAGGGTGGGTCAGTGTTTGGATTAGCTCCACTTGTATCAGTTTGTAGATAATATGGACTTGTGTGGCATCTAACTGTTGCCTCTCATGAATCCGAAAAACCTAAATAGTCACCTGCTATGTTACAGATGATATATGACAGCTTCAGTATGGTGCAGGCCCCTATTTTTATTTTGTGTGGTGCGCATCATTTCATTTTCCTCTTGATGTTTTTTTTTCTTTTAACATTTAAGGTAAACACTTGGCAGCAGATATTATCGGCGGTCCCACTGGGCAGGGGACAGGCTGTGGGAAAGTATATAAAAGTGGCACTGAAACGATGATCTGTCTTCAGATGGGACTCTAATTGTTGCTGTCTGAACACCTCCTCCCAGTCTTAGAGACAGTGTCGTCTGAAACACGCCGCTGCTGTTAACAATCGTCTGGTGATGCACGTTGCAGTCCCTCAGCTCTAGGAGTTAGAAAGCTGCCTGGCTTCGGTACAGCACTGGTAACGATGACAAGCCAGATGTGTCACAGTAAGTTCCTTGGCACAGTCAGTAACTACGCACATTGCTCATCCCACAAGTAGATGCAGACAGATAAATGTGGCTCTGCTGACGAGCAGCTCAGCATCAAACAGATAAAAAGTTTGACTTGGCTTTAAAAATGTGCACGGTTATTATCTGTTGCTAAACTTGCAGACATACGGTATGCAGCTGTGTGCATTTTGATTTTTCAGCAGAAAGACAAACCAATGGATTTTTCCCCCTACATATTTCTTGAAGAAATGCACTAGCTGATGCACGGCACTGATTCAAATGCTTTTTACATAAACCATTCTTGCTTTTGCCATCTGTTTGTTTGGTGGCACAAAAGGAAATTAAATGCGAACATGTCTGTCCTGTATATCCATCCAATACATCACTGTAACAAACCGCACTTATACTCTGTGATGCACCAGAGGATCTATTGTGCCTCTACAAGCTGAAAAACAAAAGTGGAGCAGCCTGTTCCATATACGAGAGAAAAAGTAGAGGTAAAAAATACAGGTAAAAAGAATATATACAATATATACAACAAACCAAAAAGCAAATTTCCCTCACATATGAAGGAAGACTAACCAAGTCCACGAACGTTACTAGGTCTGTGAGGTTGTACTGAGACACAGTGGTGGTTTTACCAAAATGCATGTAAAAATATGCTAATATACTTAAAATGACAATATTAACATGGTAATGTTTAGGGGGTGTAATGTTTATGACATGTATGATCAACATCTTAGTGTGTCAGCATACTAACATTCGTGAGTTAGCATTAAAAAACAAAATGGTTGAGGCTCATGGAATGTTAAAAAACTAAAATTTTGACCTGACGGTGGAGCTAGAGGAGAATTCAGGGGTTCATCAAAGTAATTGCAATTGATCCTGTGGGGAAGATGAATGTCTGTACCAAATTTCATGGCAATCCACCCAATAATTGCTGAAATATTTCAGTCTGGTCCAAAGTGGTGAACCAACGGACCCACACTGCAATTTCCAGAGCCTCAAGCTAGCATGATCAAAAAGATAGATTTATTTGTTGATGTGAAGTATGAGTAGTCTTAGCAGCTGTATCACCACTGAAACCAAACCAGCTACAGTGTACAGATAGTCCTTGTGCATCTCCACTTTTAAGTCTGATGTTTTATATTTACTTGGTGTCTAAGAGTTTGCAGATGCGTGAGGCCCCACATCTTCCCCCTGAGAGTACAGAGTGAAGCAAATATTACAATCCTCTTAGGAAAGATATAGATGTCATCAGATTTTAGGATACTGCATTTTTAAGGCCTAGCCCTTTTAAGTTTGCAGAAGTGTTCAGAGGTCCCTCCTGTAAATTTGATTGGCACTGCTATAAAATTAAAAGGACCTATTGGCAGGGGCACTTTTGACAAATTGTAAACCAGCTGAGTTTACCTCTTCAAACTTAACATGTAACACTTGTGAATGAGTCACAGAACTACACTATGGATCTGCCAAACACATTTACGTGCTCAGCCAGCGTGCCAAACACAACACATGGATCCAAGTGAGACCTGCACATCCATATGGAAACCCCAAAGAAATTCTGTACAGCTTTATTGTGAAAATCTGGAAAGAAACTACTACAAAAACATAAATCATATATTCTGTAGCATTCACAATAAATACAAACCTTCTTTCCTTAACAGTTACAGTAGAGTGGATTAAACATGCTTACTTCCAGTCAGTCATATATTTAATGATGATGAGATGTGGACTTTCAGGCTCCCCCAACCATTTTCCATCAATCTCCCACTCAGCAAATATATATTCTATTACATATATATATATATATGTATACACACACACACACACACACACATATATATATATATATATAAATAGCTGTTAATGCTAATGTTGGCTATGTAGCAACGTTTTGTGAGAATTACATATCAGGCTGATCAATCAACTCTGCTCTCTATGCTTTTATAAGAAACACATCCACCTTTTTTATCAGGTTTGTATTGCTGTTGGAACAAAGGCCAAGATTTAACATTTCATCGAACAACATCCTGTATTTCTGAACTGTAATTTCCTTCTTAATGCTGGGACACTGTGCACACTTTGCAAGGACACAACAAAATGGGTAAGACATTTCAAAAGTACTGTTTGATGATTGACACAGGCAAGACAAGGTGTACTGCATATGGGATCACTAGGGATTCAACCACCCTTTCACAGTTAAGGGGCAACAAGGCTTGTCTGGGATTTATCATGACATTTCGTGGACATTCATCATCTAGTCAGTGCTGGACTTAATACATTGCTGACAAGGAAAATACATATATAAAACTGATGCCGCACAGCACAGACACAAATGCAAAAACACCCAGATTAGGATAGAGAAAGATGTAGATATAGAAACTTTGATTCTGGATTCAGTAGGTGTGTTCTCAAATGCTGAGCAAATCTAAGGCAGACAAAACATTGGCAAGAAAAAACACAAATCTGTGTGTATTTCCATTGTGTCCCAGGTAGATATATAGGCACCTCTAATATAGACACATCTAAATAGAATGTCAGACATAACCAAGTCAATAATTCCCATAAAAATGATAATATGGTTTTAGAAAAACAGGACTTTTGGCTGGAAGAAGAATCCAAAAAGTGGCATACATCAAGCCCTGAAAGTCAGATTTCTTATCCTTTCTGCCACACATAGGATAAGTACTGTATTTATATGAAATACATGTCTTGGGACATATAGTGGATGTGAAATGGACCAGAGGAATCCAGGGGAAGAAAACAAGTCACTTTCTCTACCAGCAAACTGGAGAGATTTAAGAACGTGGCCTCAGACTTGGCAAAAAATATGGAAGACAGTCACGAAGCTGAATGTGGGCAATAAACAACAAGTCACGCAAATGTACACTTCACATGCAACACAGTTGGTGATTCACTTAACCGTCTGGCTGAAGTTTTATTCCCGTTGGCCTTGGTTACATATGGCATCATTTCTTATTACAGCAGAGAACAGACAAACACACAAGAGAAGCTGAATGCAGGTTATCAATATAATACTCACAAATTACACCATGCAGAGAGAATCCAAGTAAACCACTCTCACTGCCAACTTCATTTGAGACAATGGAAACCTTTTGGTCTCCCCTCCCTTTTGAACAGTCAGAACACTGCTCCCTCCTTACGTCAGCCCCGCTCCCCTATTAAAACAATATACGAATGACTTTGTGTGAAGGCCATTAATGACTAAAGGAATTAATACTGAGCCACAGCCATGTCTCAAAGGGTTACGCCAACTTCCCACACTATGAGCGTCTGCTATACAGCAGGCCTCCACGACCACCAGCGTTGTCCGGACACGATTGTTAACATCAGAACCTACATGTTTCCTCTTAATTGGACGCCTTTCATCAAACAATAACAAGCTGGCTTCTGCCAACCAGCTGGGGAAGGGAGGGGTTCAACAGAGATAACACAATTACATACAGTGGACGAAAGCAAGTAATATCAGAGATGCTGGAGGACAGAAATGGAGATATGAAAGAGGAGAGCCAACTGAGTCTCAAATCACCCGTTTCCTAAACACATTACAGTTACTTGCTTGTGCAATTTATCAAATAAAAATGACAAACTTTTATAGGTTACACTCTTTCCATGTTGGGATTGAGCAGCTTTGATATTTGATATCATTTTAAACTGTATCATTAGGTTTTTTCCTCTTTCTGTTTCTCTTTCAGCAAACTGCATCAGGCATTGTCCAGATTTTCTATAATGTATTGTCTAAACAAAAACTTTATCTAAAGCTCTTTGCATGGAGACAGATTTAAAATGAGAAATGAATGGGGGCCTTCCAAGTACAATTTAAAGCTTCTACCACATGCATTCTCTACCTGCACAGGTGTTTTCATTCATTTGGCTGACTGACACCTCCCTGAGCCTCCCATTAGTTGCACCTGTTAAGAGTGTGTCATGACCCGGCTCAGGAGGATCACAACAAAAAGGAAACCACACCATGATGAAGTGGGACAACTTTATCACTCCAATTAGTTCAAAAAGGGCATAGCAGAGCTTCATCTGACTTCAGCCTACACAGATCTGAACAATTTGCTTTTGAACTACATTGTTGACAATTTTAAAATAACTGCGGTGCATTTCTTTGTTGTTGTGATGATTTTGTTGGTTCACAGACTGGAGCACCAGAACTGACTGATCACATATGAGAGGCTGAGTTTGTTTGTAATTAGCCATTGATGTGACAAAGCGGCGAGCATGGGAAATGTTGTGCCATGCCAGAATGATCCCAAAAATACTGAATTTAATGTTTTGAACTGTTGAATAACTTAAAAAACTTTGTCATCAATTTTTTTAAATCTGTTAAGTATGACCTAATGGCTCACAGTGAAAGAAGAGAAAGCTGGCCAAAGCTAGGAAAGACCTATTGACCACACAGCTAATATCCACACCAGCCTTGCAAAAGACCAACACATCCGGTGGTAATTCTGTGGCCACAGAGGGAATCATCATTCATGCCAAATTTGGAGCACACAGGGCCAGGCTCTACTGTAGGCCATGTTTTCAAAATTTTCTTGCAGTAGCCTGAGGTTCCATAGTGTAAAAGGGTCTGAAAATCAATCAACAGACTCTTGAGACTTGTTTGATCTTCAGTTTCAAACAGGGCAGCATGGTCCGTAAAATGATTCAGATTTTCATTCATTTATTTTTTTTGTTTATGTATTCTGAAATACACTAATATCTACTAACATTTTTGAGTCACAGGTGGGTTGATTTGCAGCATTGAGGTTTGTAGTAACATCTTCTAGAATTACAAATGTAGTGTATTAGCCATTGATATACTCTGGCCACATACCACAGTGGCTTGAAAGATTCATGTCGTGTTTATGATGGAGTTAGCAGGCTTCTGGCCCCTGGGTTCAAAGAACCATCCCGAAACAAAGGAAGATGGAGAATGACCTGACCCGACTCTGCAGTGTGAAATCACTCCCAGGTCACATGTGTTTTTGTTCATCCTCTTCACCTTGAGGTTTTAGAAGATGGAGCAGATAGCACGCAACGGTGCAGCAGACCTGCTAAAGGCCACCTCGCTGGTCCAGATGCAGTCTTTCATCTTTTTTTAGAAGCACAGTTGTGGTAATGATTTCTGCACTGACAGAAAGCCTGTGTATGATCACAGTATGCTGTTGCTCGGGGACAGAACAGGCATGCAGTTTATTATTCTGAATCTGGAGAATATTTCATGGAAATATTCTCTGCTAGTCGTGGGGTGAAAAACCTTTCACGCTATTATTGACAACTCCTCCACAGCGAGCCAAGCGGCTCCTCCAGCTTGTCATTTTCACAGCTAGGCTCGTGTGTGCATATTGCAAAATAATAATTGTCCAATTTATCACATCGGAAGAATGGTGAAATACTCTGGATATATAAAACCGATAGGGTCAGCCGTTGACACAAGACAGTCCACTGCCCCATCAAGATCAAATGAGTGCCGTTTTGTGCTGAATCTCCTCAAGTTTTTCGTGATAAGGGAAGCACAGTGAGGCTCTCCAGACCAGCTCTGCTGTCCCTGCACAGATAAATGGCTTCCTCTTTTGAAAGGTCCCACTCCTCATTTGGACAAGCAACATAATCAGCTAAACACTTTCGAGTATTCCCTCATTAATGTAAGCTCAAGCTTTGAAGCAAGGCTGTCTTCTTTGCACCCAAGTCAGTTTGGATAGAATCCATGCTCTGATGAACCTTTTGAAGAGCTGAGGCTTGGTTTTTCACTACAAAATGGGTTTAGAAAGATGTCAGTCACTCCAGTTATTATTGTGTCTTTGATATAAATGATTTAAAACAGGGATTTTGTAAATGAAAATTAAATTAATGCAAAAAAATCTGGCTTTGTATATACCCAAGTGTTTTATGTCAGAATAACAAAGGAACACCACAGCTGCAGATTCACATTTTTCGAATAAAACAATCCTTTTGAATTTTCATTTACATAACTTCAAAAAGTCTCAAAAACAGACAGACGAACACAGCAAGGCATAATTTAGAGTGAAAACAGAACTTAATGACCACAAAAAAACAGATGGCAGAGGAATGTCTTAAAATACTGAAAAGACGTCCAAATAGAAAGACCTCTGCTCTTCTCACTGGTGTTAACTTTACATGTTAAATATTCATGAGTCATACGTAATCCTAATAATTTTAAATAACTAAAAGCCCTCATTGCTTAAATTTATGTGTTTTGTAATTCAACAAGCTTCTGTCTCAACTACAGAAATATCTCTCTTATTTTATTCCAAGAACTGCTTAAACAACAAAAACATTCGAAATATTTAATTTAGTTAAGATTAAGTTTTTCCATTGTTAGCAACCATCAGCTGTTGTCAAATTAAAAGCACCCAACATGAAGTCCCCTGCTGTTTTCAATTACTCTCTACAGTTATCCAGACGAACTGAAATATAATACAACATATGGTGGTACTTATATATGCAGCACTCGACTGAGTTATATTTCTGAGGAAGAAATGATCTCTTCATCTAGTTGTAAACACTTTTTTTTTCATCACAGTGAAACAATTTTGCCATTCTGTTTCATGTTACAAATATTACTGAACTATTAGCTTTTATTTGCTTCAAAACGTAATCATTTTTGGAGTGTTAATGGTTTAATTTCACAATTCTTTTGGATGACTCTGCTTATCACAGCTCTATTTTTTTATGGTGGATGTTTTTTTTTCTCCCCTCTGTGAGCCTGCGGTGTTGTGGTGGGTCGTTAGTGAGACGAGGCTCACCTGGGCTGCTGAAGTGACCTGATCTCCCTTTTGTCTGAACCATGATCTGGTTCATAAGTGGTGTGCTGCATTTAAAAACCTAAACAATTAACTAAAACTTGTAATCTGAATTATTTTTATTTTGCTCATGATAAAGACGGAGTATGAGGTCACTTTAATTTCTAACAGAAAGCTTAGTAAGAATTATGCCCTGACATGGCCTGGAGTGTTTTTGAGAAGATACAGGCACACAGTAAAAGCCCAATCCCTCGATTCTATTTTTGCCATTTATTGCTTATTATATTGAGATTCTTACTATATCTTAGAGGAACTATACATGCTGAAACTTTCCCATTATCTAACTGAGAAACAATGATTTTTGCAGGTGTAAGACACAGATATCTGACACACATAAGTTCAATAACCAAGATGACAAATTCAAAGAAAGATCATCATTAAAACATAGTATATCTGCTCCTGTTTGCACCTCCAGATTATTTGGTTTAATCCATGTGTACTGATGTGTTCTGGCCCAAGTGAAATGTGTAGGAAAATGGCAATAAATGGCCTTGAGATCTTTCACATGTAGTCATCTCACAAAAATCCGTGATGATTTTTTTGTCATCACAGTCATGTGATCATGTCAGTAAATCATGCGCATAATTTCATGCTGACAAGGAAGACATCCTCTGTGCACGTGAGTGTTCTCCTGGTGTTCAATCTCATGTCATACAGAAATGCACATCAGGTGGACTGCAGACTTTAAAACGTGTAATGTTTTTTTCATTGACCAGTTAAATTTTCATTATTATTCTGCTTTTGAAGTGAAGCTGGCAGGGCAACAGTCACTGCCCCACATAACTGCAGATGAATTGATTAGAGTTGATTAAATGGTTGACATTGTACTGCAGTTTATTTACTTTGTACTACAGTGAACTAGAATGCAATGTACTGATACTAAATTAACTGTAATTCAGCTGAGACAATTAAAGTGGCATTGCACTATTCACATATAAATTTGAAAAATTACTTGCAGAAAGAATTTGCTGAGCCATATTGTTTACTAACAGGAAGCAATGTATTTGATGTAAATGACCAAAAGCAGACTGCGCAATTACATGTGTTGTGACAGGCACTCCTTTACCATAGCGTAACTTTTTATAGTAGAGAAAAAGGCCTAATTCTACCCCCCTCCTCATCATTTTGCTTTTAATCTGCATTGACACTGTTGCACCGCATATAAGCCAGTCATAACACAGTTTTGGAAAAGGGTGTAGACTTAACAGTAACAGATTAAATTTATGGACACAATGGTCTAAAACTGAGCCCACCCCTGACTGTCAAAACTAAATGAAACCTGAGTGCAGAGAAAAGGTTTAGAGAGTTCACAGAGTAGTTGTGTGTCAGGACTGAACTTTTGATGGGTCGTCCAGTTTGTGTGCTCATGTAGATATAAACTGTAACGGTGACTCATCATGAGGCAGAGCTGCCATTGTACTTTACCTGCGCGTGTGTTATTTTGACATGGAAATGACACCATTATACAGCTCTGCATTGACTGCTTGTAGCCACATCTAAGCTCCGGCAGCGTGCTTGTGATACGAACTGGAAAATGTAATGAACGCCAAGGGAATCAACAAAGGTGTCTCCAAAATGAAGAAAAAAACGAGCATCTCACTGGTTTTCACCTCATTTCCCGGCTATTTCATAACATGTTCTGCTGTCAATGGAATTGTGCAATAATTGGTTTCAAAGAAAATCATTAAATTAATTCACCACAACAATCCAGATGACATCAGTGGAATGGCTTTGTTTTTTTTCCTTTTGGTAGAAACACTGCAATAGTTTTTGAATGCCCCATGGACAACAAGAGTGAAAATAAGGCGAGATCATGGGACTGAGAATATGAGAAACTTAAGTCGTAATTCTTTTTGTTTTAATTGAAACATCTTGTCTCTTACCCATTTGATAGATCATCAGTCAAGGTGATGCAGTTGTTCATTGCATGTCATGAACATTGAGCATACCATATCTGCTGTTAGTGGTCATTTAGGTATTGTCATCTCTATGTAGCCCTCTCCTGGCTTCATCGTTGTGTTTCTTGACTGAACTAGACTGAGGTGCTGTCACGCAGCGTCTGCTTGTTTTGTCAGCTGGCCAGTGGAGTGTCCACGGTCACTGTCATGTCCACGGTCTGTGGTCTATGTGTCGTTAGACAGGAAGATAAATGTGACTGCTATGGGCAGCATCACTATTAATGAAAAGTGACATCATCGCGTGGTCTGCTTAACAGCAATCAGGCCTCTTTCTCTGCAACACTCAATGCAATCCAGATGTCCGTTTGATTAAAGGCTTAAACGAGATTGGAGAGGGTGAGAAGGGGGGCGGCACAGCACAGGTCAACCCCTGGATTCTTAAACAAAGAGTTTTATAAATTTCTCTTAAAATAAAAACACATGGATAGAAATCCACCCCCTAAACATTTTTCCTACCCATTTCTTCTCTGATGGCTGTCACCTGGCTTCAAGCAGCAGCACTTGATAATCTGCATGAAAATTCTTGCCTAATTGGATCCACTACTTCTTGTGAGACATTACATATTTCCTTCTCTAATAGTTGTGGGAAATCACACTCCAGTTTTCGCACAGCTGGGAAGCTAAATGGAAAGTGCACGCTTACCAGCAGGGATACTATTTGTTGCAATCAGTGCAACCAGTCTGTTAGTCCACAATTTTGGTCCAGACAATAATACCAACTACTAGATGAATTTACATTAAAATTTTGTGCAGACATTCGTGGTCCCCAGACTTTGGTAATCTATTGACTTTTTCTCTACCCCTGCTATAGGGCTGTCACTTTTGGTTTTTTGTGGTATTTAATGATATAAGTGGTAATAAGCAGCTGTTAGCATGCTAACATGCTAAAATAAGATGGTGGACATCATGATGCTAAACATCACCATGTTGGCAATGTCATTGTGAACATGTTTGTATGCTGATGTTAGCATTTCATTCAAAACACAGTCAGGACTAAAGGAGCTAAGGAGCTATGGTGTTGGGGGTGTGTTGCACAGCAGTTTATAATACCATGATACAAGACTTTAAAACAGTGGAAAGTTAGAGTAACAAAAACAAACAAAAGTGGAGATACATTGTTTGCGTAACAAGGTAATCTACCAAGAATGTGTATTTGCACAGTCTGATTGGCCACCATAAATGAAAAGTTCTGAATTCTGTCAACATGACTTCAGGGGTCAACTTCACGACTTTGTTAACATTAGCAAATGATCATATTTTGTAAATCAGAGGCTTAAATTTAAGGTAAAAGCAGATTTCGCCCACCACTCTGCTAGAAAAACCTGGTAAACTGTCACACCTGCGGCCACCTCTATGAAAACTGCGATGGAGGTGAGCTGTCATAACGAACTGTGAACGGTTTCTAACTGCACCGCTATGAGAGCGGTAATGGGAAATGATTTTGATCTACCTCATTTTCTGTCAAAACATTTCAGCAGTTTGTCTAAATCACAAGATGAAGACTCCTTGAAAGTCTCACAGTGACAGATGCAGTCATCTGGCAGTGCCACCAGGGACTCACCTCATGTCCAGAAAAGAGGGATTTAGGTAAACGAAAAAAAAAAAATCATGAAAACACACCTGTCACAGACGAGGATGAATTAAGTCTACCTCGATTTTTCCCTTCTCTCTCCAACCAGCATTTGACCTGTGCTGGCCACAAGAAGACGCGGGCGGTTTGGACTGACTGCAACCTGAACTGCCACATAAAATGACTCACCTGACACTGACTGGGCGTGACCGTCCTCAGCTCACATTTTCCCCCACCAAATTTTCACAAGAGCAAAGCCAAGGTTGAAAACTGAAGCATAAACCCACCCAGTCCTTTTTGGCCCACTTGTTTGTTTTAGCGTATATGTTGCTGATGCAGGATGGATAGAGGGATGAAAAATGAGAATCGGTGACTCACTTTATTTGCCTTGTTCCCACTAATGGCAGGCATGATGTTTATCATGTTACTATGGTGGCCCTGATGGTATCCCAAGTTCTGTGACGTGCTGTTTTCCACCATGTTTCCATGTATGGGGGTCATTAAAAAGCCTAAATATCATTAAGAGGTATTTCTGTTTTGTTTTGACTGTGCAGGTACCATACAAACATGTAGACGCTTGGAGAAAACACTGGGAAACTCCCTTTTCTGTGTGTGTTAAGCTCTCCCATTCTCTGTGGGCCAGATGTTACACAGGGGAAACCATCGCTCACTGTCTGTGCCTCTGTCAGGATTGCAGTGATGTTATCTGTTGGTGTAAGCTTGACGGCTGCCACACATGTAGGCTGCGGGCCCTGTGAGTGTGGGGGTGGGGGGCCATGAGAGACCTTGAGCCAGTTACGCAGGGAAAGGTAGCATATGAACTAAAGTGAAAACACAGAAGAGACAGCTGAATTAGGAGAGCGTGAGGCCTGTCCATCAACTTGTTTGCGTGTTTGTTTTACCAATTATTTGTTTGTTTATTTCTCTGCATGGCGCCTGACTTATGAGGCCCAAGAAGAGGGAGACATATTCAAATTTTCCACTCATTTTGAAGGCAACACTACTCACTATGAAATACATATATTGCTCTGGTCTGGAGTAGAACAACATGTTGAGGACCACAACACGAACTGTTAATCTCTGATATAATCAATTACTTTCAATTACTTGAAGCTTCCTCACGAACACTGAACAGGTGACTAAATTTCACGACTCACTTCTTGTTCCAGATTTGCACACAGAGTAGTTCAATTAAAAGTCAGCAAAAGGGTAAACTGGAGCTCTCCAAGCTAACCGTAAGTTAGCAAACTTGTTAGCTCGTTAGCTTAACTTGGTTGCTTACAGGACAGTAAGTTAATACAGTTTATTTCATACAATGAAATAAAGCTGCAGTGACTCCTCTCTTAAAACTTACTTCACACAGTTTTTATTCCAAAAGGAGGTTAAATAAAAGTGAATGGTGTTACGCAGCTAATTAGTTAGGATGGCCTCCTCCATTTTGGACTCTAAGGCTCTCCTTCCCCTCAAAGGTCAGCACTGTCAGGAGGGCTTGCTATTGGTCAACAACTGACTTAGTGGTGGACTTAACTTTTGGCTACAGTAAGTCCATAAGCAACAGTGCCACTAAAAACAGTAATTTATGTCATGTAATTTCTGTGCATTCTGATCTCATTTGAACCTACTAAAACAAACAAACAAACAAAGTTAGGGTTCATATGTCGCAAAAAACATTTTAAAAAGTCATTTTTTTATTTTATTGGTCTCTCAATTTTTTCTTGCTTACATCTTTAACACTGATATTTTCAACATTGCAGATCTAAAATTGCTTTTTGTCAAATGTTTGCAAAGTGTCAGTGCTCAGATTGTGTAAACGGTGGCTATATTTAGTTAAAAATCTGACAATTTAAGGGTGCCTTGGTGGCCTAGAAGTCGAGGCCCTGACTATAAACCACAACCACCCTGTTTTGCATCCGGCAGGGGACCTTTGTTAGGTCATTCCCCAAATCACTAAAAGCAAACATGATCATTAAACTGCCACTGTGTTCCAAATTTCATAACAACATATTTTCTGTTGTAACTGACAGATACTTTTGACAAACCCTCTAGATGAGGGAAAAACAAATATTTAAAACTGAAAATGGCTGTAAATTTAGCATGATAAATATTTGAACTGCTACAGCGATTCTGAAAAGATGTAACACAACTGCATCATTCAAAACAGCAAAACACAACAAATACCTTTATCTATGTTTAAACATCTTAAATGTATCTTATCTGCTTTCTAAACACAGCCAAATCTCTCTTTCCTCTCCGGTCCGAGGAGACATGCAAAGCAGCCCTCTGGTCTCAGGATGTCTGTCCCACGTTTGAAGTTTATCTAACTACCATATGTATCTGTTTTCCCCAGCAGAGTAAATGATGAGACTCTCTATCCACTTATCATCCACCCCCCCACCAGTGTGCATGTTATTTATTATGAAATGACACCTCACTGTCCGGAGAGCCTACTGCAGTGGGCATGATTCATGGAAGCAGACTATGAGACACAGGAAGGCCATTAAAAATCCTATCAACATCACGTCGCAGTTGGTGGACCACAAAGAGGAAACTGGATAGCCAACGAGAAGTTTTATGTTCAAGCCTGTTTTCCTAATGGGGAGTCCAGATCAAAACACTCTAATCCAACCTTTATCCCAAATGGGACATGATTATATTTTATGTGAATGATCTGAATCTCTAAGAAATGGTTTGACATGTTGAGATATATGCTTATCTGCTTTCCTTCCTGAGAGTTACGGAAGATGACTGATACCTCTCCTTTAAGTGTATGGTAAATATGAAGCTATAGCCAGCAGTCAGTTAGCTTATCTTAGCATAAAGAATGGAAACAGGGGGAAACAGTTAGCCTGACTCTGTCTGTTAGTAACCATATCCACCTATTAGCTCCTCCAAAGCTCACAAATATACATCGTGTACCTTGCTTGTTTAATCCCTGCAAAAACCGAAGTGTAAAAATGACAAGTTGTGGTTTTACATTAGCCATGCAAACTGCCTCCTAGTTCCATCTTCCTATTCAACAGACATGAGATCTTGCCACCTGACTCTTGGCAAGAAAGCAAATAAGCATGTTTTCCATGTCTGATTATTTCTTTTGAAACGATAATGCACTCCTGTACATAAACAAAGGCCTTACTTGTGGGTTAAAGGCCACAAATATTAACAGGCCTCTGGTCTGTTTGGGTGTATTTTAAGCCAGAAATGATAAATATGGCATTACTAAAATTATTACAGACACACATGAATGGTCCTGGCAAATACACTGAAAGTATTCTGAGACAGTTGCAGATGCCTGAGCTCAAATGGCATCAGTCTGAGCTGAAAAACATCCAGCATGCAATGTTTATGAAACTAAATCCTTAAGAGCCCAGAAATTTCAGCTCAGTGATAAATTTCCTTTTTGGATTGTTTCAATCTTCGAATGCACTTAGATACACATTCTGGCTGCTTTGAAGACTGAAGGTGGACATATGGCTCTCCCTTTCCTCCCTTCAATTTACTGATACATACCAGGTGTTATACTTTTCATGTTGCCTTCTCAAGATAAAGGTTTCATTCCTGGAAGAAAAGAAAAAAAACACACACACACATACATGTTGGTGCGCTACATTGGAAGAGGCTGCCTTTTTTTCCCAAAATATATTGTGCTATCCTGTGGCAGAAATGAATTCTAATTTCTTTGTCTGAGCAGCAAAGGGGTCTGTTGCATCCCATGTGGCCCTCAGATGTTTCTGTTATTACCACTGTGCTACGACAATTTATTATAGCAGAGTTCCAGGACACAAAGAGAAACAAAGAGGCAAGAGTTTTCTCCCAAGGCATGCAGCAAAGGCCAATAGTGCAATGGACAAAGTGAACAAAAAGGGCCACAAGAAAGTGAAAGATAATGAAAAGATAAGAAGGAAGGAATGAGAGGCTTTGTACACTGCCTGTCAGGTTGTTCTGATGGGCGTCTCCTTTAAAAGTCAAGGGGTGGTCAATATCACACACTTCACAGAAAAATGCATGGAAAATGTGGGGTGAAGTTCTGGTGGTGGCTGTTTTGAATTTATCACAGTGATACACTCCATAACTGTCACGGTGTACCATTTTGTTATGGAAGGGGAAAGGAAAAAAAAAAAAAACTTAATTTCTCATCTAATTAAGTCCCTGTAGATCAGAAGGTGTTTGACAAGGAGCTGCATGACTTTTTCAAGTGAGGTAATGCTCATGTCTACCAGCAGATTAAGCTGCCAGGACAGGCCCTTGTCATATTAATTAGTGGAGGTTAACACCAAACACTAACCCAGAATAATTCCTGCCAAAAAATCAGAAATAACAATGGCCCATCCTCACCAGATGCAAATGAATCATATAGGTGGACTAAAAGCGCAAGTCCCATTACACTGTGCTACGTTTTACTGAACCCAAATGATCCAATACCAGATGTGCAAATCTATACCAGCGGCTCACTAACTTTCTGTCAGCCCGTATTGGAGCGTAAATCCTCCCAAAAATGTCTCTTATAGCTGGGGCAAGGAGAGTTGTGGTAACATTAATAGTCCTGCCCTATCAGGAGGGACTGTAAGAACAAACCCAGTGGATGTCAACATTCCTGTGAAGTCTGTGTCACTCTTTTTCATAATCACATTTAAAGTTTTAATCTGATTAAGCATGTACAATACAAGCTTACCCCATGTGTGGTCTCCCTGCCCTAAAACCTCCACCCCAAATCCTATTATTACCCATTTTCATTACAGGATAATACCTGTGGGATATTGTATCATTATTGTTGCTAATACTATTAATATATTACTGATTGACACTTGCATCACATGCTTTGCTTTTGAGATACATTTTTACTCCTGAGAAGACAATAAGTGGACAGAGACTGCTACTGTTAATACAGTAGTTGTGTTTTTGAATGGGAAATAGTCACTACCACTGATTTCTACACATTACTCACAAGCGTTTGGCTGTCAAGTGTCAGCAGACAGAGTGGACAGGCTTATATTGGAAGATAACAACTGCCCCTATTTTCATGCCATGTGAATAGCGAACTAAGCTGTTTCTAAATGTAGAGTGTTATTTTAAATGCATTACGCTGACCTGTAAAACACGCCGCTGTAAATTTTTCCCTGTTAAGTCTTAATAGGCTTGACTCCTGTTATTTTATCTACCGTGTTAGGGGTGCTAAATCAAACTGTTTCTAATTAGAGGGAAGTGATTGCAGGGAGAGGCAGGGAGGTCTGAGGAAACCCAGCCACTGAAGGTGTGAAAGATGAGGACAGATGTTGTGCTGTCTCTGATGGTGAGGTCACTTTGATGGCTTTGACCTCATACGCGCGAGTCAGCAGGACTCTCGCAGCCAACAGGTCATAAATATATGCCTGGGATCGGGAGGCAGACATTACCAACATAGTGCTGCATGACCTAATGATCTGGCAAGCTATAGACGGCGTAGTGTGTTGTTTTGGTGTGCCCATACTACCATTCATTCACACTGCAAAATAGATTTACTGTTCTGCTGCTATATATAAGAAAATATGATACTGATCAAAGAGGGTATAAATCCTTGTTGTTAAAATTGAGAAAAAATAAAGAAAGTTAGACGAATATTTACTCTTGTGTCGTCAGGCAGAAAAGTGTATTTATTCCAGGTGTCATGCCAGTAAGATGTCCTTGACCTAATACTTGCATGATAGCAAAGGAATTACAAATTGGCTAATTGAGCACTTTAGACGCATTATAAAAATTAGTGTTGGTCTGACCGTGACCCCTCAGTCTGTGTTTGATAAATTACTACGAGTCATGGAGCAAGAAACAGTGATACACTGCCCACCGTTGGCAGGAATGCATATTTACAATATGGTCACCGTTACACCACACATCCATCACCTAGCTCTGTAAGGTTTTGGGGAGGTCTGCTTAGTGTGAGCTTTGTTCTCTTGAAGAGTACAAAGCTCAGCTTCAGACCATGAGTCTGACATTCAGAACTGTTCTCAAGCTCTTCCCAGTTGTTTTGCAAAATGACTGTATCAGTGATCACGTCCCCAAACAGGTCAGGCAATTCCAGTTGCGAAGCCGCATGGAGGATTTATTAGAACCAGATGGGCTGTGCTCCCTTACAAGCTCGACCGAGTCGAAAAACACTGGGCTGGCTTCTCCCAGGCCTGCTCTGGGGGAAAGGAGAGCGGCTGGTCCACCCATTTCCTTTCCTTGCCCTTCCCAGGCATGTCAGAGAGGAGCCAAGCCAAAAAAATCAGACCTGCAGTGGCTTTTGGACAGGCTAGGACTCGAACAGTGTGGTAATTACGGATGGCAAGAGGGAAGGTGTGCGGTAGAGAGGGGGGGGCTGCCAGGCGGAATCATCCCATGCCAAAGGCTTTAAAAGAGCCACAAAGGAACTAAAAGAAAAATAAACAAACAGATTGCTAAAAAGCCCTGGCACTTTTTTTCTGTGACATTCCCTTGACACTGACTGTCACAGCAGAAGTAGCTGAGATTGGGGCAGTTGATGCTCTTTGATGATAAACAGTGACACAATATAAGATCTGCTGGATCACTGGGCTGTGGGCAAAGGCAGTGATGAAGAAACTAAACACTCAGCATCAGTATGACCTGATCCACTGTCATATATAGCGTATCTATAAAGCGATGGTCCTATCTCAAATACCATATCTCCATGGCCATCTCGCTCCCACCCTTTGGTTTGGCCTTTGGTTATTGCCAACAGCAATTTACACTTGTCCTTACAACTCATTTACTCCTGTCCAGCCACCTGTTTTTCATTGGCCAGACATACTTCTGGTATCCTTCTCCATCTCTTAGCTGAGGCAGCCACTCTGCTCCCACGGCTCAGACCTGGCTGGCAGGAGTACAGTTTACAGTGGTTTTTAAAAGGCCTTCTCTTGCACTGTGCAGGAATCAAAGAAATTATACTTACCTGTCTTTTGGTGAAGCCACAGTGCACATGTTCCTGTCTGTTACCACGAATGTTATGGCTCTATGCAAGCATACTTTTAATTAGAATGAGGTGTTATCAAAACTTAGGACTTGAATGACTGCAATGAGATTTAACACTTGAAACTTGAAAGCCAAAAAATTAACGTCTCAAGTTTTGACATTGAATCAACACGTGTATTTTGTCATTTACCTGGAGAACTTGTTGAATTTTTCTTGTATGCATTAATTGGCCTGAAAAAGTTGGAAGTGATTTTGGTGAGAACTTGTGACTCGGTTCGAACTCTCTCATGGACTTCAGACTTGCTTTCATGAGACTTGAAACTTAATTTACATTGGTCTCGACTGACTTGAGACAGTTCTGGGTGTCTGATGTAAAGTTTTCCCTCCAGTTATAAATTCATTGCATTTGGGTTTTTATGACCGATATGGTGATGGATTGTACTGTATATGTGCTTGAATATAAGATATTATCCTATATTGGACAAGAAGTTTTTTTTTATTGCCATCAATACATATTCACTCACAGATTTGTTCCAGTCATGAGCAGTGCAGTTTTTGTGTGTACGAATATGAAATGTTCAGTTAGATTTAATGGAGCTGGACTCGGTTGTTCTGTTAGGTTTAATGGAGCTGGACTCGGCTATGGGACATCAAGGCTCAGTTTTCCCATTCTCCCACAGGTTCCTTTTGACATGTCTACATGAATCACAAACAATATTAGGTGTTGCAGAAGATGAATCTGCAGAATGATTCATTCTCTCCGATTTTGGGTGCAAAGCATTGCCAAACTTTATTTGCTCATTAAGGGCCTTGCTTATGATCCTTCACAGGGACCAGAAACGATTCAAAGATATTTCCAAACAGGTGGAGAAACTTATGAGCATGGGTGGATTTCCTGAGGAGAAGCATAAAATAGAGCAGAAAACTGGAAAAGCAGCACAGCCCTATTAGAAGGATCTGGCGTTTTCTCCTGTTTGTAGTAAAGCAGTGGAATAATATAACATTACACAATTTTGTTTTGGGTGGCCTTACATATCCCCCCAAGAAAATATAAACAGCCGCTGTTCAGGGAATGCCCAAACATAATTCATTGCTTGAGGAGAGGTTTTTCTTGCTGCTGCCATATTTTGCCATGACAAGTACATGTCTCAGAAGGATCATGTTAGAGAAACACTGGCCAAAAGTGCTGTTGATTTACTCCATGAGCTGCTTGAAATGAGAGGGGCGTTTGTTGCTAGACACAGATTGAGGAAACAGGTAAGTATGAAGGCCAAAACACAGAAAAACAACTTGTTTCTGAGCTACTGTTTCTTCACGTCAAGGACAGAGACATGTCTACAGCACAGCAGTTTGTGATAGACAGTTTGAGAAAGAAAGGATAGGACAGATAATAAAACGAGTAAAGACCTTGGGAGAGGAAAATCCATCGTTATTCATCTCAAAAAAGTTTTTGTTGAGCACTGGTTTTCCAAGATTTCCAGTGGGGCCTGTTGAGTCTATGAGGCTCAGATGAGATCAGAAGTGTAGGATTTACATGCTACTTAAATGCACTCTGGTGTGCTCCACTGCAATGCCCAGGAACAGCAAGCAGCCCAACAGGCAGTAAAATTGAGCTATTAGGACGGTATTTGCCTGTGATATGCCACTCAGTGGGAAAAACATCAGTTAACTACTGAAGGGGTCAAGTCAGTAAATAATTAAAAAAGTGTCAGGGCATTCATAGGTTACACAAATTACAAATGTTCAGAAAAGTATCTAATAGCAAATAAAGTACAGCTTAAAGAAATAGTTTGACATTTTGAGATAAATGCATATTCACTGTATCGCTTGATAAAAAATAATACCGCTCTCATATCGGTATGCTAAATATGAAGCTATGGCCAGCAGCTGGTTGGCTTAGCATCCTGTTCCTGTCTTCATGCTAAGCTAACCATCTGCTGGCTGTATCTCTGTGGCTTCATATTTACTGTACAGACTGGCAGTGATATCCTCATCCAACTCATTGCTGTTTCTGTAACTTCTGGTGAGAATCATCACATCAAATTTCTCTTCTACTGTCTCAGAGCAGGAAGTAGCATGAGCTGCCAGCAATTTTTCAATAAAGTCAATTTTACGAACAGGTGTTTACAAGCTAGTTTTTTGCATCATTTACTAATGGATTTATCAGTTCTTGTAACAGGCTTCACTGGTTTGAAAATGTTGAAAATACTGATGAAGTTAACAAAACCAGTTTGCCTACAACCTTATTTCTTGCCCATTAAAGTGGCTCAGTTAGTAGATTCTGTAGATGACGTACAGAGCACAAACAGAATAATAAATGAAACACAATTAGAGCAATTGGTGATCAAATTACGTTTGATTAAAATTACTGGCAAAATGTGCACAGGTTTTCACTCCAGCATCTGGTGTGAGTATGGAGAATGTAGGTCACTCATGGTTCAAAATTAGTATGAAACCATTTTTATTTGAATGTGCCATCCTGCTGCTGCCAACGTGCAAAAAACACACAAATAGCCCTAACTCGCAATCCCCCCGATGAATGCTAAAGCGTCTCACTCTCTCCTGAAGCTTGGCGCAAGCTAGCGCTCCTGTTAAAGCAACAGCAAGCCTCTTGATGTGGTCTGTCATTTCCTCTGAGCTGGCTTTTCTACAGCGCGGGGGTTCGAGGAGTGTGGGAAAAACCAGTGTGAAAGGGAAGAGAGGAAGTGTGTATTTATCTCCGTTGGTGGGGCATGATTCCCACTTTGATCTGTCTGCTGACCAGCTCCTGGACTGCCTTGCGGGCAGCAGAAGCCATAAGGTCACTGTGTCAGCCGCAAGAGGTCTAGTGTGATTCTCAGGCAGCACCTGTCTAGATAAACTTGCAACACTTGCATCCAATGGAACAGCAGCAGGTGGAGTTAAAAGATAAAAAAACATCTTCAAGGTTCGTTGACCTTTGTTACACTGTAAATGATTGTCAGGTTGTCTCAAAAAAATACCTACACATGATACTATTGTGTTGTTCAGCGTCATGACAACTTCCCTCTACATCCAGATCAAGTATTATTTATTGTTGATCACTCAACAGTAATCAAAGGATTTAAACAGTCTTAATGACAAGACAGACTCTGTTCAGCACCAATGAATCGTGAAGTTAGTTTCATGATGGAGATTTACAGTAAAGGATATGATATCATGGGGTTTGGTCTCCTTTGTAACTATCCATCTTCAATCCATCTCCAAATCTTAGTCACTGAGCAAACAATCCTTTATTTGCTCTTCTTGTTCAGCCAGGAGCGGCTGATTAAATGATCCATTTTCCATTGTCTGGAAAATGATATATTTAATTAAAGCACAAGCTGCATGTCAACACCTCCCCCAGTGTACAGACTGAGATAATACAGTTGTGTTCGCATGTCACTGCGACCCACACTTAAGTCTGCATTTGAAGTGATTTTCCAAATGGGGGTCCCTCGCCAGGAAGTGTGTTTCCCAGAGTTCAATTGCATCTGATGTTTGGTAAGCGTCTCCTCATGCATGTATATCTATACTCAGGATTTCCAGCTGCGGGTACACCCAGAGCCTCTCCACCTCCTTCTGTGTGCATATGGAGGAAGTCGGTCAGCAAGAGTGCAAGTGGCACATGGTAGTGAATGGTGGCCTGGGAGCAGATTAGCTGCTCCTGTGTCTATCTGGTGCTGACAGTTCACACAGGCCTTTTTTTCCACTGCCCCTGGGCGTATCAACACACTGTTTCCCTTCTCAGAAAGCTCTATCTCCCAGCTTCAGAGCTAAAAATGTGAAGGTATAGTGTATACATGGCTGGAAACATAGATAGGGCTTAAAAGTAAATGCTGTAAAGGTAAACTGTCTGAGGAAACGGATTAACAATTTGGTTATAATTCTTTTCATCTACTTATGTATTGTCATATACTGTAGTGTCAGACCAGAATTCAGTTAAAGACATTAACATTAAGGAATTATTTATAGCAAATTGGGCAGAAAAGGCGAACAATCCCTCAATAAATCTGAACAACTACTATTCTGCTGAGACAACTAATCCATCTGTGTATTAAACATACATGGACAATAAATCTTGGTTAAAACAACACACAAATAGAGATAGAAATAGATAACACAGAGGTTGGGGGTAGTGGAGAGAGCTGCAACTGCAAATGAGGCTGGCATGAGCATATCAGTAGAGCTGCAGCGTTAAGTGTGAATGAATGTGATTGGACTTAACTCGTCAGCTCATAGCCACACAGCGAATGCACCCATGACTGCAAAGCTCAAATGAAACAGCTGATGCCAATCAATCAATTCCAATTAATTCAATCATGTAATTAATTTCTCTTGAATCAAGTACACTGGGATGGAAGTACATTAAGAGACAACTTAGTACTTACATTCAGTGTGTATCTTTTTAATGGTATTTTTACTGTTACGGGACAGTTGACAGTATAGAGGCAGGCAGGAAGCAAGAGAAAAGAGGAGTATATGACATGGGACAAATGTCCTCAGCTGCACTGTGTGAATATTTACTACATAGCCATTGAACAAACATAGCTCTAATGGTAAAAATTCCAGAGTACATTTGAGAGAGTCTCTGGCATGGATGAAATATAATGTATAATACTGATGGGCCCCTGAGCACAGATGCCTAAAAAGGCTCCTCACTCCACCTAACCCACCTCCTTAAAGGTGGAGTCTTTGGGGCTCCTGACCTCTGCAGGTCCTGTGACTGTGCCCAGAAAACAGGTTTTAATAATTCATCCATGGACACTGGGTTCCCTTAATGGGAGTCATTCAACACCTCAGCACAAACAGCAACTGAAATTGCATAATTTCTTTCCTTGTCATTTTTCCTTGTCTTATCAGAGATAGAAAATAGTTATGAAACTGTCAGCCCAGACAAGTCAATTAATTTCAAAGTTGGCTGACGCGTTCACTGTGGTTATTCAAGGTCAAAAACAAGCAGCACTGAGCATCCGGTTTCTATATCCGAGTGTCTCTCAACAAGCCCACCCCATGCCTTCACCTCTGACTGACTTCTCAGCTTTTACTCCAGCCACCCATTAGAGCACCCATCTGCTTCATTATCTTTATTAATGATGTTCCTTCCCTCTCTGTCACATCAGAGGCTTTACGGTTCTGGTGATACTGCTGGCCATTAGGACAGCTCAAAGTGTGGGATCCCATCTGGAGTGTCTCACATAAAACACTGTCAGGCCAGTGAGGCTGCTAAGGCTCCAGCAAACTTTCAACAGTTGTCTCAACCAGGTCCCCATGTTGTGGAATATGGAGCTTAGAGAGACAGAAAGTCTGTGGGTTGTAATTCTCAGTACGGATGGCTCAATGAGTGCACAGGAAAAAGTAGTCATATTATTTGGAAAAGCCTTAGAGGGGAAAATTAATGAATATTCAGAGTGGATAGGGGACAGAGGCAGGCGTAGAGAATTCATTACAATGGAATGAGCTTTTCATCTCGGCAGAGAAAAAGTTCCCAAAGCATGATAAAATTTAAAGTGTCCTTCCAGCTTTTAATCATTTAGACATATCAAATTTCTAATCATATTTTTAAAAAAGAAAAAAATCCAGTTGTTCCTGATTAGCATAAATAAACGTGAAGTAAATGTTAGCATTAGAAGCCTTGACAGTGATGGAGGGCTGCAAAATTTCCATTTGCAGTCACGCACAGTAATGTCATCACTTAAAGGGAATTTAACCCCCCTGTAGATTAACAAGCCCAGAAAGCTCTGCAGAGCAGGTTCAAGCACCTGACGTCACGTGCTGGGGTGGGAGCAGGGTCTTTTATATAGAGTGGCAAGGGTGTGGTGCTCCTGAGCTCGGAGACCATTAAACTGTCACCACTCTATTCCTGTGGTGGGACTACAGAGAGTTTTCTCTCGTCCCCTGTAGCACTGGTAATGATGAGATTTGAGGTTAGTCAGCCACTTTGCCATGTGTGTAATCAAAACTCGAGATTGCGTTTGCAGCTACCGTTGAGCTGCGGCAAGTACGTGCATGAGGAGGTGTTGCGGGCACATGTTCCTGTGTTTTGTGTTCTTGTGCATGGATGAGGTCACAGAGGGTGAAAGCATGGCATATGCTGTAAAATGTAAAAGACCTGCAGAGTTCAGCAGACCAAATTTTTCAGCTGACTGATGGCAAATCTACAACTCTTTAATAAAGCTGAATTATAGTCCTTGACAAGGAACAATTAAAACAGATTAAACATAATTGCCAGGTATGACTGCACCATAACACAGGCATCTCTGTTATGCAGTGTGCTGATTGGTTACTATAGCAGCAAATGTTTTTGTGTTAATCACTGTCAACTTACAGTTTACAGCTTACTCAAATCAAGGGTTTCACAGCAAAGTGTAGTTTTGCTCTTATTACCATCTTATTTTAAGAGCAGGGTGTTGTTGACAAACCTTTCATTTTGTCACATGGATGGAAATATCAGTTAAATTATGAAAAAAAGAGACATTTTTCATGGCATGGCCTCATGAGAGAAACCTTCCAGGTGGGCGAGGATAAAAGATAACCGAATGTGCAAAATGATATAGCTATTGGGAGTGCATTACCCCCCAAGCAATGTAGTCTGAGTACAGGATGACATTCTTAATCATTCCCCCACTTATAGGAAGTCAGTTCCGTTACTTAGATTATAAAACAGTCCTGACCTTAAACACGTGGCCTTTACCCTGTTTGCCTGTTTGGCATCTATGCAGCAGACCCACTACATAGTAACAGGACAGGGAGATACAGTAGCACCACCTTGTGTTGTGGCACAGTCAAAGGTTAAAAGGTCTAAAAGAATGTCCTTTTTTTCTTTATCAAACTTAACATTAAACAGAAAAACTGAATTTCATTACAGCCACTGCAGTGAGTTTAAAACTCAAAGAAAAGAAATGTTTTAGCTTCCCAGTTTGGTTAATTTGCATAATACAAAGAAGAGAATAAAGACCATAAATGCATCGCATAATCTTGGGATCATGTACCAGTGTTTTTAGTAAAAGGCAACTTTTGCTCCTGAGAATTTCTCATGCAGCCGATGACGAAGCTGGGCGGTATGAGGGCATCCCCTTGGCCTTTATGTCTTACGCACAGAGAAGAGTAGAATGGCTTGTGTTGGCTATTCCTCTAGCCAAACGCAGCCAGACACTGAGTTGTTCTGGCATAATTAGAACCTGCTGCAGATGTCTGAAGTATTACCTCACTGCAAAGAACACGGCTTCCCCAGCTAACAGCCCCAGCTGGCTGGATCTGGATTCTGTTCCACTACTGATCAATGGGGAGCTCCCTGCACTTACAGCCACCACTGGTGCTGTATATTGACCGAATCGAATGGGGAGGAGGGGTGCTTGGGGGTAAGATTTGCTCTTCCATCGAGCTCTTTGCTGAGCGGGAGCCAGTTTTCCCTCTATGAAAGCGGCTGTCGTGCATGTATGAGGGCCTCACACTGAAGGTCATCCAGAAGAAACTGTTTCTTCAACACAGATATGAACTTTATTCAGTGGGAGGACTGGGCTCTCCTCCTTTTTGATGGATGTTTCTCTACTATCCTGGTGTTGAAAATCAGCTCATGCAGACTCCAGGGGAGCCAGTAAAGCGAGTGCAAGCTATGTAGTACCAGAAATAAAACTGTATTTTTCCACTGTCATTCAGTAAGTACTCAGAATTCATTAATAAAGGAATTATTACGGCACTTATATCATATACGGCCTTGTGCTGTCATTCCACAGGCAATGTAATGTCTATGTGCACTTCCCCAGTGGCAAAGTATAAGCAGAGACTCAGAATAAAATCATGTGAGGGACAGCCTAGGGATCAAGGCCGTCTCCAAGGTCTCCTAACTGCCTGAATCTAAACTTAAGGTCATTCCTCTGCTGCTCAACCAATTACCCACGCACACAGCTCTGCGGAGTCTCAGCCAGACGCTTTGGCTGAATTGTTCCAGGACATCCTCCAGTGGGTTTAAACTGGAAATATGGCCTGCCATCGACTGACATTTTTTCATCAAGCACCAATACACACAGGGCGCGAGGGATAGGTTTTGAACATGCCAGTTGCAATAAGTGGCTGACGGACATAAATTTGCATTGCATTTGTTCTTTTTTCTTTCTCTTTACTTCACAATCACTAAAGGGGCATTCAATGACACATCATTGCCAGCACGTCTAAAACACATTTTAATAATTTCCATATCTCAAAGGAAATGTGTAATTACTGCCTGATACTTTCTCAGGGATGTGAGTGCTTTTAGTGTCCGAGACATGGTGTCATTGACATCAGGCACATATTTGTAGACGCAGTTTGGTGGGGTGAGTCATGTCATGACTCGTCTGTATGTTTGTTCCATAACCCCTGGTCCCTGCAGAGAATCTCATTACAAGGAAAATGGTGGTGA
Source organism: Lates japonicus (assembly GCA_033238685.1). Taxonomy (NCBI): domain Eukaryota; kingdom Metazoa; phylum Chordata; class Actinopteri; family Centropomidae; genus Lates; species Lates japonicus. The sequence goes on along the minus strand of BRZM01000010.1, from coordinate 8,352,248 downwards.
TTGTTTTGTTGTGCTGGTAGGAGGAATCTAGATATGTCAAAGCACAGATGCACACCGTGTCAGAAAGTTTACGGAGCGTGAGTAATATTAACGAACATACCAAAAAGTTTGCTGTGCTAGTGGTGACGTCAGTCCGGCTCAGTTATGTTTCTGATTTCCAAATGCATGGTCAAACCTTTTAATCCATTAAGTAAACATAAACTGAACTACACCGTAATGTCAGAATGGGAAAAAGATTCCAGTAATTTGATTTAATAAAGGGTACACAAAAGCTTCATTTATGACTCTCTAGCTCCAAAACATACTGTGGACACACCAAATATTACATTTTTACTACACCCTTCAATATTCCAATAATCTGTAATTGCAATACAGATATCTCATTCTGTATTTTTAAGTATGACTTTGAAAATGAATTAATGTTGCTATTTATACACAACCATGACATGACACCTTTTGACCCTTTTTACCTAAGTGATAATAGGCATGGGCCGGTATGAAATTCTGATGGTATGATAACGTTAAGCAAATATATCACCGTATCACAGCATCGAGGTATTGTGATCTACTACTACAGGTCTACTACTAAAGTAAAAGTACTAATTTCACAGGAAATTTGTACTTCTCTCTTCTCTGCTCTGTGAGGTAATGTTAAAGTGGAAAATAGCTGATGTTTGCCAGTTAATTGTTATCTCGCCGTTATTATTTTACCGATGCTAGACATGCAAACTCTCACAGCTGTTACGTACCTTAATTTCAAGACAGCCTTACCTTGAATTTGGCAGACAGATATCTGGCGCCCCCGGAGATGCGAAATCAGGTTTGAAGTATTGTTTCCTCTTGCAGCCACTCTTCGCGAGCAGGTCTTGCAGGTCGGCTAACCTTCCTCTTCCAAGTCACGGCCGTCTGTCTTCTTTCTGTAGCCGATATATTCCCACACAGCCAAATTTATATATATTTATTTAAGTGTCACCTCCCTCCATCATGAATACAAGTAGCCTGAATAGAGCTGACTGCTCGCATTATTCGGCTAATATAGCAATTAAGCTAGCTAATGCGTATTCGTTTCAAACTTACAACAAATGATAAAAAGGGGCATTTTATGTAGCTCAACATTACACACAAAATGAAACAAAACATGAACATACCTTGTGCGCTTATCAGCCAGGTGTTAGATAACCAAAACCATAATATTTGCCTTTGTTTGGAAGACGCATTTGCATACCCTGACCTTCAGACACGTCTTTTACTTCCTACCGCATTACGCTTTCAAAATAAAAGCAACCGATTCCATAATTCAACCAAACGGGACAAAATCAGAACTGGTTTGAGAAAATATCTGTAACAGGCATAATTTCTTTGAAGAGCCAGATATTAGTCTCAGGAGGTGGTGGAGACCATAACAAAGCTAAAAGTTAAGTGAATATTATACTTAAGTTTGTTAGGTTAGGTGCATGAAAATGAACTAAATGAATGCTAATGTTCTGCATCTGTGGGATGTGTAAATAGGGAACGCATTTAGTATATCTCATTATGTTTACAGCTCATTGTGCTGCCCCCAAGTTGCCAAAATAAACAAATTAGTGCAGATTTAAACAGCATCTTTTGCTAAACTTTTTAATTTGTTTTTCATTATTTTATTTCTCTCTCTAGTCTTCACCCAGTTTTTGTCTTCACAGGTTTGCTCTTGCACAAGAACATTTCAAGGAATCCCATGTTGTATTCTCTGATGTACAAAAGTTTTCAATGAAATATTTGACAATCATCTTTTATAAACATAAAAAGTATGCATATGTGTGAGGCCAAATCCATTGTGGCACAAAAAAAAGTTAATTTCAGCCTCTTTTCATTTAAAAAATGAACACGCTCTGTTCCTATTGAAAGCCCCCAGACAGAGCGTGTCCGTTTTGATTTATGGAGAGGAAATAGTTGCGTTCTCATTGCGGGTGGGCCTGTGAAACCCATGTCCCCCCCCTCCGCATCTCACTCTGGTGTGGCGGCCTTGTGTAAGCTGCAGCGTAAGCCCAAATCACAAGAGGTCACCATCTCCAATAGTCAGTTGCAAGTCTTAAATTACGGCTCGGTCACTGTAGAGAAATATTCCCAGATGTAGCTTCAGTTTGAGGGGTGAAACAGAAAAGAGATACTTGATCGCTCCCAAAACTCAAAGGAGGAAGGGCTGTCCCTTGCTGTGCTGCTTAAGAGCACGTAATGGAGTGAATCCCTTGATCATTGAAAAGGAAAGAGACGCTAGCTCTCATTCAAGCTGGAAAATTCATGTAAATCTGATACACAGCGGTTACTTAAAATTATATGCAAGACAATGAATGCAGAGTATTCACTTGTTATGAGGGAGTAATGTGTGAATTGACATATGAGGGTAATAATAAAACCAGACATGGTGTCATAGTTGAACACTCATTTACTGCCTCTCTGGTTCTCAGTACCTTTTCAATCGACTGTAAAAATGCAGGATTTATCCCATGAATTCACATAATCGATGGTGGTTATTACCTCCCCAACTGTACCGAGAGCAGGTGTGCGCATATAAAAACCATAACAAAATCACATCATATGACTTCGCAAAATGAAGAGATTGAATAACTTTATTCGACACCTGGAAAAAATTTTAATAATACTGCGCATTGGGCATATGAAACTAAAACAATCATTCAAGGAGGTTAATAGGGGTCTATAGCCATGAAGAGGAATATTATTGTATAGCAGTCCAAAACAGTTCAGATATCATGCAAGTCCACAACAAAGTAAGTCATTTTCTTGACAACGGTCAGGTCCAATTTACTGCTTACGCAAAGCTGTAACATCTAAGCCGGCCTGCTTGTCAGGGAGACATGATGCAATTGCGATTAGGTGGTTGGTTTTGGTATCACCTCAGCGTGATGTTCTCATGTGTGTCACTCAGTGACGTGTTTCTGTGCTCCGAGGATTGTGGACCCTGATGGCCCTCGCTGCTTCATAACTCATGCAACTGAGCTAATAAACACAAAATTTACTTTTCATTCTCTCTCAAAGGTCTGTCATATCTCAAAACTAATAAATTCTAACTCTAATACATAGTGAAACGTTAGACCACCGTAAATCAAGTTAAGGAACTTGACAACAATGGGTGTGAGCGAGTAAGTGACCCACCAAAAGTCTGGTTTCTCACTCATTGGAGTTTCATAAGAATGAATTAAAGAATATTGAATACAATATATCTTCTTAAATATGATGTGAACAAACCAGACTTTAAAATAGTTTGTAATGTTTTTTTTTTTGGCATGAATATGATAATCCTGTGTTTCTGATCTGCTACCACTGTCATACATAGAACAAAAAGAGTGTTTAGCCCTGATTCTAATAAGACGTAATTACTTGCTTCTAAAAGGTATCCTTCGATTAGATTACTATAGCATGTCAGGAAACGAAATTTTCTGTATAGAACTGTGAAACTAAATTGTTTTATATTTCAACAGACTAATATTAAAGACATGTGAAAGCACAATTAGTGATATTAAAATATTTAATTTGCCTGCATGCTAATGGACTCCATGTCAAACTTAGTGTGTGTTATACAATTTGCTTGAAATCAAAAGTACCCGACTGGATTATAAATGTTCTTGATATAATGTAAGTTCACACCCATTACTACAGTTTAAACAGATGCGTATAACCAAAAAGTCAATTTAACACCTTTATTGACGTAGATAATGAGGATGCAATGAATCCTACGCATTGTGTTTTCTGACTGGCCTTTATGCAATATGTTCATATCAGATTGGTCATAAGTCACTTAGCAGCCAGTGAACCACATAAACTACATGTCAGCCAGCTGTTTTATTAAAAGGGAGACACTCATCATATGTGTTCCTGTTCGCAGATGTGAGCAACATTTAATGATTTACCCCTCTAATTTGGAGATTAAAGCTCACCACTAATGACAGAACACCGCAGTAACTTATAGATCTCCCTCTGGTCCTGAAAACCACAGAGGAGGAGAGTGACGCACTTTGTCATATATATAGACATGGTGATTCCACCTCTCTCTCGCTAGAATGGAAAGAATATCTTGATAGATCCACCCCACACATACTGTACAAACACACATACAGAAAAATGGCTTCAACATAAGAACCGAAAATTAATGTGTAGCAAGTCCTGTACATATAATGCTTATTACACCAGGTGCAGTCTTCTGAATATATACATTGAGTGTTGGGTGTTGCGCACCTTTCAGGCCACAAGAATGCAGGAAAACTTTTACTTAACTTGCTGTGATAATATTGTGTTGATGCTTCCTGTGTGCTTTTACAATAAGTAAACATAACTCTACCATGTCGCGCCTGTGTTGTATAGGACAGTACAAGAGCTGGTGTTAGCAGCAGTCAAGTTGAATTGAGTATAAAGGTTTTTTTAGGGGTTTATAGGACTGAACGGTTTCAGCAGTGACCACATACAGCTATGGTAAATTCCAAGGGAAAAACTTATTCAGTAATATGGCTAACACTTTGTTTGGTAACATGTAAAAGTTGAATTGGTGGGAGAAGGTGAAAGTTTTGGTCAGAGTCAGACTTGACAGCATGAGGATGTGGCTATTTCCTGGAGGCAGCACAAGCCAGTGTAAACTTGATTTGTATCAAACTTGCAAAAATGACAGTAGGGAAGTTTCGCTCATTCATTGTGGGCTAGCGCTGTCTACACTCTGACCAATGGCATTAGCATAACAGCAGAAATTAGCGGCCACCAGACACCATAACATTCCCCACAAGAAGACAGAGCCAAGACTTGGACTCAACAGAAAATACTTTGGTAAAGTGAAGCAGTGATTCTCATCATTTTAGCAGAGGTGAGGATTGATTGACGACCCAGAGCTGTGACAGCGCAGACAGGTAACTATGGCTTCCAGCTTGAGGGAGGACTGAGAGCAATGTGACTGAACAGAGTCTTCAAATGCTGGCGGTGGCAGCAGCAGTGAGGGACGTAGCGCAAAGATGATGATTTCCTCCACAAAACCATCCTGAAGTGACATGACCGGAGTTATTGTAAAGGGTGTTTGTGCATTGAGCACTGTGCAGTACATCATGTGAGCATTGCAGTGGAAAGCACACAGACTTCACTCCATTATGGCTATTACCTAATTCAGGATGTGTCAAAAAGGTTGATGTGTTCTGAAAAAACACTGGCATAATATCTTACCACTCAGTTCTGACAGGAGATGGTCTCATCAAAGTAAATGGCAGTTCCATTGACCATTATTACCACCAGTGTCATACCACCAATATGATCCTTTACATTGAATAAGACCTGAGGTGTCTGGCATCAAAGTTTGATGTTTGTTTTTCATGCCAGTTTCTCATGGTAAGCATATGGTTAAATGGTTTGTAAACTGTCGTGATGAATGACAGATTATACTGCACTATGAAGTCAAGGCTTGAAAACTCACAACCGCTGTGTAACCGTATTGTTCCAGACAATCTCAAATATCAAATCCAGTCTGGAATTGTTTTTGGGATCAAGTTGGGCTGCTTCTCAGAAGAAAAGAACGCAAATATTCAATGTTTCTGACTCTCAAAACATTGGTCTACCACAGGTGCAAGTTTTCCATACCAATTAGCAAGTGCTCCACCCACAAATTTTCCATCAAAATAAACTGGGAACACATAAAAAATGCACATTAAAATGGGAGTGATTGTCTTTGATATTCAATGCCTTAATTGAAACCAGGCAGCAGAATTACAGAGCTCTGTTTTGACGGCTCCATGGTTTCCATCAGTAAAAGGGGATTCCTGAGTGATATCCTGAGGAACACTAGATTTCCTTTTAGAGGAAAACCAAACAGGGTAACACGTCATTGTTTTGCATGGGCTTCATGGTCAATCGCCATTACAGTTTTTTTTCCTGTACCTGTAATGGACACTGGGTCAAAGGTTCACACTCCTTCTGTCTGCCACTCACACATTTTGCGCATAGGTTCAGTAACCACCTCACATATGGCAGGGCTGGGTAAACATCTGGTAATCTTTGTTTCAGCTTCTCAATAGCTCACCAGGCTATGGTCTCGCTCTGTGTACTCAATCTTCTCCAATTACAGAGTTGCTGGCTGCTCCCCTGAGGTTACGTGGACAAACCATTTGGGATTGCGGAAGGAGTTTCCACAAAATAGGTGTTGTCCAAAAATTCCTTGCAGTTATGGAAATAAACCCACAAAAAGAGAAAGTGATATAGAGACTGAGAGGAGTTGAGCTTATGGGGCATGCCTTTGGGTACACTTAACCAGGACTTTTTTTTTTTTTTCCTTTTGTTGTTAGCCTTTCATCTCCAAACTCTGCGATGAAGTGGAGGAATTTAAGTGGCAAAATCTTTCAACGGACTTTCAAGTTCAAACATACAAATATTTTAGGGCTCATTTGTTTTTAGTTGCACAAAAGAAGACAAGACGTGTATGAATTGCTGGGCCGAGAGCATCAAAGAAATTTCACTTTATTTCTAAATTAAGCCCATTCTTTGGCCAAAGATGGTTACAATTATTCTTTCCGTTTGTGGTTATATTGACTTCAAAAGTCACAGCCCATGGTATTTGGCTGGCAGCTTCCTTTTGGAAGTTCTTAAAAGAGCACATCACAATAATTTCAACATGAATTTGATGGTCCACACCCTCATTACAGACCCAGTCTGTTGTCCTGGCATGGCTTTACCTACTTTGTAAAACATGCCCTCTGCCATGTGTTGATGCAAAGCTATAACCGATGATGTCCATTCATTCATTTACATTCATAAACTGGTGCATCTGGACAATGACTTCACAGGTCCCACTGTCAAGGCTGTTCTTACCATACTGGCAGGGAGCCATACGAGGCTGCCGGCCCAGGCTCCTTTTCCCAAGTTCCACCCAGACGCTGCGTGCGCCGTCATCCTGCTGAAATGTAAACCCCAGATTCAGCTGTGTTTGTTATGGTTGTGCCGGCCCTCGGTGAACACACAACGCTGTCACAACGTAGCTATAACAGCGGGGCAATATTTCAACAACAATCTATTTGGTCAGCTGCAATTACATCACTAGGTGGTCAAACACATAAGTTTGCTGGAATGATAATTAGGACTATTTCACGGGCACTTTTAGCAAGGGTCCAAGACGCTGTTCTTATTTCCTAACACACCTCGACATTCAATACAGAAGTTTAAGTCAAGTGCTTTTAAGTATGTTTTCACAGTGTCTGAACTTGACCCCACTGGACTGTGTTCACAGGAGCACCATCATTACTGTTTGTGCTGGAGATGCTCTATTTAACAGCAGGGCCTGCTATACCCCGTTGTCTCTTTTAATCATCTGGCTACAGTATAAACAATAGTTTAGACTGAACACTAGTGTTGCCCTTGAGATCACTGGCCTGCTGCACTAATGGCTATTTACTTTCCAGAGAAAATGAGTAACCAAGAAAGTCGATATTTATCCTGAAATGACCCCAGTGTCAACCCCACGAGGTGAGGGGGGGACACATCCTTAACTTTAATCAAACCCGCCGGCCCCTGCAGGCTGCACGCAAGTGCAACAACCTTCGCGTGATTAATTTTTTCCTGTCCTCTTGTCAGCTCATGTGACCCAAAGTCACTATAACATACTAGGTTCCAGGAGGATTTAATGTTAAAATATACATCCATAGTCTGTCTGTGACTAGCTGGGGGTCTCTGCAGTGTGGCATCAGTCGGGTGGGTAATTTATTGTGGGAGCTAAGTGTTTCCATTTGCAGTAAGAGCCACTAAAAACAGACTCGCTGAAGGTTTCTGGGGGGCCCGCTTGTAAAAGTAGTGATGCGGTGTGAGTTGGCTCGCGGCCTGACAACCTGTTTGGGGAGCTGTATAGATGGGGTTTTAATGAATACATAATCCAGTCATCACAAAAAGGACTCCTCACACTTGCCAAAATTGCAGCTTTGGACTGTTGTGTTCTCATTCACCTTTTGCAGAAAAGTGGCATGCATTTTTAGAAAAGGTTTCCCAAAGAAAATAAACAAGATCTGCAAAGACATTGCTGTTGTTGGTTACCGTTACTGGGCTTTTTGTTAATTTTCATATGCAAAGATTAAAGTGTAGAGCAGACATTTAACTACCAGGACCAAATATATGACTTGATTCCAGTGAACAGGAGGGGAAGAAGAAAAGGTACTCCGCATATACACTGAGACATTTGCAAGTGTACATCCCACACAGTAGACAAGACAGTGTCCCACCTGACACCACACAGTGTAAATAATACTGTCCTCACTCCAAGTGCACAGGTTATAATGCAATGAATTTTTATAGTTAATGAACTGAAACTCACCATCAGCAACTTACTGCTGCCCTCTACTGAATCCAATGAGCACACATTAATGAAGATTTTGTTGAAAGATTTTCCTGTGGAAGGTTTTACCATCTCATGGCCGGCAGGATGATCGACTTAAACCCTGTGTCTTGGCAGGTGGGGATGAATAGGCATTCCCACATGATGACATCTTACTAATGAATAATACGTATATAGGTGTCTTTACAAACACCCTATACAAGACGTTAACATGATCAGAATCAGTTTTTCGTTCCTTACACTAGTCCCTTCTTACTATTACAGTAAGTTAGCAAGTAATACAGTATTTATATGCACGAATGGCAAGAACTTCAGCAGAGTTCAGGTAGGTTGTAATGTGGGATTTCACCTGGAGTTGATTTGAGAGCGATACTACTGTATAAAACCAGAGCCAAGTTTGGTTTGGCTGCCTAGCTGTTAACTCTGTCGCACAGAAATGAGAAAAGTTTGTGAAACAAAAGCCAGAAAACCAAAGTGTGCCTCCTAGACCAAGGAAAACATAACAATAAGTGCAATAGCACATGATATCATCATGCAGCTCAGCATCTGGGAAAGTACCATATTAACAGCCATGCAGAGCACATTTATGGTTTGACAAAACCAAAGAAAGCTCTGAATCCAAACAATGTACAGTATATTTGCAATGAAATAAAGTAACTCACTGCCAATTTACAGGGAAACATCTGTGGAGTAATGTCTGTCTTTCAGTGCTACAGGGGAGAAAATGTTAGGACGTTGATAGCCAGAGACGAGAAGATGATGTTGATGTTGAGTGTCATATCACTTTCTGTTGGAGACTACATGTACACCCCCTGGTTGGACTCAAGCACCTTCCTTCCAGGAACGTTTTCTCCCAGTTCTAACATTAACCAACAGGCCCTATTTCCTGAAACCAGAAACTCCCTCAGCAAAAGGAAACCCAGCAACACCTGCAGTAGTAAGAGGCCGGCCAGGACGTGAGTCAAGATTCAGGCCATTACACTCAGACAGTCTAATAGTGGAGAGGAAGTGAAATATCTTGCAGATATGCTCTGATGCTTCACATCAACAATTACTCATTAATTCATAAGTGCAACTGATGACAAATACTGTGCATACTACTTGAAAAGTTAACTGTTGCATTATTCACACATTGCCAAATAACAGAAGCAAAATGAAGCCAAATGCTTTCATTTTCCAAACGGACGCTTAAAAACATCCCAGAGGACGACAACTCCGGCCTGTTTGTATTGCAATCACATGGCTCCATATATTGGAGTGCAGTGCAACCCACACGTGCCCTCTTAGGCCAGAATCTTGGCCTGCTTTTTCCCAGCAGGAGTTGATTGATTGGCCATCAATGGAGACACGCTCCTTGAATGAGTGTGCGCACCGCAGGACTATTGAGTAAACAGACTTGGAAGTCAAGGCCAGCAAAATCCCTTGTGTCTCCATACCATCCGTTAGGAAGGCAAAGCCGGATCTCATGTATCTGTGGTCAGACAAGACCGCCACCACTTCCTCGTATTGCAAGGCTGCTTCAAAACCACGCCAGTGTGTGCTCTATTTCCCTAACCTTTTTTTTTAAGGGTTGGAATTCACATAACCATGTGTTGTGCTTCTGGAGTTTGGGACTTCCAAAATCTCACTGTTTATCACTCAAATCAACAAAAATAAACAGTCCACAGTGAAAACATTTTCAACCGTGCTGGAAGAACTTTTCATAATGTCATAATTAGACATTCCTTTTGTGTTATCATGTGCTTTCAGTCTCAGATCTTTCAATGGTAGGCTGTGTTTAATAGAAGTGATAAGTTCATGCTAACTGGGACCAGACTGTTGAGTGAGGCTGTCGGTCTTCTTTCAAACCCCTTTATGTAAAGCGTCTTCCTGATTCATAATGGAGTGCTCAGCCGCTTGCCAACTCAAATCTGCTCCACTGTTGACATGGAGGAGTCCCCCCTTTTGGTGAAAGCAGCCTGACAGGGGTGGTCAGCTGATGCCAACGGTCGTGGTGCCAACAGGATGTTATAACAGCAGAGTGTACAAAGTGAGCAACTTCCACACAACAGTGTGCACAGCGGCTGAAACAGTAATTAACATCCGTTTCTAATTTGCACATGTTTTGATATTCTCTGTTGCAATTTGTCACATGGGAGTCGACTATGAGAGGCGTTGCCTGTTGACTTTTTGTTAAGGAATAAAGCCTGGTTAGAATTCAGGAGGCTCATTTCACTCTGGATTCTTCCAAATAACTAAACCTAATTTTCTTTCCAGTTAATAAATTATGTTGTTTCTTTGGCTTTAATGGTCATTTTATGCCAGGATACTACACTCAAGTGTTCTGCTGATCCCAGTCAATTCGTTGTTCAAAAACCCTCAACTTGCCTTTAAAAGTATTTCCCAGGCACTCATCACAAACTGGCGTTAAAAGGTGATAAAACCCATATTATAGTGTTTTTAAGCAGAAGAAATTCTTAACTAATGGGATCTATATATTCCCTATATATAGTTGAGGATTATGTATACATGCCTGATAACAATATGTCTTCCAAAACACACTGGTAACAGAAACCAAGGGTGAAAACAGCACATATTTTACAATGTCTTGTAGAACAGAGGTTACTGATTATCGTTTCTTTAAGTCCCTGGTAATAGAAGCACTTTAGAAGGAGGCTGCCAACAGTTTATGTGTATCATAGAGGTAAGTGAGAAACATTGTTATACATCGGAAATTTTGTTAGAAATTCTACTGCAAATTCCACATTCCACATCATTCATTTTGGAGTCCAATTTTTGCTTTCCTTTTAGTTCTGTTTTGTTCTCCACCAGCTCCTGAGGGAAATATCTCCTTTCAGCTGCCAAATGCTCCACTATGTTCACCAGCTAGTCAATTACTTTGTCTTTTTTAATTAAAAAGAGCTGCAGCTAAATATGCTGATGAGAGCACTGAAAATCAACCAAAACAATGACCTCAAAGATACTAAAACTCTCCATAGTGCTGAGAGTTGCAAGGTCAGTTGATAACTGCCTGTGTGTTAGTCGCTACAACCGACACCTTTTACATATACATTGGTAATTTGATCCATTGTTAATATATATATTTGTATTACAGACTTAAACTAACAAAAAGATCTGAATAAACAAACTACTGATCTTAAGTATGACAATTTGAGACTTCCATTTTATTGCAAATTATATGCTATTACAGACTTTTAACAGTGATGACTTCCTACCATATACTTACAGTGCCTGTTGTGCTGATTCATTTATTCATTTGTTTGCTATTAGAAAGATGCAGGTGTATTTTCCCCTTATAGTTAGAGCTTATCATTTAGTTGTATCCAGGTACAAGATAAATTTGGCATCATCAGCAAAAAGAAGTATCTATACAGCTAATACCATTTTTTAAAAACATGGTACAGATATTATATTATATTTCAGGTTAAACTAACCTCTAATTACACATTCACAGTGATAACAGACCACACTAAAATTACAGAATTACAGTATGTCAGTTTGTTTTTTTTACAGATAATACAGATTTAGAATAGTATCAATCTTATACAGTGGTTGTGGACCTTAACGCGGAGTATTTCACGTATAATATTTAAAAACAGAGAGAGAGGGGGGTGTTTTCTGTTGTGTTTTCAAGAGTCCCAGAAATTAGTTGCACATTTACAATCTTATGCCATGTATTGATAATGATGAGACATTTCCACTTGATGCAGTAAAAAGCAGCAATATTGAGACATGCAACATTGAGCCACAGGGAAACCGTGTCCAGAGAGGATAAGTGGCACCTAGGACCTGAGAGGGACAATTTACCAGAACAGAAATGGTTATAAAAAGATGGCAGTACATCATCAGAAATGCAGACATTACTCTGATGATATTTGCAAATCTTATCTGTCTATTATTTGTTAGTCATTTTCACAAGCTCAAATCAGGTTTTTCCTTTTCTGTTACATCTATCTTGTAAGTAACATCTATGGAAACATGCAATTTGTTTTGAATTTGTTTGTGCAGAGAGAATAAAGAAACTAGTTATTTCTGTTTTTGCTTTTCGATATCCACTTTGCCCTTTACCGTCTCGCACTGAGCCTGGGGAACGTATAAATTGTTGTGTATCCCCTCTGACACGTATACAGCCATCATTTTATTTTACCTGCCAGCTTCTCTGGGACATGCACTGAGGACTCATGCTTTTCCCCCCAGATCCCACTCAGGTTACCATGACCAACCAACAGGAATCACTAATGTATTAACAACGACGTGATCCTTCACCACCTTCCCACCAAAAACATTGTCCATGGAGTTCAACAGACTGGGCCAGGTCATAAGCAACATTACCAGGGACTACACCTAGTAGTGGGTGAGTTCTTTCTCCTCTATGGCTATCAGGTACCCATTAACATTGTATACCAACACCTACTGGTCAATTTTTAGACCACATCCTCCTTTCCAAAGACAAATAACCAAGATGTGATACAGTGTATAGTTTTGATATGGAAACTCCAAAAAAAAGTAAGAAAATCGAAAAATGTCTTTTCTAAATGACAGCTGTGCAGTCAATAGAATTTCAGCCAAATGAAATGGTAACAATGTTAGCCACAGCTGCTAAGTGCTGCAGGACACACATTCAGAGAGCAGAGCATACACTCCATCCTTCATAAAGATGGCTGATTTATCTCAGTCACACATGTTTGAATTCTGTCAAATAGAACAATGAAACAAAAAAATGTCAAATTTGGATTTGCACTAAAAGGTTAATTTATGTAATGCAGAAAGATATTAGAAATGTATGAGCCCACCAACCCCATAAATAACTTAATTTCTAAAAAAAAAAGAAAAAAAAAAAGAGTATTCTTAAAAAACGCTTAAAATCTTAAGTCATAATCACTGATTACGGATTTTGGTGATTATCTTTAGTGTTACATTATCTAGTTGCAACATTGCTGCACTTCCCAGAAATCACTGACCCTTGAACCCATGTAATTGTGCCTTTAAATGCAACAAAAATCTTATGAACTATTTTCTGCTGTTTTGCAGCATTCTCTAACCGTACCAATCCTACGAGGACAATGAGGAAGTTTACAGTGCGTTTCTCAGGAGGGACATGGTGACCACATGCGTCAGCTGGACCGTCAGAGCTACAGCAGTCTTTTCATACGGCAGGTGTGCTTCTCTATGTGCATGGTGGCTCGGTCCGTGGAGCTGGTCAGGACGTCCAGAACTTCGTCCTGCCGTTCCAGCTCCGTCTCTGCCTCCAGGGCAAGGTTCTTCAGCTGCATCAGCATCTGCAGAGACACACATGCAACCAAAGTAAGTGCACACTTGTGGGGACACACACTCACTCATTTGTTTAAGTAATTACACACCAGCCCCCGGTGAACACAAACAGCTAAGGAGCTAGACACAAATAAAAGAAGACTTAATATTAAAAACCTACATAAAATTGGTGAGCAGTTGCAGGGTGGGGTGTTTGGACCATATGTAGTGAGGTGTAAAGATGGGGTCAGTGAGTTAGAAAGTGAGTGTGTTAGTGACAAAGAGAAAGAAGAGTGGATGAGAGTGATATTTTCATTTCATTCAGAGTTTTTTCTCCTCCCTTTGGCTATGAAGACAATAGCCTGCAGCTTGACGTCTGCACAGAGTAAGACAATGCTACAATTCAAATACAAATATTTTATATTATGCAATATATGAAACTGGAGAATAAACTGGAGAATATATTCAAAGACAGGTCTTGGCTTGTCTCCTGGGATCATTGATATCATACAATACTGTTTGTTTTCTGCTTTCAGTGAGTTTAGGGAATACTGCGACTACATCTCAATGGTCCAACAACTGTGTATGTTATGGTTGATGGAACAACTTAAATATACTGTGATGTGCCAAGCAAAACCTAATAAACACTCACTCCAAACCCCACCACCATAGTTTCTAAACTAATATTATGTTATGCTACATATGCTCTCACGCACACACTCGCACACCCACTGACATTATGTCAGTTTTCACTGGCCGTTATATGCGGACATTGCAACTAAGCACAGAAACAGGTCCAGACAGCAGTTTAAAAAACAGATAGTATGTCAATACACACCGAGGAACAACTGCACTCACTCACTGAGGTCTCTGACTTTACAATTTCAACTGGGAGGACATGACTGAATCACACCTTGCAGTTAACATTCACAAGAGTTTTGGTGTGTCATAGAAAAACACAGAAAATGAATATTTTTAGCTGCTGCTTATACAATGGCGAGAGAACTTAAGTCATGTAGAAAACCCCCAAAATTAAACATTTAGGCTACAACTAATAGAAAAATATATGAGCTAAAATTCCTGCTGTCACTCATGGGCATTAGTGGGATAATTTCAGGTCTGTTTTAAGAGATATACAGAACACGAAATCCAAAAAGTGCTTTATCATCCTTATGAGTGAACCATTTTGTACTGTTAGCAAGTTGGAATTTCCAACCTCAAACAATAATAATTGTATAAAAATGTTTGGACAAAGAGGAATATTTGCTAAAGCACTTAGGGCAGGACATTAAACCGAGTGACCCTCTGTGCAAGCTGGTCCCACTGTCGATTCTAATCTTGACATGAATTAAATTAAGAGTAGGGTGTGTACAGGAGCGTAGTATTAACTCAAAATTGGCAGCCTTTGAAGTCTGAACCATTATCAGCTGTAGACAATACGCCATTTAGAAACACAATAGGCAAGCACAGCTGTATGACTAGCCCAATGCTGTTACTGCTATGATAAATCTGTTTGTAAAATGATTATACAGACAAAAACAACAGTAAACCACTGTACATTGTTATTATGTACAATAATTAACTAAATATTAGGCATTAAGTGTTAACAGTGCTTCGTTTGAGATATGATTCATGTGGTGCTTAGACAAATAATGTATCATTAAGTGGGGCTTTTAGTAACTGAACCACAATTGAAAACACTGAAACAAAGGTGGGTCAGGTCAAATGCCCTGTATTCCTCAGGCTCAATAAAATGCATATGTCAATCATACTCTGAATTATTGGTCTCAACTCGTGACTGCTACTCCTCTTTGTCCTGGAATTTGCAGTTTTTCGGTTTGGCTGTCCTCCTTGACATATCAAATTATGTTAAAGTTTTATGTCAATGATCCTGTGACGTGGACACATGTTGCTTTCATTTCTCAGATATTTAACTGCTGATTGCAAACGATCAATCTGATGTCTTGGAAAAAGTCACTTTTACTGGTAGATAAACTAATTATCTACCAGGTGATAAACTAATTATCTATCAGGGAGCACTGACAGGTTTATTTTTCAACTTAATCATGTCCTGTTTAACACATATCTTAGTCACAATTCTTTAAACAACAACTGCCATATAAACATAATATACCAGAAGCTAGCATAGCCTTCTAAAGGTTTAACATGAAATATCTAATTCTAAGCAACCTGTAATAGTGTATCACACACACACACACACACAAGAAATTGTCTGAATCATAGGTCTGAATTTGCGTCACTGTGTAGGTCTTGCCACCACAGACCATGTCTGTAACAGTTCTCAGTGTTGCAAGGTTCTGAATGGAAAGACGTTGTACAGTCTGACCAAATGACTGACCATGTTTCTTTTCCTCTCTTAAAACGGGGATGGACTTTGGTTTGTGGTCTCACCAAATAACATTTTAAACACACAGGATAAAAAATAAAAATCATTATGATGAATCGTGGTTTGGAATGGAACTATCAAAATACATGTTACTATAACAGCTGCCAAGGCAATCTGTTGCCTGTACACACAGACATGACATTTGTATTACCTAGCTTGTATATACAAATATGAAAAATATAAATGCAACAGTAGTGCAAGTCATACAGTCATGCAGCCAATGGGACTCTAACTTGTCCAACTGGACCTCACCTGTTTAAGTTCCTGGGCCTCAGCCTGACTGACAGATGGCTGGAGGACATGCACCTGCAACTGGGACAGCTCTCCTACTGGGACCTCCAGTGGGAGCTCTGTCTCTTGGCACCTCTGCAACAAACCTGACTCTATGGGTGGAGATGGTGAAAAAGTGCAGAGTGCATATGTTGTTTATGAGGAAACCAGACAGTAAACTCAAAGCACAGCAACTGAGGCAATCAGGGTGAAGTGACTCATCAAAATACATTTCTGTCAAGAGGAGACACCAATAACCATGTCCAGAAGTCATGTGGATCAAGTGTTTTTACACGTGGCTGCACACTTAAAAATATACAGAGGTCGAAACATGGAGCTTTAGTGCCACTCAGTGGTCAAATTTGTTCCTTACCGTCATTCCAGTTTCTCCCTTCTGTGTCACACGGAGATGAAACTGGAGTTGCCCTGAAAGCAGCATATTCACTTGTAAACTCCACCTTCTTTTTGTACTGCATCTCTAACACTGACATTGCCTCTGGCATCTTGGCAGACAGGAACCGGTAACATATATCTGGCTTCCCGATAAACCGCTGTCTAACAGTAATCTCGTAAGGACTCTGCACCCTGATCTCGTCGATTTCATTTCGTTCAAATCGGTGGAGGAGCTGGCAGTTTGTGTCTCGCACCTCCAATGAGGACACCAACACCAACAAGCATCCCGGTTTCAAGTCTGAGTCTCCCCCTTTGGACACTACAGCTGGGATGCTTGTGATCACCTTATTTCTACCAGACCCCCTGCCAGCAGCGGCAGAAGCTGCGGCTCTAGCAGCGTCCTCAGCCTTGGCTTCCTGCTGAGTCTTCCAGGGGAGTTTACCAAAAGGCCACCAGGAGGGAGACTCCAGCTCTGACAGAAGTCTGCAACAGAGGAGACAAAAACAAGGAGAAGTTGTGAATGTTTGACTCGGTCGGTAATAAATTAGGAAGTTTTTTTTATTGCAAGTTAGCTATAAAATGCAAGATGCAGGAAACAAAAATGAGCTAAATATCATCCAGTTAGGAAATATGCAGAATTACTTATCAGCCACGCCCAGGTCAGAGTCAATCTTCTCCAGTCCCTCCATCATGTTATCGAACTGCTCTCCTTGGTGGCTGAGGACTCTGCCGGTGTCCTCCAGTCTCCTCTGGGCCCCTGCCACCAGGTTGATCAGCTCTCTGCCCTTAGAGGGTTGAGACTCAGCCCCACGGGCCTCTGAGCTGGGGGACAGGAGACGTTCTCTCCAGAAATGTTCCAACACATTATAAACCACCACCCTGTTGGGTTTAAGGGAACCGAACCAGTGTTTCACGTTGCCCTCTTCAAGCACCGTGAGAGTGCTGAAGATAAAACTGGACGACTCCATCTTGATCTCCATGATGTGAGAGAGGCGGAAGCTGGCGAGACTCTCCTTACTCTGGCTGGAAACGAAGCGCACCATGGTCCTGGTGAGGGTCAGGGTGCCGCTTTCCCACCGCTTCTCACTGTTGATGTAATAGGAGCCGGGCCAGCTGTGGATAGGAACGTCCCGGCTCATTTTGGAAGGAGGTGCACTGATTCACCTGGAAGAGGGACAAATAAGCTTCAATATGACGTCTGTACCATACACAGGCAGGCACTGTTGCAGCTTTAATCTACAATTACATCACATGGACACAGTACTAAGTGAGCAGTCTGTCCTGATAGTGAACATACTTTCTTCAGAGTGTAATAAGGGATTCAGGCAGGAGATGAGCTCAGCTGAGGCGTTTACACTGGCAGCTTCAGCTTCCAATTCAACTGACCGCATAACAAGTGCGTCATTATAATGTCATAAACCCTTTTAGCATTTGTTACTTCCTCTTGGTGGATTATATTCGTCCCAAACCACATTAATCGACATTATCTCGCTGGGTTGAGCATTACGTTACCCCATAGCCTTCTCACTAAGGACGGTGATGTTTATTACGGAAGTTACGTCACACGCGAGCACGGCAGTGTTTACTGTCCGACTTGAAAATGCTGCTGTCAGAAAAAAAGCTACCACGGCGAGGTTTTGAAAAAATAATCATTGTTATCTATGAGAGCGGTTTCTGAATTAGCTAAAATATCGTGCAGTATTAGTTTTAAGGGAATTGCAACGTTAATATAATCAACTGTGACGGACAGTAACGGGGTAATACAATATTATATGTGCGTTGTTCAGGAACCGTGACAGGCAATCTTTGAGATGGAGTCATATGCAGCGACCTGTTGTCAAAATAGAAAAAACACGTTTTAGGATAATGTAAGTGTAACCTAACCAGGTTTTAAGCTTGACAGCATAAGCGAAAAGACGTAGCTAGCTTTTCCTTACCGTTTCGTGCTGCCCATGCGGTGACAGCTAAGCTCGCTAACTGGCTAGCCGAGCTCTTGTTTATCATCATGGACAGTGAGGCGTACCGCAACTGCTGCAGCCTGGTCAAAATACCGAGACAGTCGTATGAGCAGTTTTGGTCGTCACATTTTGTAGATTACATCGACAAGGAGCTGAGCTACTCTAAGTTTTTCAAGAAATACTTGCTTCCCAATCACCCATGCATGTTTTCGAGAAGGTTCACAGAGGACTGGAAGTGTAGAAAACAATGGGTGACTGAGGAAGGGAAGCCTAATTTCCAGAAACTGCTGCAAGAGTTTGGTAAATAATCCTGTTATTACCAATGCGTTAACTAACTAATATATGTCCTGATGCTGCTGCTGCTGTCACGTAAGCTAATGTATTTGTCCTCTACCACAGATGAGACTCCTGTTCCTGTTGCAAACTGCAATGCAAAGGAGTACAATGCAAACCCTAAACAAGTTATGCCTTTCAAAGAATTTATACACTACTGGAAGGAATACATCCAGAATGGCCACTCATCACCAAAGGGATGTCTCTATCTTAAAGACTGGCACATGTCAAGGTGTAAACTTAATACTTATGTTGAATTTGATTTTGCTTTAGTGAGTAATGTGCAGTATATGTAACTGATAAATGTTGTTCTATAGGGACTCTCCAGAACACAATGTTTACACCACACCAGTCTTCTTTTCCTCTGACTGGCTTAATGAATACTGGGATACACTCGAAGTGGATGACTACCGCTTTGTTTACATGGGACCGAAGGGTTCATGGTATGGAAATTTGAACATATAATATTAGCAAAACCCAGATAATCGCTTAGTTTTTGATTTCTTCATACATTCAGACTAACTTTCTCATCACCCAGGACGCCGTTCCATGCTGATGTGTTCCGCTCCTACAGTTGGTCAGCAAACATCTGTGGAAGGAAGAAATGGCTCCTCTATCCCCCAGGTCAGGAGGAGTTTTTGCGGGACACTCATGGCAACCTGCCTTATGATGTAACATCGTCTGAACTTAGAGACAGAGGCCTTTTTCCTCACTCTGAAGAAGCCTGTCAACCTCTTGAGATTATTCAAGAGGCAGGGGAAATAATTTTTGTGCCCAGTGGCTGGCACCATCAAGTTTATAATCTGGTAAGAACTGTAGAGGTAATGATGTCTGAGCATCTACCAAATGACATACATTATGGTCTTTTATCTAGTAGTGACATAGGAATTCTCTCTCTTATTACAGATGTATAAAGGCGTGAGTTTCATTGGTGCCAGCAGTTCATGATCCTGACTTTAATGTTTGTCTTTCAGGAGGACACCATCTCTATTAATCACAACTGGTTGAATGGCTGCAACATTGACATCATGTGGCAGTTCCTCCAGAATGAGCTGTCATCTGTTCAGAAAGAAATAGACGAGTGGAGAAACACAATGGATTCATGGCATCAGCACTGCCAGGTACTCTGCAGATAAGATTGTTCTGTGTGCATCTAGTCCTGAATGTAAACAGTGTACAAGATGATTGTGCTTCTTTGCAGGTCATCATGAAGGCCTGCTCCGGTATCAATTATGGAGAATTTGCCTCGTTCCTGAAAATCATAGCTGACAACCGAATGGCTTTCCTGAATGCTTGCTCCACGGGGGACTCCTCCGATTACCCGCGGCATCTCTCAGAGATCCTCACCACACTCGGGCCTTACCACGCTGCCTTTGACCTACAGAGAGTGGCTCACATAATCGAATGCCTGCTCTGCAATGAAGACTTTAAGCGGCTCGATCATTCGGCGCTGACTCTTCAGCCAGAAACCATGTTACAGCAAATTCGGGACACCATACAATCCACAAGAGGGCAGCATCTCCTTTATCAGGAGTAAGATGCTCAGTGGCGTCTCAGCAATGTAATAGTCACCTGGAAATAGCTTGAATGAAAAGTGCCAATTTGATGATAGAGCACAGAGACTGCGCCTCTGGATTGAGATGAAGTGAAATCTCAAATGTTGCTTGTGAATGTTCTGAGTTGGTTTTTGCACTGAAAGATAAAATAGATAAATTAAAAAAAATACACAAGTTGACTGAATTTTTGTTGTCATTTTGCATATTTATTCAACAACCACTGATACCATAATCAAAGTTGGTACATCCTATTGTATAATGCTGCAATAGATCTGTTAAATAGCATAATTATGTGGTAAATAATACTTTAAAATTTGGGGAAAATCACATTCAAAACAAAAATACTCACAAATGTGAATTAGTGCCTCACAGCTGTTAAGCAATGACAGTGTAACATACTGTACTTCAGGGTTCGGTCTATGAGAAGTCTGTCAGATGGGATGTATGTCACATTTTAGGGAGCTATAAAACATTCTCTCAGTTTGTTTTTACATCCTTAGGCCACCAATCTGGCACAGAGGCCTCAAGTGTCACTGTGGAGTCGTCAGAAGATTTGAGCGTCAACACCTCTTTGGCGTGAGCCATGCGGATTAGGCTCAGACCCAGCTCTCCTACCCCCGCTCGGTGCTTCCCAGCTGGCTTGCCCGACTGCGTTTGCAGTGCGGCTCCTTCCTCCAAGTCTTGGACCGGAGATGACAAGCGCACTGGCATCAGG
Source organism: Lates japonicus (assembly GCA_033238685.1). NCBI lineage: Eukaryota > Metazoa > Chordata > Actinopteri > Centropomidae > Lates > Lates japonicus. Next base: position 8,331,025 of record BRZM01000010.1, on the reverse strand, counting down.
CGTTTCCGAACCACCCCGGTGTGATGAGTCCTGGCTGTGAGCTCCTGGCCGATGTAGCAGCCTTTGCTAAAGCTGATGCCCTGCATGTAGACGAGATTTGACTCTAGCGGTAGCGCCACCCCGGGAGGAAGGTCCTTCACTCCCTCGGGAAGTCCTAGACAAACAGTGACAGCAGAGGAAACAAACAAAACTTGTCACAAAAATTCAATGGCACATGTTCATACAGATCCATACCTGTCACCCCATTTATCTTTAAATACAAACTGTCTGTTACCAACTGGCCTTACCTATTGCATAGCGATGTCTGTGATACTCGGCTGTGTCACCTTTCTGGCACAATGGAATAATATGCAAGGGGTCAGTCTGATTGTCTAAAACCAATCTCCAGCCCATCGCCTGAGTTCGAGGATCCTCCTCCCACACCAGAGCTTTTTCAGGGGAGGAAAGCTCAGGTTTATTGGCCTCTTGAGCTGGGTTGTTTCGCTGGGGAAGCACCGCCCATACAGAAAGCTCCGGACAGGGGTTAATGTTGACCTTTCTGCGTATCTTGTACACCTTCAAGTGTCTCAAGAGTGAGTCCTTCATCGTGCTGTCACACTCGAGGAAAACACCGTGTCCAGCATCAGCGTCTTTCAGGCTGAAAAGAAAATTTGGCATCAGTTGCATACTGGTATCTATTATTTGAAAGGCTGGCATACAATATTCCTTGTCCTGTGTATTGCCATGTATCCATCAAAATACAGGATTTCACTGAATTATTGTCCATAAGCTTATTGCACCTTTATTGTCATATCACAGATGCTGTAATTTAGGGAAGTCATTGCTATTTAACAACCGATGATGGTGTTATTGGGGATTTTTTTTAAATCTAGGGTTGCAACATTAGGTCACATGAGAGGACACACTTTTCTGGTTGCTTTTAAACAATTAAGACAAAACTAGAAAATCATTAATTTTGACTTTATCTAATGTGAAGCAGGTGCTTAATTTGAGAGAGCATCATTAGCTGCAAAGTGAAATCTTCCATCTGAAATTTGCCACCAGGCTACCAATGCAAACAACTGCAAAGATAAGCGCGTGCCCACACCCTCGTGTTAACTGAAGACATGTATAAAGCTTTTAAACCGTGTTATGTTTCGTACTATACCTGTACAACATGATGTCGTACAGTGTTCGACCCTGGACATTTAGCATGTGTGAGTACATGGCTCTGAGTCCAGCCTCCTCTAGCAGCCCCATGTCATTGGTTATAATCCCCTGAAGAAACGGGCTCGTGTCCTGGCCCTGGATTTTGAGCAGGGTCCTGTGAGGAAGATGATAGCACACAAACTGCCCCGGTGCGTTTCTAGCGTCCAGACTGTACTTGTTGACACGGGTCCCCGCTGGAGGTGCGACACCGGAGAGAAATGTTACGCACAAATACCGACCGGTGTGTTTTCTGGCGTAAACACCGAGACAGCCGCTGGACGTGAGCGCTCTCCTGGCGAAACACAAAACCCCCATGTTGTACACCGTCACAGGAGTGTGTTAAATGTTAAAATGAAGCGATTACTCCGCTGAAAAACACCAGCGGACGGCTACATAACACAGGGGTTGACGGTTGACTCCGGTTGCAACAGCTCCATTTTGAAATCCCACAATGCATTTCTCGATAATATTGGAACACGTGTGTGACGGTTGTTTTGCCTCTCTGAGTGAATGTGGAAAGAGTGAGTACGTGTGTGTTTGACGGCTAGATGTAATGGCCTGTGGTTATGGTATGGTTTACCAGAGTCTGTTTTTTCATTTATAAAAGCCGGACAAATGATACATTTTCCCGAAATTCACTTCCTGTTTGCATGCTGCTCAGTGGTGCAGGAAGTATTCAGATCCTTTAGTTAAGTAAAAGTACTGTAAATTAGTCAATTACAAGTAGAAGTCCTGAATTGAAGTTTAATCAGGAAAATGGACTTGAAGTGTTAAAAGTAAAAGTAGTCAGTGCAGAGAAGTGGTTCAGGCTGTGACTGTTACATTAAACACTCAGTTGTCCGTTAATTAGGTTCACCTGGCTAAAACTAATGCAACAGCTCTGCAATTAATTCTCCCTTCATGAAGGTTATATTCAGTACAGGTCAGTGAATAACTAATTTCAGTTAATTATAATGACAAAAGGCTGAGCAGGCACTTTATGATGCACTAAAACGTGCTACATGCACAGCACAGTAAAACTTATTAACAGATGGAAAAGTACAAATAATGAACACACACAAACACACACACCTGTAGTTACTGAACAACACATGTAACTAATTAAAATGTACAAGATTTAAAATGGGCAAGCCTGCTTCTAACAAAAGATAAAGGGCTTCATTAAAATACAAAATGCACAAGAATCAAATCTACTTTTATGTTTAAAGAACAAACTCAATGAAGTTTGACATGATGCCTTTCCCTAAAGCTTGGACAGACACCCTTTGTTCTGTCTGTTAACAAGTTGTTGATTAGCACCAGGTGTTAAGTGCCACTTACCATATAGAAAGAAACCTAAACTCCACTGGCAAATAGACTGTGGTTGGCTTTAGCTATAGGCTGCTTGGAATAAAATGAAAACCACAGGGATGATTTTGTGATATTCTTTTGAAGTTTTGTGGGATGGTAATGGGTTTTGGTGTTGCATACAATGAGATATTCCAATGTAGGTTAGGTTTCTTTATTTACTCTAAGTGATATCCCACACCTGGTGTTAATTATCCATAAATTCATGCAACATAGAAGTCAGCCTTTTGACGTATGCACCCTAAGCCACCCACCCCAATAAAAGCATATTTTATTTTTTCAAGTTTTTCAAATTGCTGCAGCTCATTCTGGAAATGTGCTGTTTTTCCCCCTTTTATGGCATTTTCCCATGTATAAGATGATAAAATAGTGTGTGATTTCTTAGGTTGTAAAAGAATTATATGCCCCTCTTGGACCCACAGTTTACTATACTACTTACTGTAAGTCCTGTTGTTCTCATTACAGATTTACTGCCTTATACATACACTTCGAAATTCTTACTTTATACTGTGGTCAGTAACTGGCATCTCATGCTAAGCATGAAATAAGGCATCAGTTTATATAAATGAGTTATTTACGCTGTCTTAGATGCTACAATATCTTTTGTGTAGCCTTCAGTTAGATCCCTCTCCTGTTACAGCATATGAAATGTTCTTGTCATAACAACATATCTGTCTTCTCATAATAACAGGAGTTTCTTAGAAACTTTTAACTTTGAATTAGACTTAAATAAAAGCTCTTAATTGTGCAGTTTCCTAAACACACCAGTGTTATTCACATGATAAGACAGAGAAGCAGACAGCTACTATAAAGCAAGAGATCAGAGGTTTCAAATAAGTTTATTTCTTCATGAATAAAATACTAGAACAGTCTTTAAAAGTCTGAGGCACTTTGAAGTATGACAATGGTGAAGGCAGGATTAAATACTACTCTGAAAGCATTTGTAGAAACATACTGCTTCAATGACAGGAAAACTAAAATGCTCATCTTCAAGACAACATGCCTAAACGTAACATAAATATAAGCTAACTGAATAGCAAAGGTTGGGATTTCTACTGTAGCCTAAGTGTACACTCTATGTTCCCAGTTGTAGAGCATGCATCATCTGCTTCAGATTGCAGAAAATCAGTATTTACTTTGAAAATAATCAGATTTTCTATTCACTTACCTCCTCCCCTTCATATGTGACACTGCAAGGCTTTGAAAAACACAGAATAGATAAAGGCTTTGCACGCAACGCCTGAAGATCATCACACTGAGCAGATGTTTACCAGAAGAGCCCACGGTGACACAGCCCTCTTTCATTACCTTTATCAACATATTTCACCTTTAATCTGTGCCCAGCACACTCGTCCATACTACATCCAAAAAATACTTCCCCCACATATTAAACATGCATCTTTCCAACAACAATCATCATTCCTCAGAAATGACTCATTGTGCGTCTGTACAGTGTTTTGTGCTGCATCTTCAAATTTGGATTCAGGGTACAATCACACACTTTCAAAGTTAAATTAATCCAGTTCAGCGGCAGTCAAGGGTAGATCAGATAAACAGCCCGAAGCATTCTGTTTATACTTGGACATTTTTAGCTGGAATTAGAGATGTTTAACTAGGTAAGCATATGTTAACCATGTCTGAAAAGCTATGGCAAGCACAAGATGACACACTACAGTAACAAAGAAGATTCATGATACTGGATTTGATAATTTCTTCATGTGTGTTTTCTTTTTTTTTTAATTCCCAAAAACTAAACCTACTGTGTACTGTACTCCTTCAGCTAGAGTGATTGAAATTCTCAGTTGTTATTGTCCCAAAGTTGCATCTCCTGCTCACACACACACACACCCTCCAGCTGTGTCACAGTGCAGTCCTGGAGTCTTGAACGTTTTATTGTTAATGTACTAAATTTGATTTCTCTTTAGATCCAGACAGAGGTCTTTCCGTTTTTTACAATGGTCGCAGCCTTCTCTGTGGCTGATTTTGGTCTGGCTCCTTGTTTCTCCTGGACTGTATTGACTCGGTTTTGCTCTGCCATAGTTCCTCCAGACACAGGACTACTGGTTCTGGAGGTCTGCTGGTTGTTTTTGGTCTGATATGTTTGAAAGGCCATATCGAGCTGCTCCTGGGCAACCCGTAGGTGGCGGTGCAGGCTCGCCAGATCGGAGGGGATGTTCTCGTCCGGGCTGGTGCACTGCTGCTCCTGGGCCACATTAGCCATGTTCTGCTCATGGGTGATGAGGCTGTTGGGGATCCTGCTGGGTTTGTCCGTCTTCATCACTAGGTTGTAGCCCGGAGGGGAGGCCGGGATGTTACGAGAGAACGGGTAGCCGTAGGACGTCCGTCGGCCCCGGTTTCTTTTCATACGAAGGGTATCCCGAAAAGTGCCGATACCCAAGTGAAGCATCTCGCACACGTTTAGAACCAGACAAAGACAGCTTACCACGTACATGATGAGGAGGAAGATTGTTTTCTCTGTGGGCCTGGAGATGAAGCAGTCCACTTTGTGTGGACAGGGAATCCTGCTGCACACATATGAAGGATTAACTCGAAAACCATAGAGGAGATACTGTCCTGCAAGGAAAGCAATTTCAAAAATAGCTCTTGACATGAGCTGCAGAACATAGATTCTCATCAGTCCTTCCTGCATAATTCTTCTGCGGCCATCATGTTTTGGTGGGTCTTTGCTAGTGCTGCTGACTTGCTCAGGCTTGGCCTCCTGCACTTCCAGTGTATCCTCATAGATCATGGGTTCGGCGTCATCGTCTTCCTCCTCCTCCAAGACATCCTCCAGATGGTGGCTCTCTCTCCACCTCGAATGAGGAGGCGGCTTTTTGCGGAGCCTCTGGTGCTTCCTGCGCTCCTCCTCGGAAGTTCGGGCTATCTTGTGAATGGCGTAACCCATGTACATGATGGAGGGCGTGGAGATCATGATAATCTGAAAGACCCAGAAGCGGACATGCGAGAGCGGGGCGAAGGCATCGTAGCACACGTTGTCGCAGCCCGGCTGCTTGGTGTTGCAGGTGAACTTGGTCTGCTCATCTGAGTAGATGGACTCGCCTCCGACTGCTGTAAGCACGATGCGGAAGATGATGAGTACGGTCAGCCACACTTTCCCCACGAAGGTGGAATGGTTGTGGATCTCTTCCAGGAGACGAGTGAGAAAGCTCCAGCTCATGTTGCTCTTAGAAGCTTTTCAACTAGAGTCTGCAAAGAAAGAAAAAAGAAGCCATGAAGACCTATTGAGAAAGTCATAAGTTGGAATTGAATAGAACTGCAGCGTGTAGTTGTCTAACCAAAGCAAGTTTGGTGTTGAAAATAGTTGCTCATCATCAACTCAGTGATTAATCTACAACCATTTCAACTCCTAACTTCAAATCCAGTGTAGACCTATAAATAAAAAATGTGGCATGCTTTTTCCAAGTGATACGAGTAAATTACAGACACAATCACTGTTAATCTGTGATTCCTGGGTTCAATTTGAAATCAATTGAATGATTTATATACAAATAACCCCCTGAGAATGCTGCTTTTTGTCTCGGTTTCAATTAGCAATAAATCTTTTCAGATGTTTAGAACGTAAACACGTTCTCATCTGCTCAGTAGGACCTCTTGATGTAGAGGAGACATCCATTTTCAATTGATTGCACATCCAAACATAAGACAAAGGCTTGTGTTGATTCATGTCAGCGAGCACAGTGATGTCATTCAGTCACCCTATCCCAACAATCACCACGCAGCATTTCCAATATTTCATTCAAGCAGATTGAAGTTGTTTGTGAAAGGGTTTAAATGACAAAAATAGCAAAGGGAGACTTAAAAGAAAAAGAAAAAAAAAAAATCATCAACAACGTACAAACACGCCAACAGCAGTCATTTTGATTAGACCCAAGACCACGCTGAACATTACAAGATAGTGACAAACACATAGTAAAACACAAAATGAAGCTGACAGAACTCTGGAAGCCCATCCTGGTACCAGAGTGTGCTCCACTCACAGTGCCACTTCAGAAACATACTGTCCACGGCACTTTAGCACTTGATGCCAAGGGACACATTCACGCACAGAAATAAGCAGATGACACGAAACCTCACAGTGTCACACTCTCCTCGCACTCTGAGTCACTGTTGACTCTGTGAGGTTAATGACCGCAGCGCTTTCTCTGTCCCCCTCATTCATGGGGCAGAGCTGCAGAGTTCATGTTGATCTCATGACTGCGGCACTGTGTTCCCTGGCGTGGGATGTGCCATCTCCCCTGCCATCTGAGGGAACAGGAGAGGCTTGTTGCTCTGCCACGAGGCCTCCCCTCCAGATCCAGCACTGCTGACGCCGGGGAGGGGTACAGCCGCATGGAGACAGATGGCACCTATGGTGGGCGACTCATGTGTGCCCCAGGATGGCATGACAGGAGGGCTGCCTCACTTAGGATTTACTCTGAAGTTTGAATTCATTTTGTTGTGTATCATAGCATCAACCTTAGTCTTACAACTACTACTACTAACATTTCAGTGACCTTAGGATATCTGCCTGTTTTGCAAGTGTTGTACAGTTTTTTTTATGTTGATTATTTGCTGCGTTGCCTGTCTGTAATTAACAGTGGTGCTGCAATTTGAACCAGGTCTACTTTAAAAAGAGATTTCTAATCTATGACTTTCCCGGTTTAATAGAAGAAAGATTAGATTTCACTGAAGATAAATAGCAGTTCTTTCAGATTAAGAGCATGATTGAACATGTAACTACACTTGTTAAAAACATGCAAATGCCAACTTTGGAGTAAGCAAAGACTGAGATCATATTTTGGATTCATTAATCTTTGCTAAAACATGTCTATTGAGATGTAATACAGGGAAACTTAAAGCCAAGAAATAGAATCTTCACTAATAATCTTTTTCAAATAGGAAAAACAAGGGTAAAAGTGACCATACTTGTTCGGAAACACAGCCTATCATACAAAATAACTGAGGTAGGTGCAGCAATATTAAAATATATTAAATACATTCTTTTGTGATTTTTAGATTCCACAAACAGAGCCACTTTTTAATAAAGGTATATCACAAGAAGACGATCGGACTATAAGCTAGAGGAACAATATTTTAGCTGACTTCAGTATAAGTATAGAGTTTATACTGTATGGTTAACATAGATTTTTCATTTGTAGGATCAGATATTTCATCATGAATACAGGTGCAGACGTAATATGGTTTACGTTATGACGAAAATCCAACAACAGCCTCTTAGTACATTGTTTCAGTTGGCTTTTTATAAGAATATTAATATTTGGAAGAAATCATCTTTCAACAGCATTAATTCAAACACAAACTCACAGTTGGACAATCTGACTGACATAAACATGCATCTACAATGGCAAGACAGGATGGTTGCGCAGAAACTATGGCACAGTTTCTTTAAGGGAAAGTCAATTAGTGAAACAACCCACCTTGTAAAGCTGTACATGCATTTCCCATCCTGAAGGTCTCCTCTGCCCTCTCTACATATCCCCTCAACAGCTTGATCCATTGAATTCCACTTCCATCCTAAAGTCCTGGCCTTTTCCAACTTACTGATAACTTCCAAAATTGCACAAAAAAGCAAAAAATAATGACCAAACTTGCTAGACTAGACTTTCTATTTATCCTGTTTTCTCACTCTGTGAAGAAGTGAGGTCTCGCCGCTGTGAATGCCTCACATTCTGGCTTGTGTCTGGTTTCTATTACACCAGCCTTCTGCCCAAGAAGGAAGTATAAAAAAACAGAGAGGCAGAAGAAGAAAAAAAATCCTCCTCTGGCAAGTGACCCTCATCCAAGGGTTCAGACTTGAGGATACCGTACTGCAGACTGAAATGAACACCCAGCTGAGGAAGCGTGTTAATCGCAACACAGTCAACTCCCCACCACCACCCCCAATGTCATATGCAACATTTGTAATACAGCTGATGAGGGTCTCTCTCTCTCTCTTGCTCTCTCTCGCTCTCTGGTACTTTGTCTTCCTCTCTCTCTCTCTCTCTCTCTCTCTCTCTCTCCCTCCCTCTATATGTCTCCATCTTTCTGTGTATCTCAGCTTCTTGCAGGTTAATGTCTACATGCCCCCCAACCATTTAAAGAGCAACAGCAGTTTCCTCACTGAGGATATATAGAGTTGTGGCACGCTTCCCTCACATTTGTAAAATTCACACACCACCTCAACCACTGTAAATAGAGATTAGCAACCTCTATATCATCTGTCAATTGCATAACAGTGTACAGTTGCGAAGACAGTTATGAAAAAAAAAAACTTTTTTGGAAGGTGGGGGCCAAAGACAGGGAGTTTGAGGACAGAAGTGTCACAGAGACATAAGCCACCTTGCCTCAGTGCAGATCCGCTAGAATGTAACCAGCAGGTACGCTCAGTCATATCATGTGTCATAATATTTGGATCTTCAATCCAGGCAGATGGCCAGATAACAGAGCAGCAGACAGGTCGCACTCTACTCTCCCGCTCCGTGTCTTTTCCGACTTGATGTTTATACTTTCAAGCTTTCACCTCGGCCTGTGGAACTGCAGTAGCATGCGTTGTTATTTAGGCCATGTGATGGATTTTTTTTTTTCTTTTTCACGTGATGGCGAGCAGGTGTATGTGGATGCAAGTCTCTCTCTCTCCCCCTCTCTCTCTCTCTCAGATACACACACATTTCATTGAATTTTTTCCCTACCCTGATGGGAGGTGGAGGTGATTCATGCAGGATTAAAATCGGAAAGGAATTTCTCTGTGTCTTTATTCTATGTGCCAGGCCCCCTGTCAAGTTTGGGAAAGGATCTAAACTCAACTACTTTTAATAAAGGACAGATAAACGGGTTAGTGTCTGGCTTGCATTAATGAAATGTGTCTGGTCATTGTCACAGTGACCATATTATTATAATTCTACTTTCACAAGGCCCTCAATAACCCTTAATTATTACCTGTGTACAGCTATAAAGTGAAGAATAACGTTAAACAACATCAGCAAGTCCGCCATCAATCAGATCACAGTTTCAACTCAGTTACTTAAACGATGATGTAAACTGTCTGAAGACACTGTAAGAATATTTTGGGCCAGAGAGCAAAGACGACTGCAGCGAAACATGTCGAAAGGGAGCTGCACATGAGAAGTCTTTGCATTTAGATCTCATCTCATTCTGTTTGAGTGGTTTGTGGTCTAAAGAAAGCTCTGAGAGCTAGCCATCTGGGCCTGCAGGACCCATCCTCCAGAGGCCTCGCCTTCAAGGCTCCCCTCTCCATCTGACTGAGGAGATGTGGCGTACAGCGAGCACCCCTGGTGCAGCGCTGAGGAAAAGAAGACGGGGGATGCTGCTGGAATGACTAGATCATTTGGGGTTTGGACATGTGCTATCCCTAAGGGACAGAGGAGCACGTGTTTTTAAGTTGCGATGCATTCCTCTCCCTCCAAAATCTTCCCCTCAGTCACCCGAGAGATCGCAGATGGTCCAGCGAAGACGGCTGATAAGTGAGCATTAGTGTGATTTAAACTCAAAGTTAATTAGAGTTTCTGTTCCTCGACAGTTGGTAGAAGTCCCTGCCTATGGTTGTAGTTTACAATTAACACTCACTGATGTTCCACAGTTCTGTCTGATTGAATAAAACATCTTTGATACTAATGAACACTTCTTTTCTAAGAATAGTTTAGCTTAAATAGAAAAGGTTTCCCGTAAAAGGAAACCCCCTCTCTTCAGGGTTTCACCTCTGCACAAGAGAAAAAAAGAAAAAAAGAAAACTACAATTATCTCTCCTTGTATTTATTTCTCAATATTAAACAAAATAAGCATATTAAACATTCAAATTTCATAACTACCAATCATAAATTACTCCACATAAGGCTGTTAATTCCAATGTTCTGTGTTGATAAAGTGGCATTTATGTGATAATGCTGTCATTCCAACAAAAGTCTAATTATAAAACAATTTTTTTTCAAAATAGTTTTCTTTTTTCCAAACAATTAGCTTGTCTTTGAGGCTGCATTAAAATATCTGAATTGCTCAGTTATTTAAAGCCAAAAACAAAAGCGCACAAACTCATACAGTCAAACCAATGACTGTCTAGTGCTGAATATGTTGTCCCTGTGTCCTCGAACAAATCAGGCTTTTCTAGCTTTGGGAAACTGTAGTTCATGTTGATAAATATTGATTGGACTGCCCAGAGCCAGGAAAATATTACAGTATATCCCTGTAAGATACTATTTGACATTGCTCTTGTGACAAGGACTGGCATCCCGTGACAGCCAAATGAGAGTGTTTAATATTCATTAGGTTAAAGTTATATTTAGTGTTAAATGTAAAATGTAGATTTAAAAAAAAAAAAATTGTGGTATCATCTGTGAGATAGAACAACTTAAAAAAAAAAAGACCTGACAGCTGACAAATGAACATGCTGGCACAGTTAACATACTTAAAGACAAAATGAATCTACAAAAACAAATAGTCATAACACATGTCCTCAACTGTACTGTAATTGCAGAAATATTGTAACGGAATGATGTTTTAGTCCCAGACAGTTTCACCTTTAAGAGGTCACTGGGAGCTGTGAGGGTTTGCAGCGTAGCCGAGCGTTGCCGTGATGCAACACGGAGGAGTGAACATCTCGACAACTCTCCTTGGCCGCCACCAATGTCATCACAAGAGTTTTTATCCGCGTGTATTTGCTGAACAAAGTTGATGCGAGCAGACTGGGGGCTGTGGAGGTCTGTGTTTATGTAACAGATCAAGCTCCACCATGTGACTTGGATGTGCCCCCCCCTCCCCTTAGAGAAAAGAATGACACAAGACACCAGAGCAAAAAAAAACAACAAAAAAAAAAACATGCAACTTGGTGCTTGGACTCCTCCTCCTCTCTCTCTCCCCCATCTCTCCCACTACTATCATTAAACTGCTCTTACCAGGCGGGGGGGGGGGGGGGGGGGGGGGGGGTTAACCCATAGGCAGCCTGAGAGTGGTGGCAGTCCCATCTCATTTGTTCATACTTCTCCCAGTTTCTCAGCTGAGCCTATCCTACCCCCAGGCCGAGTGCGTCCCGTGCCAGTTTTACTAAGGCTGGACTCTACTGAAGCGACTGAGATGAAAAGCCTTGAGGTGGATGCCAACAACTTTCTTTGGCCAGGGCTCTGCGTCTCCCACATATGAACTTGTGTTGAGTGTGAATTACACGGTTTCAGCGCTGCTCTCAAAAAACAGTGGAAACTTATTTTCATTATTAATTTATGTTTGCTCCGTTACTAAAATGTGACACACCATTACTATACAAAGAAACATCATTCATTTGGTTTATAGTTTTGAATGTGTACATGGAATAAATGTATACAAACAATATGTAAGGCATTTCATCATATCCTAAAAAAGTAACAGATAAAGCAGCCGTATGTGAAATTATTTAAAGCTCTGGAGCAAATGAGGATATACAGCAGTATAAAAGTTGATTATTTTCCATTGCAATCATCCTGTTTCCTGTCCCAGAGGGAAGTTTTAGACTCTACAATCCCACTTCCCACTTAAAACATAATGCTAGATGCCTTATGTATGTAGTGTAAGGCTGACCTCTATCATGAGTGTAAAAAACATGTTTAATTCTCCTTTATATGTTTATGATTTATGATTGGGAGGGAAAGTCAACCTGTATCTGATCTGGAAGTAATAAAGCAGTGTATTACTTTCGCCTGACCTCTGTTGTAATTAACCCTCTGATAAGAGCTGACCTTTTGCCCCTTTCCATCAGTGTATCATCAGTTGAAAAAACTGGAAAAGTATGCAGCAGTTTACAGAGACCACTATATATGACTGACTCTAGGCTACATGACACAGTGAGGCTTTATTATGTTTGACCTTTGTTAGAACTAACATCACCCGCTGAGTGTGGATGCAATTTTCTAATTTCGTCCATCACTTTATTTTGATTGATTGTCTCTCTTGCTGTCAACCTGTCAGCAAAACATAGCTCAGATGAAAAAAATGATCAAAAGGAGCCAATGTCCTCATTTTAAAAATACCATTTGATTGATTTGATATTAATATTTGAGAAAGACAACACTGTATATGCCCCACTGTTAAAGTAGATGAGCAGAGCACACCTAATTAGCCTGACAGCTCTTAGATCACAGGGATCCCTAAAATTAAACAGATGATAATATATATAGTTAATGATGTATATTCAAAACAAGGGTCATATAGTTTTCACTTAGATTGATATCATCTGTATTCTGTACTTCCTCATCGGAATGTGGTGAATTGACCATCATGTGAGGAAATAAAATGAAGACACAATGCATTATAACTGCACAGTGATCATCTAGTGGCGTAATAAAATAGCATTCAGTCATTATTTTTACTCTCACCGGCGGATGAAGTTTTCCATCGGGGTAATAAAATCCAACACACAACTACCCATCCAAATAAACAAAATAACAGAGCTTTGCTCGCAGACCTGCGAGGCCTTAATCTTTGACATTATCTTGTCTTAACTGGCTATGTCATGGGCTGATCAGGGGCAAGCCCAAAGGAGCAGCAGACCTAGTCAGGGTCATTTGGAGTAACAGAGATATGTTTACTGCAGCCCCTCATTCCTTCCAGACGCCTTAGTGCCGTTGCCCTTCTCCAACTCAGTGAAGTCCAGACACTGGTAGCAATGCTGCAGGACCCTTACTGATAACGGCAACATACCCTATCTCCTCTGCATACACTTATGCAACAAAAGCTCAGATCAAAACTGTACATGTGCACATCATGGGTGGTGTATTAGTTAACACATGTGACGTTTAAAGCTCAGGTATTACGCCAGTGATAAGAAAAGGCAATCTTCTGAGCAAAAGGCACTGGATAGTGGAAACAGATTAGGCAAAAGATTGGGCAAAATATTAACCTTCAAGGTCATTAAGTGGTTATGTAATGAATGTATCCAGTGAACTTGTATTAACACCAGCTATTGAATCCATATTAGACAGACAGATTACAGTTAAATATATGTGTGCTTTGAAAGCCTATATTAGTGTACAGCTTATCTACTTACTTTTCTCTGTGGATGCTTTCAGCCACCAGATGGCAATCATGTTCAGATAACACAGACTCCTCAAGAACTTTTACAAACGTTTTGGGAATGTTTTCTACTTGAACAGCCTATCACTGAGGTGAATGACCTGTCTAGACTGTTGTTGGTGGCCAGAAACAATGATAACAGCCCTGATATTGGGAACAGTGACCTAGCTGACACACAGTAACCTTAGCTGGAAAGCATGAAAACAAATCTGGGTCAGATCTTCATGATTACACAAGTCAGTACATAATCACAGCTGAATTCTTTAAGGTCCTTCAAGGCAAAATTACTCTGTTTTCAGGCATTATTGCATCTTATTGTAATACCTGAGGAGTGTATTCTGTAGAGAAATACTGGCAAAAGTTAATACCGCACAATTCTTTTCAATGGTATTGTTTGCCTTTCGCTAGAAATTAAAAACAACTACTGCCACAAGTAGAAATCCTCATGACTATAACAATTCACGTGTCGGCTACAGGAAAACTAGGAAGGGATATATACGTTCAAGTCTCATTGTTCTAGGCTCTGGGAGCTGCTTTCCTGTTAACCCACTCGTACCCCTGTATCATCGAAATAGGTTCTTTTTCTTTACATTGTAACTTAATGTGCTTTTTTAAAAACTTTTGCTGTATAGAAAAAGTCTCATTCAAATAAACAGTACATAAACCAAGAATAAAAGAGAACAAAACACAACACACCAACACCATGTGAGACAACGGTCAGCTGCGTAAAAACATAAAGTTCTAAGCACAGTGTGAATTCCAACATGGGTCCTCTTTAACTATTCCCTAGTATGATTATATTGAAAACTCATAGATTATATTCAAGCAAAAAAGTAGCAAGCAAACCCATTTATTTTCTGCCATTTGAACCTTTATATATCCAGCTGAATTCAAATGCTGGTAAAAAACAAACAAAAACAACAACAAATAATTAAAGCTGTCATTTATGCACACAGAGCCAACAATTACATGTTATGAGCAGCACCACAGTGAGAAAAATGATAATGAAAGACTGTACCTACCTGTCCATGTGGATAAAGCAGCAGCTTATTTTACACTTTATGGTAGAGCATCCTGGGCGGGAATCCAGAGGAATCGTTTCACTGGTCAGGCTCAGAAGGAGGATGAGAGAGACAATGGGTCATTTTTCTTCAAAACCCCTCACCACCAAGTACAGGCAGGACACTCAGGAGACCAGCATCCTGCCAAAGGCCCCATTGTTCCCCAGCCAGTCTGCCTCCATTGCCATGACCACCGACTGTTTATTTGTTTAATCCAGGGTGACTCCTACTACCACCCCATTCATTCACCCAGAAATTAACTGTGATGTAGCTCTGGACCTCCAAAAACCTCGCTTTTCCTCATTTCCTCATGCTGAAGTGTGTGTGTCTGTGTGCATGAGATGACTACAAAAGTCATCACACTTTATTTCTTAACATAATTTTTTTAGAGGTTTAGTCAACCTCCAGTGGTTTTCTGGGTTATTATCTACTAAAACGCTTCTTCCGGTTTGATTTGAAGTCTTTACTTCGCAAAGGTTGTTTTCAAGGCCGAGAAAGGTTGCGTAAGGCATTTCCTCAGCTGGATGCAAAGGGCTGTTTGTTGTTTTTTCATCAAGTGATGGAAATCTGGTATGACAACAACTACTGCTATAGTATGCCATGATGATCATGTTATGTTCTATTTTTGACATTAAGGTTGACCTCTTTTTGTGTAAAAGTACAGTATGACAGTTGAACTTAGAAAGTGGCAGCTTGTAATCTATAATGATAATTAACTTTAAATCTATTCATATGAGGAATGCACCCCAACATGTGCTAAAGAGACAACAAAGACTGTATAACACAATGACAAGTTAGGAGCTGCAGCAGAATTGTGAACATACAGTTTTCATTATTTTCCCAAAATTAGTGGCTCCTAAGTATGTTTGATGGAGATAACAAAAACTATAATTAAAAGATTTTGTGACATGTATGACTTTATTCTAAGCAGCAAACACAAACACATAAACATGAGTTATGAGTAAGAAAGGATAAATCAAATGTCTAACTAAATAATTAATAATTATCTCACCCATACTAAGAAACAAAACTGCTGATATACAACACATCACATATTTCTGTCGTGTCACGTTTGTTGTTCCAGTAGGAACTGCATATCTTTTTAGAAAATCTTTCCCACATTGTTTATATACCCAGTACATCCATTCAATGACATGTTGTGACAGCTCCCGACAGGATGCAGTTAACTAATGTTTGTGCTCCACAGGTAAGTGTCACAGTTAGCTGTCTATAAAGGTGTAAAGTTTATTAGTCAGCAAGCATTTTTAAAAGCCCTTTAAACTTTCCTGTATTAAAGATAATAATCATTTCTTGTTTGAGTAGATGACTCATTCATTCATTCAATCGCTACTGAAATTTAAGTGTGTGACTCCAACGTCAGTTTATCAATTGGTCCACAACTTTGGTCCAGATTCAAATATCTCGACAACTATTGGATGGGTTGCCTCAAAAATGTGCTGACAATTATGATCCCCAGAGGATCAATCCTAATCACCTTTGCGATCCCCTGACTTTTCGTCCAGTATGAAAAGCATGAAATAGAGCTAATCGCATTGGTTATTGATATAAAGACAAAAACATGCAGGTTTATGTAGTTCAGCAGTTTAGTTTTGGAGGAAAAAGATGGAGTCACGTACAGATAAGTGCTTAGATACAGTTGTGCAAAAAACCTCCAGCATGTAATGAAGATAAGTTAAGCCTTTACCTATATACACTGTGTAACTAGCTTATCATCTTGCAGCATATAGGCTCTGATCGTGGCAGCTGACAGTGGTATCAGTAGACCCACTTGAGGCATGTGATGGCATGTCTGCTCTCAGTTGAGAAGGAACATGTGTGATGTGAAACTGTCAGCGTTTGATTGTTAACTACAAATGAACAAATTCCCAGAGACTGAAGGTTTAGTCATCAAGACTGAAACTCTTAACACAGTGTTTATTTTCATTCCCATTTAATCATATACCTGAGAGAAGAGTTGTGAGCAGACTGTGGAGGGCAAGATAAAGACAATGAAGTCAAAGGTCAATCTAACTATTTTAAGGTAACTATGAAGACAACAGGTTTCAAAGTTTAAGGAATGTTTGGCTGAACAAACTCCTACCAAGAATCTACAGTCAGGAAAATAATATGGGATCTCACTGAAGACAGTTAAGGCAGATGCTGCGATTAAATCTAGTGAAGGCAGAAAAGGGAAGAAAGATGCCAGTTGGTTACTCAACTTTCCATCATTTCAGTTCCAGGAATGGAAAGGTGGCTCAAATGGTTTCACTTCAATCCAGTCCAAACTGAGAGAATTCTCCAGTAAAGTTAGCTCTGGACGGTTTACAGTCACATTTAACATCTTGTGAATCACATGGGGGAAAATCCCTTCTGATATGAACTGGTTAAACTGGTCTCAACACATAGAATATTTATTGTCACATAAACACGTATTACATGCACAAATAGACAAATTCCATATAGGATTATTGGAAAGTGATGCACCATTAATGTAAATGGAGCTGCTTTAAAATGATACAGATCAATACAACTCCACAAACTATGTCCTGAAAAGATGATAATAGGGTTGGAAAAAAACACCTTTCTGACAAGGTGGTAATTATTGCACATATCACAAGGTATTCTAGCAACTTACTGTATGTTTTAAGATCCAAGGAAACACATTCGAATCTCAGTGTTTGAATTCATTTGAATTGTAGACAGCTGCTGATGAGTTGCTGGAAAAAAATTGGTGTAATGTTTTCAAAAATTTTTGATTTTAGCTGCTGTGGGAATTGAGATTTGAGATTTATTGTTCTCTAACCTCTAACCTTTTCATTTGTGTTTTTCTTTGGCATTCCAATAAGGTAACACCTGGTACCACATACTTAACATGTTGAATTAATATGTGTCAAATCTAAGCAATGATTAGGCTACGTTGCCTAAAATAATATGGGGTCTCAGTGAAACATTAACAAGAAAGAACAAGAACACATTTTCCCTCAGATTTGAGTTATTTAGGATTAATTCGTATTCTAATCGCATTTCATTTTACAATAATTCAACTTTCTTTTTTACTTTCTCATAAGGACTACATTCCAGTTCCAGACTGAGAGGATCACACCACTGGGAACTGTCTGTGCAACAGACAGTTTCTCAACCAATGTTGTGAAATTACATTACATTTACAAGGTCTCTGGTTTTACTGGAAACTTGAGTGTATTAAGATTAAAAAAGAAAAGACAAAAAACTATCACTGAATCTTCTATTACACAGATGCCACCAATCCATTCCGGTGTCCTGTGGATCCTGGAATCTTGCCTTGTGTGCAGCTGCATGTGTGTGTGCACCAACTCTTACATATGGCAGTGAGTGTTTCAACACAGATCAAAGCAGCTGTCTTAGTAAACATTCAGTGTGAGTTTGGGGTGGAAGTCTTTCTCCAAAATGTTAGCCTCTAAGGCCTTTTAAAGTTTATCCTTGTGGGCCGTAAAAGTGATTTTAAAGCATTTATTAACATTTCTTCATAACTGACAGTGGGACATGCTTGTCCCTGAATTGATATCATATTGCATGATTTCATGTTCAGTAATCACCAAAATATACCCTCTCATCCACCACCAGCTTGTCGTGAGAATATGGGGATAGACACAATACAGTGACAACTTCAGAATGATGGCCAGAGATAATTTTTTAAATAAATGTGAGATACAAGGTTAGAAATACAGGGACTGTTAATTTTTATCACAAATGAATGTGTTACAAGGCTACTACACCACACCACCCAGTCTTGTGTAAAACCACAGAGTCAGCTCAGAAGAAAGATAGTGAGTTTAAGCTAAACCAGTTATACTGTTTAAATGTGGTGATAGCTAATTTATTGCAGTTGCTGAGTAAACTCTCAGTCACTAAGACAGACTTTCAGTCATGGGTTATTGAGTAATTAGACTGTAAAACAATAAGGTTTATTTGGTCAAGGAGGATGTACTTTCTACTCCACTCTCATTACTTTTATTATTTTTAGTAAAAGGAAAAAGCTGCAGGATGAGAAAAAGAGAACAGACATACTTCATGTTGAGAAGCTGTGATCCATTTTATTATGATTACAGATGCAGTTTCTGGGAAGAGGACTCTCCTCTATAAAACCTAACCTTGACCTCCTAGTGAAACCAGTTCAGTGACATTCTATTCATGCACATGTTCTAGAAACACAGATCTCTGTCTTGATTATATGCCACATATGTACATGGGACAGAAGTCATACCAAAGACAACACCTACTCTCTCTGATACTAAGGTTACACAGTGAATTTTCTGTTTACAAATGATTAGCTTAGGGTACATAACTACCATCATGACAACCATCTAACAGAAATGCATGTAAAACATTAAGAAAGCAATGGTATCTTTGCTTTTTCCAAATTTTTTTGTAAAGCTTTTAGTTAAATACAATTTAACTGAATCGACAAATGCACACAGTGTTTATTTTGTGTGCACTACAATCATTGTGTTGGCCTTTGTAGATGACAAATGTAACAAATATTGAACAACCTGCTTGAAGCACACTAATAATAACTATCTACTCCATCTTTTCTTCTCATTCTGTATCCTTCCAAGCCATGTTTGCAGCTTTCTATCACGTCATTGCTGAAACTTCCCCGTTTGCATTGCTGCCCCATTTCCTCTATAGGCGTCTGATGAGATGTAACAAGTAATGTCAACTACTCTGCAACTGTCTGTACCTAAAGCTGTTCATTTTTGACTGTCGTCTTATTTCTTCTATATTAATAACAAACTGTCGCTCAACTCTGAATGAATTATTAGACAACAACACTTTTTAGAATTTGGTTGGTAATTAAATTATACCTCAAAATAAAAAAGTGCACATTAAAACATATCAAGCATGGCACATCATTGGTTGTCAGATGAGTAGAAACGACTGATTGGTTTAATATCTGAGTTTATATCGAAACTGTACGTCTCTGACGGGCTGCATGGATCCAAAGCCCCATCGCCTGAAGTCAATTTCAGGTATCTTCTCGTCAGGATTCTTCAGCTCAAACTCAAAGTAGACCAGCATGAGGAAAGCGTACTGTTTCAGCTCATTGGTGGCAAAGAAACGCCCAGGACACATAGAGACCCCAGCGCCCCACGGCATGCTGTAATACTTCACCTTCTTCCCTGCTTTGTAAAAATCAGTCTTCTTGGTCCCATCTGGATTCAGAAAGCGGTCATATTTGAATGAATGTGGGTCAGGGTGGATCTCTGGGTCAATGTGAACAGCAATGTAAGGGAACATGGCCATTCTGTCCCCCTTGCGAATGAAGTATTCGCGCCCATCAGCCATCTTGAGGGTCATATCCTGGAGCACAGCCCTGGTGAGGAGGGGTGCAGCAGTGAGTCGGAGGGTCTCTTCGACGGCGCTGTCCAGGATGGGTGTTTTCATCAGCATTTCACGAGTCAGGTTGATTAGGGGGCCGCCATGTTGGACTTCCTGCCCTGATTCCTTCAGAACCTTATCTACCTCCTCCTTCACTGCTGCCATGGCTTCTGGGTGTTTCATGAGGAAGAGGAGAAGCCAAAAGGCAGATGGCCCTGTGTTGCCCTGAGAGGCCCAGAGAAGCACAAACATGTACTTGTTTATCATTGACTCCTTCATACCCATCTCCTCTTTGGACTGCTGCATGTCCCACACCCAGCGACTGATGTTGTCCTTGGTCCTCATTTTCTGCACTGACAGAGCGTTCCAGAAGTATTCCATCAGCCTCTCTGCTTCCATCCTTTCCCTTGGCGGCAGCACCCCATAAGCCAGGTTGGGGAAGAGTTGGTCGTATTTACGGAACTCGTAAAACAAGGCTTCAGATTCAGCTCTGTCTTTCTCTTTGGCTTTCTCCTCACTTCCCTCTGACTTGTGTGGCACATTGCCATACAGGGACAAGTAGCCAGCCCTAAAAAGAATATTGTAGCTGTACATAAACAATCCATCTTCTATCCAGGTGCCTTGGTCTGCAGCTGAGCCAATGTTGTGCAACAGCAGGTTCTGTAAATTACACATCATAGATTGTGTCATTACCTCCAGGCCATCTCCTTTCAGGTGCTTATTGCTGGACGTCTGGAGAATGTGGTGGTCACCTTCTATAGCAACATAACCAAACACTCTGCGCACCAGATGCACAGCAAACTTGCTGAAGTCTAGTTTTTCTCTACTCTCCTTCACAAATGCCCCAAATGACAGAGGATCCTGAAGGAATGTAATGTAAAACCCTCCCAGCTGTATTGTGAATACATCGCCGTGCTTTTCCTTCATCCTTTCTAGGAATTTTGATGTGTTCCTGCGAAACTCCAAGACGTGACCCAGCCAAGGAATGAGCCCCTTATCCAAAGGGGGTTCTCCTGGTCTCCGCTGCCTAAATACCCCAAGCAGGTACAGCCCTCCGATCAGAGCAGCAAGAATGCCTAGAAGGATTGGCAGCAGCAGTTCCATGTCTGACTCCTCTGGTAGCTACTCAGTCATTCAGGGTAAAGTTCCACATCCTGGATGATAAAATACAGACTTTTGCTCCTCCCTCTCTGTGGGTTCAGTTTCAGCTTTCCTGGAAGTGCACAGTCAAACAGCTGCACTTAGAAACTGTGAAATTCTCATAAATGCACATGTACATGATGTCAGCTGGCAGGGACACTCCTCCTTTCAAACATCCAGCAGCACTTTCCACTGTGCATTCATGTGGTGAAAAAAACACAGCTAAAATGGTAAGGAGTTGTTGTGTAAACAGATTTACAAAGAATCAGGTGGGCATACATTGGGTTCACTAGGGGAGAAGAAACATGAGGTAGCTTATACTGAACTTTTCTGAATGAAAGTAAGCAACCACCACAATGTGTATGACTACTGCTACAAATAACACAATGTGTCTACATTGTCTTATTTGGTGATGAATCACATGGTGATTAAGCAATAATTCTTGCTTACCATTCATAAATTTGCAAAGAAAGTTCAGCCCCTTCAAAACAAAATGGACAAAACCTGGTATTTGTGTCTCAGCCCATTGTGAGAGGCGTCTAGATGTAAACATCATGTGAACATTTCTGATCAGGAGAGTCCACTCAAATGTGACATGTGATCACATTGGACCAAGAAAAGCTTGCTGTTTTCTGCACCTTCCTTGTGGTTGTGGTTAGAACTACTTTTGGGAACCTAATGTTGACAGCCAGAGGAAACATTAATAATTAAATTCAAGGGAACAATTATTGGTCTGTTTGTTCCTTAAATCATATAATTAATACATATGACAAGCAACCAATGTCAAAGTAATGCTGAAGGCACTGTCTACAGTCTGTGAATGAGCCAGTGAACTGCAGAATAAAAACTTAAGTCAAAAACTTCTAATTGGAAATATGAGGCTTTCTTTGTATGTATTGTTTTCTCACGTCGTTTGCAGTGACATAATGCCACAGATAAACTGACGGAGAGTATAGTCTCACTAACAAATACTCTGATCAAGTGATATTAAACAGATCAGTAATAGTAAATCTGTATATTCAGCTCACTACATAATCCTGACCTTTATAACTAATGATTGAATTGTTTAAAGGTGGCAGTAGCTTATTTATTGTAGATGCAGAGTAAACCTTACTAAGGAGGGTTCAAGGTCTTTGAGCAGTTACACCTTGATATATGCTCAGAGATTTAAGTATGACACAGGTTTATGTCTTAAGGGAAAAAAACTGTTTATACTCCCATTTCATGAAATCCTTAGCCTCTGGCTTCATCAAGTGTCATCTTTTGATCAAATAAATGTTTTATTAAATAGAAATGTTAACAACATATACATTCTCTCATACTCACATTAATAGGATATAATTACAGCTTTCATGGCCACAGGTACAGTTCAAGGAAAAAGTGATAAAACCTTGACCCTCTGGTGAAACCAGTCTGTTTATATTCCTAGTTTGTCCTGATTGACAGATTAAATATTTATGTACAATTGTGAAACAGAAGCTGCTGAAGATAAAACCTGCCCTGTCTGATATAGTGGTTACACAGAGGCAGATTCAACGAGTCATGATGACAATGATAAGGCAGATGTTTCTTCTTTATCTTCTTTGTGAATTTCTCCACATACACTGCATATTCATCTGTTAGCTCTGTGTTGGTCCCTTGACATGTAGCACCACCTACTGGCTTAAATATCTTACAAGAGAACTACTGGAAAAAGCAGCAGTTGTAGGATCTTGTTGATCTTGTTGTTTATACAAGTTTTATAGATGTGAATATGGATATGAAGGCTGTAATATATAGTGGGGAATATGGAATACAGTATGTATTTTTGTATATTACATATGGGCCAAATGATTCTTACTCAGAACATAAATAGCCTTCAATAATGTATTCTGAGTCCACCAAATGTCATAGAGGCAGCCATTAACTTCATATTTGAATTCATGATCTCAATCCACTGACTGTGGATTCACTATATCAACTTTGTATCAATCATAAATGAATTGACAACAGATGTACTTGAAATTTCTATATCACCTAAGACCTTTCATGAGTAAGCTACCACAAAATGTCCAACCATTTTGTCCTGCTCCTCTATCCTGTGCTTGTTCATCCTCTGTCTAACTGACACAACAAACACATATCTGTTTTGTCCATGTTTATTTTCAAGCATTTGTTTATCTTCATGAGTAATTTAGTGTGTGAGTATGAGGAAAAACAACACAAACAACATTTTCACATGAGAGAGAGCAGCTGATGTGCTGAAGGAACAGATCACAGCCCTTATTTAGCATATAAACAGTACATTTGGTACTTGAAACCATCAGGTCAGGTCATGCTCAGACTCAGTAATTATCGTTGTCATTTATGCACAGACTGTTTCTTTAAAGTTGTGTCATGTTACACTTAACTACCTGATTGCTGGGAACCATACAAATGGGGCTTACACAATATATCCATGAAGCAATAAAACTTTTTTTTTTAAATCTATGCTTGAAAAGCTTGGATAAAGTATAGATTTGATCTCATGTTTTATACAAAGAAATGAGCCTGTCTGTAAATATGACAGACTTTTAACTTATCTTATATTTTTAAACTTTTATAACTTTTTATTGATGTTGTGGGTTGTTTAGGATGTCCAGGGACATTTTTGTTCACTGTAACTTTACTACATACAGGCCTCCTAGCAGGGACAAACTCATGTTTCTGCCACACCACATTTGGAAGCAGTCTCACTGTTTCTAATACGAACTAGGCCTATTGAACATAACCTGTGAAGACGGCAAACACACACGCATTCATATGAAAATATGAATGAGTGTGAATAAATTGATAATACTGTGAATTAAATGACTGATTATGAAATCAATACCATTATCAATACCTTTTACTTGCAGTCCACACTGGCACCTTGGTGTGTTTACAGTGAGACGTAAACTGAACTGTTACCATCGCACCTCACTAGTGCTTCACACATCCACCACTAGGTGGAGATGTTTTTTCTGTTTTTACAACATGACTGCCTTGCTGTGGACTTTTTAACTGGGTCAGTTTCCTTTAAAACGGAAGAGTTATTTGAATCTCAGTATTATTTTCTTGTCACTGCACAAGGCAAAGTGAAATAGCAGAAAAAACTAAGTAAAATTATTTGTAGTAAAAATTAATGGTAGTCAATATTTACTTCAGGTCAGCACAGGGTACTTAAGGTGTGACATACCACTATACAATGAAATGGAAATATAGAGAATTTTTAATTCAACAATTCTTAATTATGTTTTTAAAGGGTTGTCTGGAAGATAAGTGATGATTGTTAGCAGCACTCCCTCCTTTATCTCTCTGCTTTAATCTACAGTGTCCATCTGGGCCTGGTACGTGATCAGTGGGAACTGATAATTACATAAAGGAAATACCACAGGCTCATTAGGGCTTCAAAGTGGTTTTGATGTCCATTCTCAAGACAGCTGAACACAATGCAGAAGCTCTCAGAAAACCATGGCAAGCTGTAATTGTTACCAAACAAATCTTTAAGTTAGTTTTAAACTAGCCTCTGATTTCAGTTGTTAGTTATCTGTAAGAAGTACTACTAATTGTTCACAATTTACATAAATCAGCCAAATAAATATTTCTATCACAACAAAACTCTCAGTGTATGAGCTGGGTCAAGGCAGTATTAGAAGTTGCTTTAAGAGAGACAAGTTTCTTCATGAAAATTACATACATGGGCAAGATCAGTAGCCCTACTGTTAATGATTTTACTGGGGTATTACATTTATTACATTTTATAATAGCACCGAAACAAAAAATATGATTATTATTTTTATTACAATTGTTGTTGTTGTTGTTATAATTGTTATTTTATTACCCCAATTCAATATATTATTGTTACAATAATGATAATACTTTAAAAAAGCATTTGCTAATAGCATTAGATGTCATTGCCCCAGATCATCACCCCAGAGATTAACACGTGAAGCAAAATGACTGACCTCCGCCTACTTCCACCTTCGTTTAAATACCGGTATGTCATACTTGTGGCATTTTACAGTACGACGCTGAAACACTGAAGCTGGGAATGGCGCAGGTAGAGATAATACAAAAGCGTAAATCAAGAAGATGTGAGCTTAAGAGAAAGATACGGTACAACCTTGTGAGAATAACTGGGTTGTTTTACACTGACCAGTAAAGAGTTGTTAGTTTCTCTGGTTTCCGGGACAGTAAAAGTGATACTTTTATTTAGAGCTTAAACTGGAAGATGATGACATGAAAAGTCAGCTGACAGTATGAATATAGCAGTTTTAGTTTCGTTGCGAAACAGACAACACGCTCTTTGAGCTCGGAGTACTATCTTGCATTCGCTTCACTATCTTTGATTTTACGAGCGGCTTGTACTACTGGTGCTGCGTTCATGACTACTTGGATTTCCTATAAACATCAAATTGTTGCACTGTAATGGTAACAGTGAACGTTGACTAAGACTAAGATTATGTTAAATTATATTATGTTAAACTAGTTTGATAAGTACATAGGCCTCCGTCACCATTGTCAGCTCATAGTAGCGCTATTCTATCAGCCGAGAACTTCTTATAGGGCTAAGAAATCGTTCAACAAAGCAAAGTAATTGCTTTTATATTGAAGGACGTTTTTTAATTTCTTAATTAATATTCTAAGGGCGTTTGCATAGCTCAGTCTGAAATTTTTACCCTGAATTTCCATACTGGCAAGTTCATTTGATAAATCTCAAACTTTAAAATTCTAACGATCCATTTTCCAAGAGGTAACCGGGATTTACCATCTTCTCCTACGACTTGAACGCGACACGCTCCTGATAATCCGCTGACGTCAGGAGTGCGTGCAATGATAGTTACATCACGAACCGGCTAGTACTTCCTTCAGACAGTACGTGTGATCTCTGGCTTCAAGACTCGTAAAAACTCTCCGGATAATTTATTCGCAGGCGATTCACGCTCAGCGACAAACACACCTTAATCAGGTAAGAATCGTGTCCACCCTACTATGGCGTTATAATCCTCGCCCTGGATTGTTTTATTCTCGCTCATTCTCTGTATTGTGGCCTTTGGTCAAATTGTAAGCCACTTCAAATGGTGATGTTTTAAAAAAATAAAATCATAATTACACAATAGTTTATGTGTTTTACAATAAGAATGATATGGCCTATAAATTTATTTAGGCCTATAAACGGGATGTGTCTCCCCTCTGCCCTTCAAGGGTAACCTCTGAGCCGCTTGTGTGTCATTAACATTAGCTTTGAACAGCGAGTTACAAACCAGCTTGAGGTACGAATTTGTAACAGTATTCATTAATATTTAAAAGGCTCAATTTTTATGCTGTGATTTAAGTTTACAGAGAGGATTCAGTTTCACCTGCATCCCCCGAGTAGTCTAGCATGCTATGCTATGCTATGTTTTGGTAATAACACCTCATTTTAACTTACACCAAACTTTACTTTTCTCTTCAGTCAGGATGTCTGCCTACGAAGAGAATGAATCCAAGTTGATGCGAAAAGTGAAGCAGAATCCATTTGTTCCAGTGGGTAAGTACACCTTGTCTCTTGATAGAAGAGTTACATAAAATTGTATTCAATTTAAAAGTTCCAAGTTATAGCAGAATTGTGTAGTTTTAAAACACGCTGTTAGTGAACCTACATTCTTTTGTGTGTGTTAGTGATAAAAGCTGTTACAGCCTCATTTTGTCATAGTCATTTATGTAAATCGATCTGTGTTTTTGCTCCTTGCAGGACTGGCTGGATTCTTTGCCATTGTTGGGTACAAACTGATGAAAATGAGAAGCCGGGGAGACACAAAGATGTCAGTGCACCTGATCCACATGCGTGTAGCTGCCCAGGGCTTTGTGGTTGGAGCAATGACTGTTGGTACGTAACCTGGAATTTCACATTTTAGTTTAGATCTTAGCTGCACGGTTTCAGTTTGAGCCAACCTGCTTTGACAGTGACATATTTTTACTTTAAACTTACTACAGGAAGTTTGGACTAAAACTGAATTAAAAGATAATCCGATCAGGATTTTGCCTGCTTACATTATGACCATTTTAACTTGTCAGTGATAAAAGTCTGAACTACACTATTTGTCCTGTCTGTTTTTAAGTAGATATAAGGGACGCTGTGTAACTTATCACTCTCATTCTTTCCTTCAGGGGTCTTGTATTCAATGTACAAAGATTTCATTGTGAAACCCAGAGAAGAAGAGAAAACAGCGGCAAACAAGTGAACATGGACTTTTACACTGTAATTTTATGTCCCCTAATATGATCTCATATTAAGGTGTGTAGAGCTTTTATTTTTTAAGATGTGTCATAATTTTTGTATGCACGCATCCCTTCAGCACCTCCCCTCTACTGTAAATAGCTATAACTTATTGATTACACTTGCTGTCCTCTAAATAATATGCCGGAGGGTCAAGCTATTACTTCTGTACCGAGAAGATGTATTGATCTCAGCGGTTTTGACGCTGGTTGTGTGTGTGTGGTTTTAAACCCAGCTGGTTTGATATCTTTGTGAACAGGTGACATTACTGAGTGCAGTTTTGTTGCCTCTTATTTGAATAATGAGTGAGTGAAATTTAAAAAACTAGAAAATGTAGCATATAATTTGAAAGCAGTATGACAAGGATAGAACAACCACCACTGACAGGTAATCTCAATATTTTTTTCATTGGTGATTATTTTAGTGTCTCATACCAGCTATATTCCTTTTTGTATTAATTTAGGGATGTTTTGCCAAATTAAAAATACTTGCACCTTAGCCCAGTTTTTTTGAAATGGGCATTTTAGCCATCTCAAGGAAGGCTTTGACAACACTTAGCTTACAGACAAGGCCTGAGCTCTCACATTATTTAAACTAGAACACAAAAGGTTTTTGACTCATCACATCATCATTCAAAAAACAAAAACTTTTTTTTGGGAAATTGGGAAAGGAAAGAAAAGGTAAAGCATATGTCTTAACCAAAATTATAAAGGTTTCTTGTAGAATTCAAATCATTCATTCATTAGGCTTTCTACACATGGACTGCCAAGGCCACATCTTATTTTTTGGATTTTTATTGTTACGTTTTAATACACAGGGGTCCACTATTTTATTACGGCAGCTTGTCAAGCCCTCATGAGACAGCTGACACCTACACCTACAGACCTGCAACATATCATGATAACCTACTTTGTGATATGCTCAAATAGATGCCTTATTAAGCTGTGTTTTGAATGTTGTGTGCAAAGACAGAACATGTTATTTTTGAAAGTTTTTTTTTTTTTTCTCTCTCTCTCTCTGGAAATAAAAATGACCAGCGTCGTAATTCGTAAAATTTGTGATGTGGACATTTTGAAACCTCCCAAAGTTGTACTGAAAATGTGTTTTGATTGTTTTGCCTTTTGAAGTCTTTTGTACCATACAGTGTACCATTATATACTCAAAATGCCAGTTCACCCAGCACACCTGCAGTTACTGCAGCTAAACAAATGCAGTCTGGCACAGAGACACACTACAGACATGATACAAGGAACACCTATCAATATAATGCAATACAATTCAACAGCACCATAAAGTACAGCCTCCACAGTGACCACAAAGTTTTCTAAACTGTTTAAACAAAACCTGAACATTACAACAGTCATTAATTTACTGGATAAGCTGCCAAATGATTGTGCGATTATAACAAACGATTTTGATGTATGTTAAACTTTCCTACTTTTACCTCCTGGTAAATGGAATATTTTTACTGTTCACTTCATTGTGCTTCAGCAGGTGTTCAAAACATCCCAAACAATAAAACCATTGCATTTCTTTGCTCTTTCACTCCCATCAAATAAAACTGCTCTGCCCTCCTTAACTGTTGCATCAATGTTGAATTGCCATGAATTACTTCCCCGTGTCTCGTCCCAAGAGCACTTGCTGTAAAAAGCTGTATCACTGTGACTCTGCAATTTCTGTGGTGACTAATCTTACTCACAATCGGTAACATAATGAGGCTACCTGAGATCCAGTAAATATTGTGCAATTGCCATATATCAGGTTACACTGTGTAACACATGAAAATGCAAGTTGAGAGAACATGATGTACTTGTTTAGTTAATTGAAAAAAGAAAAAAAAACACCTGAGGGGATGTAAGCATGACTATGCTAATCCTTCAGCTCTCATCACTCCTCATTCACTGTACACAGTTATACCAAATCAGCATCATTCAGGGGACCCTTACCTCCAAACCTGGATTGAAGGATGACTGAGGTACTTGTAAAACGTCTCTGGGATTCCTATGAAATGAGAAATAGTATTTCATTTCGCTGTTTCTAAATAAGGACATATAAATGGGTGTGTTAAACATGGACTGGAGGTACCTGTAGCCAGTATCTTCCCACCTGGTAAGACCAAAGTAATGTGCCATTGTGTATTTACCATTCTGGCATGACATGATTGTCAACACCCTGTTTGATTTACCTGTGACAGTTTGATAAAAGCTGTTTTGTGAAGTATCTTGCATGTAGGGTGTTGCTCAATGATAAAGGCCTGACTTAAGCTTTTATATGGCCATACAAGAAATAGCCACAATAATTCACACTTCATTAAAGTGCCTTTGATAGTTTTCAAACTCTTTTTCTAGACCTTGAGGTAACTTTAACAACACAAATATCATCTGGCAGAAAAAACAAAACAGCAACAACCTTTGCAATGTAATATTCAAGACTACTAATACTGCAAAACTGAATGTGCCAGCATATGGTAGATGCAGGAGTCCAACAGTCATTTATTTGGCAAAGTTTAGCCAGGCACAATTCTTTTACTAATTGACAAGGATGATTTGCACCTGTTGGCTAACTTTCTTCCTCATTTCCCGCCTCCTTTAATTTATAATAACTAATCACCAAATTAGAAAAAAGACTGTCTAGCTGCACACAGGGTTTTCAAATTAAGTGACTTACTTGTGAAAACTTAACAAAAGTGGCAAATTGATTAATAATTTAAATAAGATAATAATGATTTACTTATCAGGCTAGTAACGCCCTCCTCCCATGACTACTGGTGCTAAGCCAAAATGGACGACCGAGTATTTCTAGTAGTGCGATACGAATCGAGTTTACGCAGGTATGTACTGTCAGGAAATAGCTATATGCGTACACTCTTGTGTCCAACACTGACAACAGCTCCAGGTGTCCTACTGTGCTTATATATGTAACCAACCAACTGCCGGCTATTGTAAGCATTACAACCATGAATAGTGGTAAAACTCACTTGAACTCTGTGGCAGAGTTTATCTTCTAAGTTGTGCTGACTGACATGTTTTGCCCTCGGGGCTTGCTAGACGTTTTGGTGCTAACAGCCAATACTGGAAAGCTCCATAACTCGACATACTTGATATATTTAGAGGTTTGCATGCGGTGTACACAGAAACAAATAAATACCCGGACTTAACACTCAAACATCCCGGTACTGATGACTACTACATCTTAGCTCCCGCGAGATCTCATTCAAAGTCTCTGGAGGACTGTTGCTATGGATACAGGAGCGTCGCAATCAATGGAGAAGCTGCTACAGTTTCTTTACCTGCCGTACAAAATGATGCAGTGCAAAACGACTTCACATTTATTTACAAGTTCTGTACTTGGATAAATCACAGGTGAGCTATTTTCTCTTTTATATAACCTTAAGTCAGTAAGGAGCGGTAAGACTAGAGTCCTGTGAGAGTAGCACTACGGATATTCACAGTCACTCACATTATCACAACACCTCTCGCTAATTGCTCGGCAGTTACCTAGCAAATACTAATGTTCTGCTAAGAGGACTGAAGTCAGTTTAAATACGCTTGGGCTCATAACCAAATGCCAAAAGCCAAATTTAAGCTAGCAACAGGGTCATCAATAATGACCTCTTGCTTGATAATGTCATGTCTCTGTAGGTACAACATCATGACTCCCACTTTGACAGGGATGAACACAAATCTAGGACATTTATTTAACCATGTATTTAAACATGGCCTCATATAAATATATAATACACGATGGAGCTACGATGGCCAGACTGTTAACTATAATCTATAATGTCTCTACTGTATGCGGCCTACAAATACCAGAAAAATATACATGATATTAATATTACTATAACCAAATTCCCCCTGAATTTTTACTCACAATATTGATGTTCACTGTCATTTCCCACCTTTATTGTGTAAGTTAACCATTTTCTCCTCATGTTTTACATAATAGATCATGGAGCATAATGATGAGCTGAATGACTTGCGGCTTCAGTTTCAAGCGCTTCAAAAACAGCAGGAGAAAAGAAAACTGGATAGGAAGAAGGAGAAAGAACCAGATAAGCCTAATGTCAGTGTTACACAGGATGAGTTGGATCTGTCGAAACAAGGCACTCAGGCAGACAACCTGCCTGCAAACGACAGGTGAGCCTTACAAAGGCTGAATGAAATGTTTACCACAGTTGTTCACCTCAGTTGCAGCTTAAATTGCTTTGATACTTTATTAATCAAATGAAGGATGTAAACAGGAAAATCAACAAGATTGGGAATCTTTATCATCAACACGAATAATCATTGGTGACAAATGAGAACCATCATGTTCTTAATTGCCTCCCTGTAGACTTCTGCAGAATGAGAATCAGACTTTGCAAGACCAGCTGAGAGGACTTAAAGATGAAAATGGTCGGCTCTTCAAACTTCTGAGTGAAAAGGATTTTGAAATTAAGCACCTAAAGAAGAAAAGAGAGGAAGAACGACTGGCCTTGGCGGGTATAAGACCATAATTTGCTCTAATTTTGCACCATGCTGATGTTGGCGATGTGTCAGAGCTTCTTCATGACTCATCCACTCATCCATTTAGGCACATCGGGCTTGGCAGGAGATGTCGCAGCCACCAAGATTGTTGAGCTGTCCAAGAAGAACAGAGAGCTTACTGCTGAGATTGAGCGAGAAAAGATTAAGTCAAAGCAAAACAGCAACAGAATCAAAGAGCTTGAGAAAGAGGTAACAAAGTTTTGCGTTAGGTGTATCATTTGATTTGATTTGTGGGATGGAAGTTTTAAGCTGTAATCATGTCATTTGTAGACTGGTATGATTTATTACAGAGGGAAGAAATGAATGAATAACTGTAATGTTATGCTTCTTTCTATAGCTTCAGGCTACTTTGGTGTACTCTCCACCTGGGCAAAAGATAGATACAAAGTCTCAGAGTAACAAGTTATCTGAAGACTCTGAGGTAAGTGTTGAAGGGGTGGCAGTATTGAAAATTGACAAAAAATCTCCTAACTGTAGTGATGGAAGCTAAATCTGAATTATTTATCACTTTTTCACAAAAGCAGGAAAATCCAGTGGTGAAATCTCTACAGGAAAAATTAGCTGCTGCCCAGCTGAAAGTGTCAGAGTATCGCAACCAGGTTCAATCTGTCAAACAAGAGTTGAAAGTAGCTCAGAAGGTAGTATCTTTTTTCCCTGCCTTAAGTCTAACTGCTCAAGAAGAATATTATGTATTTGTATGATTAATCATCAGTGACTTTTGTATTTTAAAATGTGAACTGTTGCACACCTGCTGTTGCAGGTTTTGATCAGTGAGGTTGGAGAGGAAGTCAACCTTCAGCAGTTACTAAGCTCCCCAGGAAGCTTTAGAGGTCGCTCTCAGCAGATACTGGCTCTTCAGACAAGGGTAAGTCAGAAATTAAATTACATTGTAAGTCATAATGTGCTTCTCAAATTTAAGCTTTAAAGTTTATTAATGACTTAATAAATTGCTTTGTGAGGTCATAGAACATAGAACAAATACTGGACATTGTGCAACAGGTGCGGGACCTTGAGCAGCAGCTGAGCCAGTCAACTCAGCGGAGACAGCCAAGTGTCCTGAGTGTAGAGGAAGAGTTTCTTGGAACTGGGGTCCTTCTGAAAACCTCTCCTCAAGACAGGAACATCAGCTACATCCGCGCTATCGAGAAGGAGAAGAGGGAGGCGTTCGAGGTGCGTATACATATATTTTTAAATGGGATTTAATAAATTGAAGCATGAATTTGTAAATGCATGAAGGCCATGCTCTCTTTCCACAACTGCTCAGAGGATCTCAGTGGACTATGAGGCCCTCCTGAAAGACCACGAGGATGTGAGGAAAAAGCTGGAAGCCTCTAAAGCCAGGAACAAATCTCTGTCTGCTGAAATGAAAACTCTGAAGGTCCAAATTTCCACACTGCTGGAGAAGGGTAAACATGACGATGAGCTTGTGGATGCTTTGCTGGTAAGGAATTAGATAAAAGAAAAATATGTACAGTAACATTTATATATTAGTTCTATCTGCTTTTATGTGCACACAAGCAAATTGTAGTGTATCATAATTTTACAGTAACTGCTGTGAGACAGCGTGTTGACCACATTTTCAGTTATTATATGACAACCTGTAAATCATCTTTTCAGCAAGAATAACAGACATGTTTTCACATTAACTACAGTATAAAACAGGGGTTTGTTCTGAAGGTTTTGACAGGTGTTCGTAAGCCCAAATGATCATGGAGTCATGGGTAATGGACAAGACAAGCATTCAAAATGCTGAAACTGGAGTTAGACGGTTTTTCTGTAACAACAGGAATAAATTTAGTTCATGAATTAAGTATGGCTAAATGCATAACATGATTAAAGCCCATCTGACAATTTGTAGCTAAGAGGTAAATGCTCCATGAAAGGCATGTAATGCTTTATACATTTAATGGTTTATTAAATACACAATTCAGTTCTTGTTCCACATACTAAATAACAACAAATAATGAGGGATTTTGCGTCACATTTGCAAGTTTAAATCAGCCCCAGAATGCAGAAAGAAGGAACCTCTGTGATGAGCCCATGCTTTACCACATCGTTCTCTATAATACCTGCTCCTTGTCTCATCTACCTCTGGCAGAAGCAGCAGACCCAGATGCAGGAGGTGCTGAGACGGCTCAGCCGACAGCAGAACAAACAGAGCAAGGAGATCCAGCAGAGCCCGAGACAACAACCGAGCAGTGAGCCTCCAGAGCACAATGCTCTCATCCAGAATCTTAAGCAAGTGGTTGCTGAGAAAGAGGCAAAGATCAATGAACTAAAAGAGGAAATCCAACAGCTCTCTGTCAAGGTAAAAAAAAGAGAAAGAAAGCAAATGTAATGTTACATTTTACACAAATCTGGCATAACATTAAATGAGTGTTTACAACTGTTGCAGGAAGAGGGCGTGGAAAGACAGTCCAGCCCCAAGACAACAATTCGCAGTTCAGATTTTTCCCCTGAAGGGGGAGACATCAACAAGGGAATAACATCTTCAGGGTATGTGTGCTAATGGTAATTATGCTAAATGATCATTGGAGTATGAATATTGTTATTTAATGGATTTAGTCACTGACAGTCATGAAGACTGTTGATCTTGTATTTACATCTTAATCAAATTTCCTCAGCTGTTACAGTAAGACAGGGTTGTAAGACATCTTGTCTGGCAAAATAAGGGTTAATCATTCACTCTGGCTAATGGGGGACTTTCTGTAATCAGGTTATTGATTTTGTTTCATGCCTCACAGCTTTGACAGTGTATCCTGTTGGGATTTCTGTTAATATGACTTCTGTCAATTTTTCCAGTTCACTCTTTAAATTTGGTCATAAACTGGTGCTGCCTACTGTGAGAAGTAGTATAGAATTAAAGTAAGTGGACTTTCCTGATTCATTGTTACACATGAAGTTAGGTACCTCTATGAAATGAATATACAGCAAAAATAACCTTTTAATGTTGTATCCTTTCGTTCTCAGGGGCCTAGGTTCTTCGCAATGTCCACAATGTTCAGCCGATGTGAGTTCACTCATGACCCAGTGTAATGAATATAAAATCCTCTGCGTGGAGAAAGACAGACTCCTGGAGCTCGTGGATGTCCTACAAAGAAAGTAATATATTCTGTAAACACTGTTTTTTTTTTATCTCTACAGTTTTCCTGCTTAACACATTTTTTGTTCCAATTTATTGCACTCAATTTTTGTACTCTCCGTGGTACATGGTGTTTGTTTAAATGCACATCTTGGAGAAACCTTGATCTAAGATTGTCTCTTGATCTGTAACAATTTCTACTGATGCTAACAAAATACTACAACAAAAACAGGTGGACACTTAAATATACAGATCTTCAAACCAAAGAAACCTTTTCATTTTATTTGTCAGGTGATCAGCTGCTAGTTCTGGATACGGTAGTACCCATATACTGAGAGTTTGTTTTAAATGATTCACATGAAGAGCATATTTCATATTTCAACATCAAAATCACCTTTTCTAATTAGACATAAGTGAATGTTGCAACACTTCACCACTAAAACACTATTAGTTTGTAGTCTATTGCTCATTCCCATTTCAAGGCAATAGACACGTATTGTTATTGCTCTCTAAGCAAAGCAGGGTTGTTTCCACTAGTTCATTTTATATATATTTTTTATTTAGTCAGATTCTGACTAAGGGCTGCACTAAAACAAAAAACTTTACAGTTTTACAGTTTTTAAAGCTTTCAGGTTGAAGTTAGAGTTAGATCATCCTCCCAGTACAAAAATAATTAGTTAAAAGTAACTAAATATTCCACCTTAAGAAAATTAATAGCTAGCTGGCAATTGCTTAGTTACATCAGTTTTTTAAATGACAATTTTTGTACAAGTAATTATACAGGTAAATCTGTTTGTTCACATATCTACGTACATCTAAAGCTTTAGTCCATCTTTACAGTCACCATCAAGTGAAACCTCCTTTGTTTGAATCCTCTAGAGAAAAAGAGATGAACCAGAAGTGTGTGGAGACAGAGCAGAAGTATCAGGAGGAGCGCCGTAAGACAGTGATCCTGGAGCAGCAGCTGGAGAGGACAAAATTAGATTCAAAGTGAGGACTGTGCAAACAGCAAGAACAGAGCATGTGTGCTGAAGAGCTCAATAGCAGCATGATGTGACAACGTCAAGCAGATTTTTTTTTTCTCTTCTTTTTTTTCTAATGCTCTGACTCATCGATTTCTCCCTGGTCTGTCTTGCTTGTGGCTGTCATGACTCTTTCTCTCAGGAGCAATGTCCCTCAGCATTAGGATGGCAGGAGTCTATAAACAGTAGGAACCTGTCCACAGCCAAGCTAGACTGTTCAGCAAGTTGACTGGCATTTTATTTTGAATGCGTCAACACTGTAGATGTCTTGCACTTCTCTTGATTTTTGTTTTTCTCACTATAAACTTCACACCAGACAACAGAAATAATGATGCGTGGCAGCGGACCCACTGCCTGTGGACAGGGCTCACTCTAACCCTCATGTTTGGGGCAGACCAGAGATGCTCAAGTTGCTCTTATATGTTGTCCCCTGGCTGGTCATTCAGCTGGAGGTAAGAGAGGCGCCGAGGGCATCGCTGAGGAGCACTCTCCACCACAACCTGAAGCTCTGCAGTGACGTGATGAGACAAGTCAAGCATGTTTTCCTGCAGGCTCTGTGACAGCCCAGACAAGACACTAACCAGGGGAACTGGCTGGTCCCTGCTCAACCTCACGTCCAGCTGAGCCCTACCTACTCCTGTCACGTGTCAAACAGCAGCCTGCAGGAAACAGGCTCTTCTCCTCTGCCCCACAAACATCACACAGATCTCCTCCCTTTTTTTCCATTTGAACCCTCAACAACAGTTGATGGTTCTGTTGTGTGTTCAGGTGACCTCAGTTTAACCACTGGAGTACCTTGAGTAGCACAGCTTAATGGCATCAGACAAGTGTTCCTACCGATTACAGAAATGGTTGATGCTGATAGGATGTCTCCCCATGGTTTTATATTTTGTCTGCTTGCTGTTTTATAAATGTCACTGTCACATTTTATTAAATCAATGTATGTCTTTTTCTCCACTGGCAACCTTAAGTGCATTACAGGTATAGAGAGCAACAATGAATGTCAATGTTTTTAGAGTATTTTGGTATACTAATGAGGCATCCAATTTAATCAATGACAAGGAAGCCAAATTTTCACCAAATGTTTTGAATATATTGTTTACCTTCATGGCTATTACCTTTCTAGGGTTTTCAGTTTTTTTTGGCTCCAGAAGGTTGTACGTAAATGCGTGATAGGCCAAGCCAAATAGTAAACACCTCAGTTAAGTTCCCAAAAGCTTCAATATTCCTTTTTAATATTACTGTTAATCATTTCTGACTCAAAATCAGCTGTGTGGGAATAGTGGTTGAAAATGAATGTGGGCTCAAGCTGCACAAACTCCCGCTGTAAGTCCTCCAAACGTTCCCCAGAGCACGTCACACATATGTACAGTGTGTGAGCTTAGGTTCTTAATCCAGAGGTTCTCTAAATATGCGTAGCCTGGTGGGAGTGGCCCCTACATTCATACTAACATTCATACTAACATCCGAGTTATTTTCTTCCGATGTAGCCAAAAGGATTTCAGCAGAGCCCTCCCCCCACCCTCTCCACATCACGCTTAATTTAAAACCATGGCTGAGTTAGTGTGCTGCTTCAAATACCGCACTATTTCTTCCAGGACCCTGTGGGAGATTGGCAGGTCCCCATTGGACTGAGCGAGAAAGTGCCACAAGACAAAAATATCAGCGTTTGGATGTGATGAAGAAAGCCTTTATGCTCAGAGTAACAAAAAACAGCTTGTGTTGAATACCTCCAGGATAGAAGGTGAGGCACCCTTTAATGTAGCAGAGTGAGATGTGTCATTGGAGGGACAGATTAGATACCATAATCCTTATGACTACATGCCCTGCAGGATTGCCAAATATGTATCGACTGTAGTAATGAGCGTCAGAAAGGGTGTTGATGGAGCAAATGCTTGTCATGGTCCATAACTGCATCCGGTTCCAGGGAAAATGTTTAACTTAATAAATTTTTGATTGGTCGTGTTTTTTTTTGTTGTTTTTTTTTAATATCTGCCATAACAGAACTTCATATAAAAATCAAAGTCAGTGGTTGTGAACATGTAGGATATTTTCCAAAAAATGTAATCTGAGGCTTTTATTTTGAACATGTGGAACTTGATAGGAACAAGGCCAATATAACCAGCTTGTGGGTTTTAAATAAAGCTTATTACTGGTCAAGAACAACTACTCCTGTTGACTTCAGTCATTAGAGAGTGTCATCACTTTCAAATATATTACACTTCACCAAACAATTTTAATATTGTTTAATGTAGCTGTATTACGCAGAAAGGTGTAGATTTATTCCAAAATGCCCAATAACCCACCAAGCCAAACACAAACTTATGTAAACACAGCATACGTAAACAGCCTCACCTATTTGTCATTCCAGGTTTGAATGACTCCTTTCTCCATCCTTCTCCTCAGAGGTATTCCCTCGTTCTGGACCAATGCTTCCTGCAGACCATTGACTGCATCCAGAAACTAAAGTAAATACTGGAGCTGTGAACGCAGAGGTTAAAGTTAGCCATCAGTATATGAGGGATCTGTGAACTTTACTCAGGCCAGAAAACGGTTTGTACCTCTATGAGTCCATTCATCTCCTAGTGCTTCTCATTTACATGTAATGGAAAGAAAATAAACAGCAGAGTCCTAATGTGCTCATTTACAGTAAGTAGAAATAAAATAATGAGCTGTTATCTTCACTAAGACAGCTGAAGCAATTATAAGCTTTTTTTTTGAACAAGTGAAATGCTCATCAAAGTCTACAGGTTGAGTAAAATTGTTGCTGACATTGATGTCCAAAATCTAGTATGGAGGCGTTCACTACAGTCAACCACAATTTATGGTGATGTGTTGACAAGACAAGTTCTGTCAGCAGATTATCTTATTTCAAACCTTTGAAGTTACATGTTTTCA
Source organism: Lates japonicus (assembly GCA_033238685.1). Classification (NCBI taxonomy): domain Eukaryota; kingdom Metazoa; phylum Chordata; class Actinopteri; family Centropomidae; genus Lates; species Lates japonicus. The sequence continues at coordinate 8,292,089 of BRZM01000010.1, read as the reverse complement.
TTTTCAAACTTTGGCTTTGCTCTCAGTTTCCCAATAGACTCATTCTGGTGCAGTGAGCTATCATATCAATACGGTGCTTAAGTTTCAGCAAGTTTAAAAATAGGTGTCATCACTAGATGGTAGTGTGGTTAGTCATGAAGTCATATATCAACTTTTGATGTGTTTTTCTGACAGTCAGTGACTTGTTATTGTCCCGCATTGATGCAATCTAAAGCCAGAAATGACAATTAAGCACACACAGTATGCTTAATCTGCTATAAAAATCATTTCTGTGCAGTATCTATTCTATAGAGTACATTTTAATTGCCATTGTGATAGCCCAGTTGTGATTAAATCAATAGGCTGCAGAGAAAAGTGCTTTTGGAGTGAATAAAAGACTGAATAGAAATATGAGAAATGCAATAATGATACAGTAGCTATCCCCTTATAGAGACAGTACTGTAAATTTAAATCAGACAAGAAGAAATAAAAATGTATTGTTCTACATGTAGCAAAACTGCAGGAATATATCTCAGTGGCAGACTACACCAGCTGTATTTTGCTACTGAAAATACTTTGTAGGATGACAGTGCAAAGGCGCAGAGAGCAAACTGACACTAAAACAAACTGACTCTGAAATGGTGACAACCTTGTAGAAAACTACTATCTTTGGACAAACTGTAGCTCCTCACAGTATGTGCCCTCCATCCACTGCCACCAAAGACTATCCCTCTGCCCCCCCACCACCACCATCCCACTCCATCAGGCACTGTAAAAACGTAGCTGTCAATTTTGACTCGTGAATTGTCCTCGTCTCAACACCCCACCCCACCCCACCCTCCAATGGTAAAACAATTTTCTCACTCAGAATTGAATTGCTCTGTGTGTTCTGTCAAACTGGCAAATAATCAATTTCTTCAGGAAACACTCTGCCTCTCATCTGACGACAGCCCTGAAAGACAAAGCTGCTTTGTTTTAATTCAATATCTAGTGCTCAGCTGCTGGCATTGTTGCATTTTAATGCACCTCAAAAACTACAACTGTCAGAGACGAAAGATACACAGACAGACACATGGTATTTATTTACAAAGTTGTTAAACTAGTCCCTCAACACATGCTGACACAATGGCATTGACATTTTGCTCACGAATATGATTGCCGCCGGCGAGATCTGCTGCCTTCTGGAGATTGGGTGCATAAGCACCACTGATCACAGGCTGCTGATTTTTGTAGTTTTACCTTTATCTGGTAGTTCACAATAGAAAGAGATGGAAATAATTGGGAGAGACAAAAAGGGATGACATGCCAGCTAAGCCAGCATGACGCCCCAGGAGCCTGCTCATCGCTCAAATACTGTACTGTCTGTGTATGCTTTATGAATACAAATGTGTGAAGCTTTGTTTTGACAACAATCACATCCACCATTAACACCTAATGGATCTTCATTGTGTCTGCACAGGTTCATATGGTGAGGCTCTTTATGTAGCACTCTATGTAAAGGATGGTGTATTCAATCAAATATTATCAGACGCAATAAAGAAAAGTTCAGATATTTTACGATATTTTCAGACTAATCCTATTTTATTATCACATACCACTCAGTTTAAAAAATGTATGTATGTTTTGTTTATTTCTGTCAGCGGCTGCTTCCTGAACAAGCTGTGAGTGACGCCTTTCTTTTTATTTCTCATGTAACTGGTTCCTCATACTAAAGATAATCAGCTATTCAGTCTAACAGAGACATGTATGAAAAACATACCTCACATTTCCAGGCCCTAAGTCGAAACTCTACCACCTCACTTGTCCTCTACCCCCCTGATACCAGGCGTTAATGGCTCCGAGCGTGTTTCTCCTATCACATAGAATCTAGCTCAGCAGACGGCCAGGGGATGAAAATGTCAAACACTCAGAGTTTGTCCCACTGGAGGAGGCCTTTTGACTCCCCTGTATTACAATCAGACAAGTCATTTGACCTTCAGTGTTTGAGGCTGTGAGACGCAACATGTCGCTCTTAACCCATTCTCGAGCAACACCTCAAAATAGTGGTGAAACACCCATAAAGATCATTTAGAGTAGTTTAGAAGAATGGAATTTGGAATAAATATCCTAAAAGCAAATAGGTGCAAATAAAAATAGAAGTACCCAACTTTAACACTGTTTTGGGAACAGCAGACTGTGCATTTTATTACTTCTTGTAAAACCAGCCACAGATCTTTAGAGCTAATTTGGTAACAGTACATACTGTGTGTTTCATTTGGTCCCCTTGGTACTTTTTCCTCTGGTGAACTAAGAGTACAGATATACATAAGTGATAAAACTTCAGAAAACACCATTCTGTAACTGAGGTGGAATCATAAGTGTAGCATGATAATGGTAACAATACTAAATAAAACAAAGGTGTACTTACTCAAACATTTGAGGTGGACATTGAGGTTCATGAGGTGCTTCACATTTAAAATATTCCAGTTAGATAGTAAGTTGGTGCATCATTGACCTTGAAATAATAACCAGAGTTGGGTGAATTGTCTACTTACTGTCTACTTACTTAAAATGCCAAGACAAAACATTATTATCACCAGATGTTGTTTCCTGACACCCAACTTTGTTGCATTGTTAACTCTAACAAAAATAGAACTCCAACCTAGCTGGGAGCTGAATTTTAAAGATTTTTCTTAAGCTTTGAAATACAGTACTGCTAGGCTGACAGAGATTTAATGATAAAAACTAAAAAAAATAATAATAAATGACTGAAGTTTTGTGCAAGCGTACCAGAGTAAACAACACAGCGGGTTCTTTTATATGCTGCCAAATAGATGTGATATGGCTGATATAGCATGGGTATGTTGATTGCGTTCAACACCTCTGACAAAAGCCAATCACTGGCAGCTATTTCTGACTAAGGCTGAGGACAAGGGTTTTTATTATCACAAAAACCCCTCAGGGTGGGGCTGCAGGCCGCTAGCGTACATTTACTGTTAATCACCATCAGGGAAGTCAGATTCAAGTGTGCTACATGCTTTATGTGCATGTTTCCTCGATCAATCCACATAATACCTCAGTTTCCATGGTGATAAATGAGTGTTTCCTGGTGTCTTCTTCAGGAAAGAAGATCTTATAAGATATTTCATCACTGATAATTACAGGATCAAGAAAAGGTTGAGTAAATGGAACTATGATGACAAAGAATCCACTATAAATAATGGCATGTCTTATTAAAGGACCTTTTAGACCCTTCCTGAGACAGGAAGATGATGCTTGAACCCATGTGAAAAGCATATCTCTGCAGTATGCTTCTGTCAGTCTCTTTACAGTTGTTTGACAGAAAACTTTATGTAATTTGTAAAATAGGTATAAGTGTATGTGTCTGGCTGTTACACCAGTAGATGTGAAAATTGTAAATTACATTCACAAGAGCAATGGATGGAATGAGATTGGATGACTGTCCTTACAAGCCGTGTTGGCAGTATGTTCTGTTAGCAATGAAAATACAACACTGTAAAAAACAGAAAACACTGAGTGCTGGAAATTAACGAAGTACACCCAAATACAATACTTAAAACTGCTATGATCAATATTTTTACACCAGAACAGTAGTTCAGCATTTTGGAAAACATTTATTTGATTTCTGGTGCTGAGTTAGATAAGAAGATCGATACCACTCTCTCGTCTGCCAGTTAAATACAAGGCTACAGCCAGGTTAGCTTAGCTTAGCATAAAGACAGGAAGCAGGGAGAAACAGCTAGCCTGACTCTGTCAAAAGCTAGGACCCTACCAGCATTTTAAAGCTCTTATTAACATGCTATATCTCATTTGTTCAGGGTGAAGGTAGAGGGAAAGAAGTGATAGAAGCACGAGCAAAACAGTTCTTGGCGAGTAAAGGAATGAAGTTTGATGCTGAACTAAATGTTTAGTCTAGACTGGTAAGTAAACAGCTGTTAATGCTAACATTGGCTATACTGGTTTACAAATAGCTTGTTTAAACCACAAATAGTAATATATTAAGAAATGAAGTTAGACACAGCTGGATGACGCAGACCATAACATTAAAATACAGATTTAAAGTTCCACAAAATGAAAGGGAACATTTTCTAAAGTTGAACTTTTGTCTTTCATATTTGAAGATATTGTAATAACAGTGTTTTCTTTTCACTTCTGAGTTGAGCACAAATGGCTGCTGCCAAAGTAATTTGACTCTAACTTTTTGCTTTTTCCTTAGACAGGTGCATATTGAAAATACTGGATTCCACAGCACCGAGGCTCTTCTTTTTTTGCCCACACTGAAGGTATGAGGCTGTAAGAATTCGTTACACTCCAGACTCTGAGGCGCTCACAGCCATTTGCTTCACTGTCCTGCGCAGGCCAACCTCATGGTTAACTGTAATGCCCATCCCCCCACACTGTGTGAACTGCCCGTCCCCGGCAGAGCTGGCTGTAAACCACACCAGGTCTATTAATTAATTAATGTACCCTAACTGCGGGGTTGGCTCCCTCCATTGTAGTGGAGCAGTTTTTCAGCTGGCTGCAGTGGTGACCGCTGGTGTGTCTTTAGGTTCCTGCAGTGTTGTGGCAGGGAGGCAAGAGATAGAGGAGAGCAGCAGACAAATGTGGATGGGAGGAAACCGTTAGCACCATAGTCACCATTAATCACCCAGGGCCATTGTGGTCCTGCCCTGTACACGGCGCCAGCACGGGCAGGCAGGCAGACGAGGGAGAAAGAGGAGGAGAGGAAGAAGCAGAGGAAGAGGGAGAGAGAGAGGGGGCAGGGTGGCTGCAGGGAGAAAGAGGGGCAGAGAATGGTTGGGGATCAGCCTGTATGTCCACCTCAGCTCCTACTGCGGGGCTGGGGAGCAGTGCTGCTGTCTCAGTGCTTGTCCTCCGTCTTCTCCCAGATCCCGGATCCTGAGGTAAGATCCCTGATACATAACAGTGTCCTCCACAGGTTCTTCTCAGGATTATTCCTTAGGGTTTCTCTGTGGCAGGTGCAGGTGCTTTGCCGCTTAAAACGTAGCTTTATGTGATTCATGTTTATTGTTCGGTCGCAAGCGTTGTTGCTTTATTTGCCTTACTATACGAGGTGTGACTGACCATATGTTGAAACCTGATACATTATATGGTCTTACATGAACAGCAAAACCACACGTGTTTACATGGATGCAAACAGGAGGATGAATAAGACGAGTCCTGATACAGACAAGTTGTTTTTGTGCTTTTGGGCTGAAGAGAGGATAGTTACATTGCACAAAATATGACTATTGTGATCTGACTACAGCTGAAATCCATTATGTTTTCTTAAAAACAAGATAATTAAATAATTTACTTAGTAGCCTACATTGTGGAAATGTGACTGAAAGGACAACACATCACATTAATCACTGACAGAACATTGCTTTATAGTACTGAAATTAGAATGATTTACTATAGTTTAAAAATATTACTTGTGGCTGTAAATTAGATACAACCACATTAGACATTAGAGGCAAACAATAGCAACAAACCAGCCCTAATATAGCAATAAACAGCATGTTAAATTCTGGTTAAGGGCAATATGTCTTAAAAACTGGGGAAAAATTGATTATAAATAATCCCATAGATTATGTTACTGCATACAGACATACAGAGATAATAGACTGTGTGATGCTAATATAACCCTGTTCTGACATGTGACATCCACTGAACTTTGCTCTGCAGCAAGTAAACACTTCAGCTTATTATACAAGGTCAGAGAAAGTACAAGAAACTTCTAGAAACAGCCTCCCTCTGGCTTCTCACGTGACGTTCAGAGCTTTCAAAGAGCGGAAAAGCAAAGCTTGAGATGGTGACAGATGATGCTCAGTAAATAAATGTGATGTTCATACTTTTGAAACTGTAGGCCAGATCTATGTATAGTCTCAGCAGGTGCAGGTATGAATACTTGGTGTTACTTTCATGTGTGTGTGGTGTATGTGGCTATTTAACTTCAGGTACAACACATAGCACAACAACAATTAAAAATTTAAAAACCTTAAGGAAATAGAATCTAAATACTGTAGGCATGGCACATGTTTGAATATAACCTTTATACAAGAGATCAGTAATTAGTCCTTTATGTGTGGAATAACCTGTATCCAAGTGGTGATTGTTCTACTTTTAGGTATTAATCTTACATTGAATTATACCAATCTTCTTTGGTTAGTCCCTAAAGGAAAAACAGAACACTTACTTTCCAAACATACCACTCAATATGGAACAAACAATGCAAGCAACCATACACCCAACAAAAATATGCAATAGATGTGGCATATGATTAACATAAGGTAACTTAAGGTCATTGTGCTTCTGAGTTTATGTTGTTTGTTCCACCAAAAGAAAACTTGAGGCTTACAGCCACTAATCCTGCCACATGAAATGCCCCTCCAGAGGGTAGGACTTAGCATTACCTAATCACTCTTGAAGCAAAAACTTGTTATTATTTAGGAGCTGTGCTAAATATCCTCATCAAGGCTAATCCTTCTGTGGGAGTTGCACAATCACAGCATATATTCATTCAAACTGTTTTCTTTGCAGCTTTCTTTGTTCAAGTTCACAGTCCCTCTTGTGTCAGACAAACAGCATAGAGGCCCTGAAGACAGCTTGCACTGTCGTATTTAGTGTGCTGGCTTGCTGAGGATTATCAGGACCAATAAACAGCAATACAGCAGGGGTTTTTTTTTTGCCCTGGTGCAGGGCACAAAGGAGGAAAGATATAAACATTAAAGGACCATTATGTAACAATTTTACCTTAAAAAACAGCTTCAACATCATTTTGAAGGTACACTGACTTGTAATAGGGAGAATGGTGACTGTCATTCCCACTCTGCGTCCTGAATGGCTTGCTATTTGTAACTTGTACAGTCTTCCACAAGAAGTGGATAACTGAGTGATAGTCAGATGCTTGTCAGATGCTGCAAGTTTAAGAGTAATACCGAACAGTAGATCAGTTAAGAAGACTTGGTAGTAACTAAAAACCAGCGTACATCTCTAATATCCAGCAAGGAAACTTTGTATCAAATATCAACAATTTTAAACAGAGTTTGGGATGTTTGTTACAGCGATGGCACTTCTGGCTCCAGAGATCAGGAATAATGAGGAACACATTGGTAGCTGGGTTTCAGTTCAGTGAGTGAGACTATGCAGTCGAAACTTCGGTCAAGCTATTGATAGGATTTTTTTTTCTGTACATGTAAACCGCTTAACCATTCAGACTCAGAGCCCAACAGAAGTAATTACCACTAGTGGCTGTAGAGTCCGCTGTTGCTAATCAAAAATCACATAGTGTTGCTTTAAAGATTACAATAACATCTGTTGATTTATTTGGTTCCCTCCACATAAACACAAAGAAACACTTATTTTACTGTCTTGAAAACTTTATATGCAATGGTTTCTGCTCAAAATGAACCTGCAAATTACTATTTGATGTATGTTTCAAGCAAGCTTATTTATTCATAACGTCTTCTCATCTGTAGAGTTTATGTTTATATCTATATTTCTCAGCTTATCCGTAGAACATTTTTCTATTTCACCACATAATGATGTTACCAATAAAGACAGCGAGAGCAAATGTAATAAATGTCCATTTTCTGATCCATTGCTTGTTGCTGTATGGACTAAAGTATAGAGTTTCCAAAACAACCTTGTATCATTCCATTCAAGCGATCAATATATAGTAGACAGGGAGAGGTCCTCTGCACGGTTTTATTAGGGAAATGGTGCTCTGCTGGCTGATGCAAGGCATTGATCTAACACAAAGACACGTACGTACATGCACAGGTTTTTATACTTATTGTTCCCCAATCCCCACCTGTGGAGAGAGGTGTTTTGAAATGTGAGGACTGTTTGTTTTGGACACTATCGACTTTGTGCAGCAGAGAATTAAAGCGTCTAAAACCATTGCGGGGGTTCAGAGAACATGCAGGCAAAGTGTTTGCAAACCGCAGCACTTGTTGATGTCGAGTAAGGGAAGATTCAGGTGGAGACAGAGGTTATGTGGGTGTTTGTTTTCTTTCTTCTTGCTGCTTAAGAAATGCCAAAGACCTTTTTTGCCCATGACTTGAAAGACACAACTTTGCCAAGTCAGCTTTGTGGTTTGGTCTTGGGGTATTTCTGTACACCAGGAACTGTAGGTCAGTTCAGTTAAATTTCATAAATCTAAATAAATAGAAAAATAATAAATACAGTCAACCACACCAATACAGTATAACATCATTGGATTGACCCTTACAGAGTTCAGAACGGTGAGGTGGCAGTGGCGTTAGATGCATGCTTCTGGATAAATTGCACACAGAGGAGACTGAAACTACCACTGAACACTTTGTCCATGTGACACGTCTGACACTTGGACTTCAAACGCCTCTTTCATATCTGACTTAATGTCTGGCTGCAGTATATATTTTCAAAAGTTCAAAAAGAGTTCCTCATTAATTGATTTTCACTTGAAGTCAGAAAGATAAAGAAGTGACTGAAAAATCTTACATCAATTACTTTACTGGCACACCATATAGCCTTATAACGATCAAAGTATCACACAGAAAACTGAGCATGATGTGAAGCCTGAGTTCCTCTAAGATCTTGTTTACTCATTGAGGTTTGCTCTCTGTTGTAAAACCTCTTTATTTATGGCTTGCAGATACTTTACCGAAAAAAAAATCTACATTTTCTCTTTTTTCCACAGCTTTTACCCACAGATCCTCCAAAGAAGCCAGACCCTGTGAACTCAGAGACCGTTGTTTTCTGGGGGCTGCGGTTATGGCAGGTCATCGGCATCTTTGCCGTGTTTGTTTTGGCTGTTGGTCAGTATATCCTGTGAAATCACGTTCTTATCACCTTCACAAGCCACGCTTAAACTAGACAGCTATAATGAGAAATAACTGCATGCCAAAGCTGTCAGTGCATGCAATCATTGTATCCACTGTATGATTATCAAGAACAGTGTGATTAACACTAATATTATGTTAGGAAATAGGAAATTATGACAGGGATCACCTCTGTGTTTCTGGACGTGAGTCATTGAAATAATAGCAGAAACTTGGAAGGAAGTGAACAAGTAACAAGGAAGTGAAAACTCCCACTGGGTCTAATATACGGGTAGGCAGAGGGTGTTCAAAATGCAGATGCTGCTTTTAAATTTGAACAAATCCTGCACAGTGCACTAATGTACATGCAGGCACCCCGGATTTGTTACATAACTGGTCTAGTCTTTGTTTAAAGGATCAGTTCATCCAAATTAGAAAAAACATGTATGTTCTCCCTTTCTGCTATGGTATCTAGCCATGCAGATAGTTTTGGTTTTATGTGCCTAGGTTTTGACCTATACATCTAGAATTTTGTTTTTGAAGCTCAAAGGACTGAAGAACTATGGGTCTGTGCATCTCTACTTGGGTACCGCAGTGCTTGCAGAGCTAAATGCTGACATGTTGATGTTTTGCTGATATTCACAAGTCCATTTTATACTTCTGCGTTGAATTGACACTGAAAGTGCAGCATAAGTAGCCTGACGTGCACCTAACTAGAAATGTTACTATATATGGCGGCAGCAGCTGGACCACTGGGTCTGCTCATTCATGCCTCTCAGTGACTGGGCAAGCACAGAAATCTTGTCCACTGCATTCAATTGGGCAAATAAGACCAATACTATCTGTACCCTGATCCTTTAAAACACTTTATTCCATACTAATTGTGTAAAAGATGTACTCAGTAACATTCATTCATTCATTCATAATCTATACCACTTATCCGTTAAGGGTCGTGGGGGGAGAGAGGCGGGGTACACCCTGGACAGATTGCCTTCTTGCTGTGAGGCGACAGTGCTAACCACTGCACATATGTGCCGCCCATGTGTTCTAGTCAAATAAACTCATTGTGTTTCGTGTGCCTGTCTCTCTCTCCTTCAGTCATCACTCTGTGTTGCATATTCAAATGTCGAATCCCGAGAACCAAAAAGGAAATAGAGGCACGACACGCGCAGCGGCAGGCCGCCAAGAAATACGCCAACACGTTAGAGACAGTGCCACCTCTGAATGAGCTGACTGAGATCCCAGGATGTAAGTACCTCTTTAATATCTTTCCAGCATTAATATGGCCATATTAAATTGGTAATAATAACAAGCAGGAGCAGCTGTGGTGTTTTCCTGGAACTGGTCTGGTTGCTTTTTCTTGTGTCACTGTTTCTTTTGATTTTCTGTGTGAAGTTGCACAGGGCAACTTCAAATACTGGTGGCAGAAAATGAGAAAATGGGGGATAAATGTTTGAACTTTAATGCACTAAAGTCCTGCTCTCTGTGGATGTAGAGCTACCTTTTGGATTTGGGTCTATGGGTAAAAGGGACTATTTCATTCAAGGATTACACTTTTTCAATCCCACAGGGTCTTACAAGACTGCACCGTTGTAGTTCCATTTTATGATTAGGGCTAAGAGGACAGCTGTCTTTTTACATAACATCTTTTCTAGGGCAGATTTCATTTCTTACATTTTCACTGTCTCTTCTTTTCACCTCGCAAAACTTTCAGCACTTGCTTAAATTCTTCAGCTGTTTTACTAAATTCCCTCTTCTCTTCTCTTCTCTTCTCTTCTCTTCTCTTCTCTTCTCTTCTCTTCTCTTTTCTTTTCTTTTCTTTTCTTCTCTTCTCTTCCTGCTTTTCTTCCAGCTACCCCAGATGCCTCTGCAGTACAGACAGTCTCTGAGCAGGTCCAAACTCAAAGTCCTAACAACAGCCAGCTTTCTGTAGTTAGGGGCAGCGAGGAGCACACCAGCTCCCTCAGTTTGCCAGAGACAGAATGATTGTTTTCTTCTTTTCTTCTTATCTTATCGCCTCTCCAGACACTCCTCTTGGCTGAGTGACTTTAAAAAACACACAGTGTATACATCGGTAGCCACTCTAAAAATCCCTTCCATGCATCTAACATCCATTTATCCTGCTGTTAGTCCATCTGGTCCTCCTTAAATGCAATTCAAGCAAATAAGAATGCATCTCTCCTTCAGCTTCACCTTTTGAAATTTATAGCCAGAAAATAGAGCACAATTTGAATTTTCTGAATTTTGCTTAGTAGTGGAGTTGCAGTAGATAATGAAACCTTTACTGTGGCTATATAAATACAGATTGTACTTTATTTAGGGCAGCTAGACTTTTGTAGTTTATACTTTTGTATTTTGTGAGGCACTCTTCTTTCTCGAAGCCTAGATGTTTTTAATATAAATGCACATATTTTGCTTGATGCATATATTTGCATGAAAATTTCAAAAGCAAATGACTTTGATAAATGGAAATGTGTAATGCATGCGGCATGTCTGTATGTGCTCTGTGTTTGTCTTTTTCCCTACCTGTCTGTTTTCTTTCCTGAGATTACACACTATCTCTGTCTTAATTAAAAATGATCATGGATGTCAGCCCTGGTCTCGTCTGTGATTAAATGCTCTTGTTCTTACGTCTCCTCTTTCTCTCAGGATTTTGGTGTGTTGCCTTGTGCATCTGAGCTCATCTCAGCTGCTTAGCAGTGGCTTTTCCAGGTTAAGGACAGTGACAGATACAGACTGACATCTGTCTTGTCTTGTTCCTCTCTATGATATATTATGTGTGTTATGTGTGCACAAATACAAGTCACTGGTTACTGGGAAATTAATTATTGGGGTGGGAGGGTGGGGCATTAAGCTGTCAATAAGTTTGTCTTGCATGAGAATTGTGTCAAATAAGATCTGCCTTCGAGGGGGTGGGGGTGGGGTTGTCACATGATAAACCTACTGTGGTGAGAGCATCCATATCTCTTCAATCTCTAGATTTGCCACAGAGGGCTGATCTAATATGCATCGGAGTAAATCCTCTTTCGTGACTGTATAACTAATCAAGCGTGTGGCTGGGAGAGGAGCAGAACGGAAGTACACTGACTGACTGCAGCCATCATCAAGAATGAGAATGAACACATACGTATTAGCTGCTCTCAACCATGAGCTCCAAACAAGCCATACTGTAATGTTTGCTTCTGGGTTAACTAAGAAGGAGGGCAACATAAATATACACAAATATGCAAATTCCTGCCTTTCTCCAGTGATTATTATTATGTCACGTGTGGGGTACACAGACATGGAATATGCAATAATCACGTGACAAAACAAATGACCACATACAGCGGATATTGAGTGAATGCAGTGTGATTGAATTTAAAGTGGAAAACATTTTCATGTAAAATGAAATTCATAATCAGAACTTTTCTAAGTTTCCTTTCAGAATAAGGGCTTGATTATGCAAAGGAGCAGTACACTTAGGACGTGTTTTTCCCGAGGAATTAGTATGAACAATACAGACTATAACTTGGCAGTTAATTAAATGTTACAAATTAGGATCAAGAAGTGCCTTTTCATTTCTCTGGGATGTGAGCATGAATATATTTTTGCACACAGAGGCTTATCAAATCAGAAAAAAGACAGATGTTTTTGCACCACTAGGATGTCTGACATTCTCCATTAAGATTTTCTCTCCGCCTCCATTTACAGATACTTACCGAACTGTTAAAAGCATCTGGAACAAAATAGAGAGAGAGGAAAGGAGGCAGTTTCCAGTTTCACAGCCAATATCTGTTGCAAACACTTTGTGAGAAAGAGACGGAGGGAACAAAAGCTTTGACTCTGTCTATCATCCCTTTCACTCCATCTCCTCTTGAGCATTTGCGCAAAGTCAATAAAATACAGTGACTTAAAAGGCAGAGATGTGAATCAATCCTTCCTATTTGCCCCTTTCATTCAATTCTCACAAGACCCAATCTTACAGTACAAAGTGCTTAATTTCAATTATAGCTCCGAGCCACCAAACTCATTTCTCACACATCTGTGTCCTGTATAGTTCTGAATGAGGAAGCGAGTGAAGGGTCGTTTGAGGTTCACAGCACGCCGACTGATGAGTGATGGACTTGCGAAAAGGAATTTGGTCTGGTTACAAGTCCCGCTCTGTTCCTTGGGATGAAAATACAAACTTATTTTAGTAAAACAAGGCAATATTAGTGATCAGTGATCAGTGAGACGGTTTTTGGGCAGCAGAAACATCATTCTCTGAGATGTTTATGATTTAAAAAATAAATGATACCACCTCAGTCACACTGAACTGTTATATATATTTTTAAAATGTCATAATGCCAAAAGCATTATGCCTTGGTGTTTTCTAAAAAAAATTGTACCAGCTGTAACCGTGCTGAACTTTTGACAGGGTCAAGACCTTTTGTAGGAGGCAATGTTAACCTTTAATTATTCCACTATGGTGCACAGTATGTAAACAAAAGGCATCAGCCCTCCAAGTTTGACCAAAGCTGGATTTCAGAATCTGCCATTTAATCACAGCGCCTCATTTGGCCATAACCAAACCTGGCTTTATCTCTCCAGGTTTTGTCAAAATCAGTCTGATGCAAAAAAAAAAGAAGAAAAAAAAAGAGGAGAAATGAGCGTATGAGTGGAGGAGAAATGCACGAGGATAAGAGCGGCTGTCTCAGAAACCAGTCAAAACACAAAGAAATCTATTCACAAACATTCTGATGGTTGGTTGATTATTTTAAGTCGACTGGATTCATCCAGAACACTGAAACACTGGGACCAAAATAATTTCAGGTTTACTCTGACCCCCTCCGGCAGCTTTTGACATTTGGTGTGTGTTTGTCATTTGGTTTCTTGGCCTTTGTGTATTCTGTGTTTCTGCAGCTTTCGTAGCGACACTGGGGAAATGTTTGCTTTGCTACTGGAAAAACAGACGGAAAAGAGAGAAGCGACGAAGCTTCATTTGACCCCAACTGGAGTCTTTCCTTTGAGCAATTTTCACAGTTTTTAAACAATAGTTGCTGAAGTGTAAAATAACACCGATGTTTCTTGTTGATCTATATCACGGTCAGGTATAATTTGTTAACTGTCGCATGAAGCGGTTGCATGCTTTTGTGGGGGGTGGGTTGGGTCGGCTCTGTTGGACCTTGTTAGCTTTGTGTCATCTTTATTTTACGGGTGCTGAATTGGTGAATTGGCTCATCTTGTGAAATCTGGTGCCTGAAAACAGCTGCTGTGAGTTTAAATGTTCCTAGACATGACCTGAAAATGCAGTGTTTATCTGCAAACTGGGGATCACTAAGGATGTCTTAGTTTTCATGAAAAAAAAACAAGAAACAACTTAATTTAAACAATTCAAACAAAATGAATCACATCAAAGAGAGAACTTGCAGGGTTTTACTCTGCATGTAAAGTTTGAGAGCTTTTAAATATTTAATGGTTTAAAATCACCACATGCAGCCAACCTGTTTTGGTATTGGCATGAGGCAGGTTTGGAGATATTTGAGAGGAGACAGCCAGTGAAAATTTAAAGCAACGGTCTGAAATATTTGAAAAATTATCCTCCTTCGCTTTCTATTCAAGGGTTGGGTATCTGTCAGTCAGTTAGCTTCACGTAGCTTGAAGACTGGAAATGGGGACCTGGTTATGTCTGAAGGTAACAAAAACCCAAACCGAAATACTGTTTTCCAGCAGCTTATATGTTTGGCCACTTCTTGGCTGGTGGTGGTAACTTCCTTTAGTGTTGTCGTCAGTGTGAATTCTCTGCTGGTTCTGTCACATGACCACAGCTTGTTGAGTTTAAGCTATGGTTTTTGTGCAAATTAACATCAGGGTAGCCGTTTCCCACACAGGATGTATCTGATATAAGAAAGATAGATAAAAATATAAGAGTGGTATCTTCTCATCTAACTCTAATGTACCATTGCCCAAATTAAATCTAGTAATTTTAAGGAGATATTCATCCTCACTACCTCCACGTACGTCCTCAGGGAGCCACCTCTTGAATAATAATGACAAAAACATTGTCTCTGTCAATGCACACAGAGCTGACTGTAAACTTTTGTTCTCTATTTCTCGCCCAGAAAGCACTTCAAACAATCCCATTAAAAGAATAAATAGACCATGCTTATTAGAACAGATAGAAACAGATGTGCCTTCATTACATGCAACCTACTTAGCCTGGCATTCTGTTGGATGAAATTCGCCCTTCCAATTACCATTAGAGGCAGGACCCTGATGATACCTGATGTTGCCTTGAAGCCTTAAACCTTTTTTTCCCTCTTGTTTTCCTGCAGCTGCAAAAGCAGAAGAAAAGGAGGAGGTGACAACAGTCTCCGGGAAAGTGGATGGCGATAAAGCAGAAAAGAAGACCAAGGATGGCAAGAAAGAGGGCAAGGGTGCCAAAGAGGGGAAGGGAGATGAAAAGGAAGCATCGACAAAGAAGAAGGGTGAAAAAGGTGAAAAGGCAGCATCCAAGAAAGAAGGCGGCGAAGGCAAAGGGAAGAAATCTGGAGAGAAGGGAGACAAAGGGGAAAAAGGAGAGAAAGGAGGCAAAGGAGGAGCTAAAGGGGGAGCGAAGAAAGCTCAAAAGTGAACTCTGGCTTCCACGGACATTTTTCACTGCAAGCATTTTAGACACTTTTTTTTTCTAAAATGAAATTTGTATGATATTGTATTTGCAATAAAGAAAAAAACTTATTTATATGAAAATGCATTATTGGTATTTTGTCCACATCAGAATCATGAAAGTTGCAAAAATATGGTACAGTAAAATTATAGATTTATTGACTTATTCACAATTCACTGATGAACATTGGTAACCAGAAAACATCTTCCTATTTTATTCCAAGTTTACATTGATTTCTACAACGTGCCCACATCACTATGGAGTGATGGGAAGGTGAGATGCATCCTAGAAAAACACTGCCCACACACTGTATCTAAAAGCATGAAGACCAATGTCGACTCCACTGAGTACATTTCAGCACAAGATAAATAAAAGACAATGAAACACATTTTATACTTCCATGAGAGGTATTTGAAAACAACGAAATACAACATTAGCTCTATGGTTATTGGCCTTATTATTGTACACTTGATTCCAAAACACAATCATTTTACATGATACAATCAGAACAAAATACTGTATTATAGGGTATTAAAGTGCTCAAATATAATTTTCCAAGTTTTTTTTTTGTTGTTGTTTTTTTTTTTTTAATAAAAGATTTTCATGCTCTGATACCGCCTGGCCTTTTAATGAAAAACTGTCTGGATTAAGCAACTGCAACATGTTTATTTGACCAGAGGCAATTAGTGGAAAAGTCAGATTGGATATGAAGAACAACCACATCAGTCAGCTGCAGTCTTAAATGTTGTTCATACTACAACCACACTGACAGTGTGATACTGTATCATCAAGGGACAGAGGTTTCCCTCAACCTTAGTCTTTTCCTTTTTCCATCACTGTGGCTGGAAGCCACCTCTAATTACTGTTGTAGTCAATCCACTCAACCTCCAGTCGCAATCATGACCGATCTACATGGAAATGTCCAAGTTGGATCCAATTTAAGTCCCTTAGGGGCCAAAATGCACTTCTCAGAATTCCACAGCTAATTATTCAAAATCGCAGGCATCTGACGACCTGTCAAAAACAGGAAGTTGTCTGGCCCAAATGAATGTTGTGGATATTTTTCGAAAATGATTTCAAGGTTTGGATTGTTTTATATTCTCCCCATTGCCAAAAAAACTCCATGAAAAGACCAAAGCCATCAATGCGTTAGTCCATGTCTCAGTACTTTCCCACCATGCCCTTGTCTCTCATCCAAAATACAAATATTTTGTTTCACTTTAAAAAGAAAGACTGTGTAACTCCCCAAAACAGCTGGGCAGTGTAGCTTTTAGTAAACGTTACTCAGACAGGAGTAAACAGTGCATTGGTTGGGGACTATTTTGAGAAAGGTGAAAAGGCAGCATCCGGAAAGAAGGCGAAGGTAAAGCAAGAAATCTGGAGAGAAGGGACAAAGGGGAAAAAGGAGAGAAAGGAGGCAAAGGAGGAGCTAAAGGGGAGTTAAGAAAGCTCAAAAGGAACTCTGGCTTCATTTATATTTTTCACTGCAAGCATTTTAGACACTTTTTTTCTAAAATGAAATTTGCATGATATTGTATTTGCAATAAAGAAAACTTATTTATATGAAATGCATTATTGGTATTTTGTCCACATCAGAATCATGAAAGTTGCAAAAATATGGCACAGTAAAATTATAGATTTATTGACTTATTCACAATTCACGATGAACATTGGTAACCAGAAACATCTTCCTATTTTTAGTCTCAAGTTTACATTGATTTCTTCATAACGTGCTCACATCACTATGGAGGATGGAAGCAGAGATGACCCCAGAAAAACACTGCCCACACACTGTATCTGGTGCTACGAAGACCAATGTCGACTCCACTGAGTACATTTCAGCACAGATAAATAAAAGACAATGAAACACATTTTATACTTCCATGAGAGGTATTGAAACAACGAACATAAATAGCTCTATGGTTGCTGGCCTTATTATTGTACACTTGATTCAAAACACAATCATTTTACATGATACAATCAGAACAAAATACTGTATTATAGGTATTAAAGTACAAACATAATTTTCAAGTTTTTTTGTTGTTGTTTTTTTTTTTAATAAAAGATTTCATGCTCTGATACCGCCGGCCTTTTAATGAAAACTGTCTGGATTAAGCAAATCGCAACATAAGTTTATTTGACCAGAGGCAATTAGTGAAAAGTCGATTGATATGAAGAACAAACCACATCAGTCAGCTGCAGTTCAAATGTTGTTCATACTACAAACCACACTGACAGTGTGATACTGTATCATCAAGGGACAGAGGTTTCAACTTAGTCTTTTCCTTTTCATCACTGTGGCTGGAAGCCACCTCAATTACTGCTGTAGTCAATCCACTAACCGCCGCAATCATGACCGATCATATGGAATGTCCAAGTTGATCCAATTTAAGTCCCTTAGGGCTAAAATTTCAGGGAATTTACAGCTAATTATTCAAATCGCAGGCATCTGACGACCGTCAAAACAGGAAGTTGTCTGCTCCAAATGAATGTTGTGATATTTTCAAATGACTTCAAAGGTTTGGATTGTTTTATATTCTCCCCATTGCCAAAAAACCTATGAAAAGACCAAAGCCATCAATGCGTTATCCATGTCTCAGCACTTTCCCCACCATGCCCTTTGTCTCTCATCCAAAATACAAATATTTGTTTCACCTTAAAAGAAAGACTGTGTAACTCCCCCGTACGCTGGGCAGTGTAGCTTTTTTAGTAAACGCTACTCAGACAGGAGTAACAGTATTGTCAGACCATTTTACAGCGGATTCACAATATCAGTTAGCCACAGTGAATATTTATGCCCTGTGGATAGTGTTTGTGAACTGACTGAATAAAACAACAGTGCCCACGCACTGTAATGAAGGAACATGTCACCTACTGAAAAGATGTGGCTTAATAATGTTTTAAATAGCCAATCATAATGGAACTCTCTATGTCAGACAATACTTATGTCAGTAAATGTTGATTTTATTCTTTCTATGGATTTGCTGACAGAAAACATAGCATATCACCAGACTTATCCTTTAAAACATCTGCTCAATGGCAAAAAAAAAGTAAACACCGTAATATTCTCTGCTCTTTAGATGCAGCATAAATCGCTGGACGGATTTGTAGTACAAACTGAGCAGACAAGGCTTAACCTTCCAAACTGAGCCAGAGCACACACTCAATGGCCCTCTCAACAGGTGTGGAGCAAATCTGGCAATCAGGGGTGATTCACAGCTGTCACCTGGTGTAAAACAATGTGGGATGTAAGACTGTGCACAAGAGAGTTGTTCCCCAGAGGTAAACCTCCATTTAGCTGAATCTGATGTAAATCATAAATCCATTTGACACATTAGTCCAAACCAAATAGCAACTAATTCAGCCCTGAGACTAAGTTGTCAAAAATCCATGGAGGATTTAAGAGAAAGAAACTGCCTGTATTATTAATGGTCCCAGTTCATTGGGTTACTGTTACCTTTTGGAGTGTTTTGAATATTTTCTTTCTATTTGCCTCACTGCTGTTTACATGAAACTGAGTATTTATGAGGGGAAAAACTCAATCTTCATGGGGCTGTATTTTCAACACCTTTTTATCTTGACATTTTCCCATTACCTACCAGTAGCAAATACTTTTTCTTTTCGTTTTTTTACTTTAAGACTTTTGGTTACTGTAAACAAGATGGTGGATGAAAAAATATAAAAGAAAATGCTGTAAATAACCTATTCTCTCTATACATATCATATCTTTTCTCTTGGTATAACAGACTATGTGGACCTAACCTGCAAACTGCAGTTAAGTGTAGTTAAGTTATGTTAAGTTTGAAAATATCTTTATGGAATGTTTTATTAGTTAGTCTGTTCTGTCACCTGTAAATATTCACCACTTTTTGTTTTGGACTATGTACATAATCAAACACAAACATTCAGAAACAAACACATGAAAATAAACAAATTACATACACTGAAACATAGCTTTATAACCATACACATGAACACTATTAGCTCACAATTAGAATGTATTTCTGATCTTTTGTAAACATTGTGATCTGTAATGTACATCAAAAAGCAGCATAACACTGACCATCTGTAAAAATATTGTGTGTTATTAATTTCTTGGTTTTCCTTCATCCGCCCACAAATGTCGTCTTGGAATCTAGGGAACTTGAGATTTTCTTGATTCTCATTTAATTAATATTCCACTGGAATATATGACCATTTCCTGCGCCCTGTGTTTTTAGATGGGGGTCTCTTCCTTTGTGAGAAACTTTGTGAGAACACATGATACTATTTCTGTCAGATTTCCATAAAGTTCTTCTTTACCTCGGCTAACACTGAACCCCAAAGAAGGAGACAGTCTTCAAAGGAATATTCTTAACTTTGGCATCGTGTTGTGTGTGTGTGTGCATATGTGTGTGTGTGTGTGTGTGTGTGTGTGTTGCAGTGTTTTTGCAGTGAATCTGAATATGAAACATTCATTTGAACTCTTCGAAATCTGTTGTAATTACAGAGATGAATACTGGGTCTTTCTAAACAGCAGAAACTGTACAACATTTTGAATATATAATAATTAACACAGCCTTACGTAACACACCAACATCCTCTGGAGAGAAATGCTGACCATGCTAAAACACCACTTTAAAAGTATAAAAATAGGTGTGCAACAACAGAGGACTTCAATTACCTGAGTACCTTCCCTTTTACACTGAAGTGGATTTAAGTCAATGCAGAACAAATGAGATACCATGCCAGGAAACAAAGTAGTAGCATTAATATATATATATATATTTTTTTTTAAAGCCGAGCCTACACTTATTCTACTCACACTGACTTAATCTGAGAACTTGCTGATGAAATTACCCACGCATGTGCCACTAAGTGCACTCAAAATCCACCTGGCTTTACATAGGTGATTAAGGCTGTTCCTGGCAACTACTGCAACTAACTAATCTCACTTTGATTTATGCACAAAAGCCAAGCACAAGACATTTTTGCCCAAAAAAAGCAAACGGACACCAAGATAACAACAGTTACGGCAGTGGAAAAGAAATAAGAAACGGCAGTCTGTTTTCAGCCTTTTACACATTCACTGTGGCAGGTGGTTGCTGAAAGAGTTGAGAAGATTTGCCACAACAATGAGGGTCATCATCCCTCAAATAAAGGCGGCCCAGCTCACAAAGTGATACACCCTTTTTTCCTTGAGCCTCATCAGTCTGCAATGTTCCGGCTCGATTCACAGGAGAAAAAACTGGCAGTGTTGATGCATGCAGCTATCCCCTTCAGACCATCCTGAGACTGTGTTATGATTTGTTTTTTTTTTGTTTGTTTTTTTTTTTTCCAGTTTTCAATCCTCAGTAATACACAGCGGCCTGGAGGTCACATGACTGTCTCCCTCTCCTCCTCAACGACGGGTGAGGGTTTCTCGTCCTCGCAGGGCCGTGTGTGAGCCGACTGCTCCTCTTCGGGAATATGGAGCTCCTGTCCTGACGAAGGTATCGAGTTCTCTGAGACAGAGCCGTTCTTTACGTACCCGGGGAGGTTCCTGTGCCCGTTCACAGGCACCGGTCCCAGCCTCGTGGTGAGGTGAAGGGCCAGCGGTCCTCTGGCGGTGACGTTGGTGACGCTGGTGTGTGACACCATAGGTCCATAGCTGTACGTGTTGCTGCCACTCCGAGCTTTTCGTTTGAAGTCCAGTGCCAGAGTCCTCCTGCTCCAAGACTTTTTGATCTCAGCTTGTACCTTAAAGGAGAAGAAATTACTTAGCCATGTAAGAGCTTTAATATGATGGAGTTTTTGCAGTAAGATAAAACTAAACTTTATGAGTTCTTACCTCTCCGTTGCAAAAGCAGTATATAATTGCAACTAAGAAGCCCTGGAAAAGATAACGAAGAAGATAATGATTTCACTGGCATCAACCATGAATTTCCAGGACAGTTATCTTTAGTGTGCAGATAATATGACATTTTAACTGTATAATTTGATATTTACTCTGATATTTGAAATCATTAGCTATCCCTCTCTTCCTCTTTATCTTAATTAAGATCTAACCACAACCAAATACCTCAACAATAAGTCACTATTAGATAATTGATCCCCCCTTCGTGTTTTACCCCCGAGACATGTAAAGTCCAGATTGGGTCAATCAGATTTTGCTCAGCTTGAAAGGACACATTAATATTTATGTAGTGCCCTCAGTGCTAAATTAACATTTCTGACATTTCTACAACAGGTTTACCTGGAAGGAGTTAAACAGCATCTCGTAGTGCATCTGGATCAGCCAGGGAACTCCAGACACCTCTGTGTATGGCATGGCATTGAATATGATGTAGTGGACACCAAACAGCGGCATCAGCACCAACGTGGACTTCAACAGTTTTCTGTAACAGTAAAATGACATTGTACAATCTTGACAAAATATTGTGCAGTTTGCCAAATCTTCTGCACATTATAGAACTAAAACATCTGATTTTCTCATGTTAATTCAAGTATCAATTAATTCATTTTGTTTACAGATCTTTTCACTATTTAGAGCAAGAAATATTGTCTACCAATGCATTATCTTAAATTATGAGTATCTGACTTGGTGCTAAGTGATTTATTAATTAGTCAACAGACAAAAAATGAACTGAAAACACCCAACACCTGCAGTTGTTGTTAAGTGAAGTTGTTTAGGTTGTTTAAGTGAACTTTAAGTCACTAATCAAGTTAAAATACAAAACATTCTCTATCTCCAGCTTTTCAAATGAGGGCATTTGCTGTTTTTTACTGTTTAAGATCATTATAAATTGAGAAGTTTGGACTTTTCGGACCTCCATATTGGACCCTAGAGCAGCGGTCCCCAAACCACCGAGCCGTTTTGGATCATTTGGTACCGGGTACCGAACAGAAAGAATAAGTAATGTATATTATTTCATGTTATTGACTATTGGAGCCTGCGGGGTGTTTTATTTTAAAAAGTGAGCGGAAACTCTGCCCATCACATCCGTCTGTGCCTCCTGATACCGCTTGACACATACCTGTCTCTGTCATGGCTGTGATGCCCGACAAGTTAAACGAGCTAGCTAACTAGCTAAAATTAGTTAAAAACAAATGTCCGTGGAGAGCGTCTTTGAAAAGGGAAAAAAGCCCAACGATGAAACAACAGAAAAGACTAAAACTGTCAAGAAAAACAAAGCTGCATTTAGTGGGGAGTCCTACTTAAAATACGGCTTTATCGCGTCAGGTGATTCACATGCTCCAGGCCCCCTCTACATAATATGTGGCAACAGGCTATCAAGTGAGGCAACGAAGCCTTCAAAACTGCTACGACAGGAAGAGACAAAGCACCCTGAATTAAAAGACTAAACTGAGCCCAAGTTCTTTGAAAAAAACAGACGTGAACAAGGAGGACAGGAGCAGGACTCAGGGCCACCACAGCAACAGGTGGAGCTGCACTGAGAACACCGTACTGCGTTGCTAACCGTGTTGCTAAGGCTAAGAAGTCTTTCACTGAAGAGCTAATGCTGCCTGCTGCTGCGTTATGGTGAGTTGCACTTTACGTTTGTTTGTTTGTTTTTATGCCGAATCTATATTCCGGTCACCCCCCCCGTCGACAACAAAATATTATCTGGCATGAAAACGGTCCGTGGTGCAAAAAAAATTGGGGACCGCTGCCCTAGAGATAGCATTTTAACTATTACTCGTGGAGACTATAAAATAAATTACATACATTAATAAAACTAAAATTCCCACCTCGCAGTCAAGTTACAGTTTACATCGACGTCTGTCCAGACTCATGTGATACATGCAGTGAAGATTTTGACACTGGTTATAAAATATAATCGCTTCATCATTTTATTTTATTAGACATTTGTGTGAACTTTAATCATAATTAGGATTTCTTGAGTTATGGCCAAAACCGTGTTTTGTGAAGTCACAGTGACCTTGACTTTTGACCACCAAAATCTAATCAGTTCATCCCTGAATCCAAGTCAGTGAGTTTGTGGCAAATTTGAAGAAATTCCCTCAAGACGTTCTAAAGACATGGGGTTCAAGTGAACAGGAACGTGGAAACGTAATGTCTAAGGCCACGGCTGTGGCCAATGCAGAGGCATAGCAACGACTGACTGAATAATCTGTAATGATATTAATCATTTGTTTTCATGACAGTGAAGGGACATTATTATGTATCACTGCAATCTTCATTCTCAAACCTGTCTCATTATTGAAATGCAATCAGTGTGAATACATTCATGCATTCATCATGCTGGCAATGATGAAGCTTGCATATATCGAATGAATCGAGATGAGCAGCTGCTCTAGTAAGATTCAGAAATGCAAATAATAATTTTGCACAATGCATACAGTACCTGTACTGTTGTCTTGTGTCACACCGTCCAGCGTTTGTCTCTCGTAGTTTAGTAGCCAAGACTCTGATGATGTTCAGAAATAACATAAAATTAACCTGAAGAGAAAATAGAAACACAATAATGTAATTGAGTGTCATTGCAAACATAATAAGACGTCTTATCCAAGCACTGTAATGACACAGGTGCAGTCAGACACTGTCATTTCCTGCACAGCAGGGGAAAAGGTGCAAGCAGGGAGCATGTACTCACCACTACAGCCGCCAGGATAGGCACTTGATATATCCATTTCAAATTGCCTGCACTTAAATCCCAACACCTGCAGAAGATAAACAACAACAAAACAGGGATAAGCAAGAGATAAATAAGAGTCAAGGTGCTACATGTGATGATCCAGTATTGCTCTGTTTCTGCTCAGTTGTCTCTAAGTATCATATGAAACCATTCACACATAACTTTGGTTTGTCAAAATAAATATTTTCCTGATATTTCCGACCCTAATTCCTTATGAATTGATTCATTACCCCTGGGCTTCACATAAAGTGGCCTTCATGTTCAAGGGCTTTTTCTGTTCCGGAAAGACTTTTAGTTTGTATGAAGGCATTGAAATAACAAAATCTGTGCCTTTTTTAGTTTGAATCAAAACAGTTCCGTTGGCCTCAACTGTCATATGTCATTAACTAGGGTTTTAGTTACCAATGGGGACACTGAGGACATTTGTCTCAGTGTATGTGTGGCTTTTAGCAACAAGAAAGCATTTTTTACCAATATGGCACCTACAGTCGATAGATTTGATTTTCAGCCAGGTGACTATCATTACTTCTTACTCCATACTACCAATTACTGCTGAATGCACATGATGGAGCTGTAGTTATTATCATGCTTGGTTTGTTTTCCTGCCCAAAAAAGCCTACAAGGGAGGCAGAAATATTCTGGTGCTCTCCTGCTGACTGAGAAGAGAAATATGTGGTTTAGTTCCACTGGACAGCTGCTGGATACCAGCTTAGCCGCAAGCTCTCAGCTCTTGACTCCTCAGTGTTCAACCATGGTACAGAACCAATGTGGAGACAGCAGATAGTGCCAGTCAGGGGGGGAGGGACTAGGGGGGCTGCAAAGTTGGTTTGAGGCAGTTTTCTCACACTGATGGCCATTCAGAAGTGGAAGGTAAAGCCAGTTATTATCTTTAAATTTCATCATTTTAGCCTTCACAATTTAGACCTGTATGACATGCTGCTGTTTATCAGCCCTGTGCGGACAGGTATTTTTGTTGAAGGCAACTTTCCACAGACACCACATGAGATCAGAAAAATGAAACTACTGTTGCAAAATGTACTCTGTCACTGACACTGTTAACACCTGCCCTCGTGTTTCTGCATTGCATCTTAACACAAATAATGTCTACATTATTCACACAGACCACTTACTCTGTGTCTGCAAACGTGGCTCTCACAGTTGCCCAAACTGTCACAAACATAGCTGGAACTCCTGAAAAATAAAAGAAAAAAACATAACAATCGTTTTGGGGAAAAAAAACAAAAACACAATCACATCACTGTAGGAAAATGCTCTAAACGATTCCAAAATAAAAGAGCATAATTTGCTAGGCAGGTAGAACCTGGGTAGCACAGCATCCACATTGTATGCGCTGTGCTTATGCAACTTATACGCACAGTGTGTACAATGCAGGAACTGTAAAGCCCATATTCATGCATGTGTGTCTTTACACCGTTTCAACTGTCTTCACCTAATTATTAATTAAATATCAGCAAGGGGTTTAACTTCTTTTTGTTCACACTTCTTTGCATACTAATTTGACCATCAAAAATAAAATACTTACATAAGATTTAATTTGCATGGTATTAAGCTTTCTAATCACACTGTAATCACGTGCATGTAAGAAGAATGTAAATGAGGCAGAACTCACCCCACCCGATCAGAGTAAATCCCCATAGATACTTTCTGTCTGAGAAGAAGGTCATAAAGATGAGGCTATGAAGGTACAGTCCCTCAACAAGGATCCAGTAGTAATTGGTCGCCAGAAAGTACATGAACAAGGTCACGACCACTTTGCAGCCAATCTATACACAAACATCAGACAAGGAGAACAGATGTAAATCAATACCCACATTGGGAAAAAGTTTTCACTTTTTCACTTTTCACAAACTTTTTCTCCTTTAATGCTGTAGCAGCTTCACATGTTTAGTGGTGCAATATTTGAACTAACAATGCAGACAGGAAAGATACTTCTTCTAATCTTCCACTTGTGTTATTAAGTTGATTGATTCTGATTTACAGTATTTTGCAGGGAGCGCAGCTGTTGGTTATACAGTCCAATGGAGCCAAGCAAAACTTAAAGAGTCCAACACAAAACACCATAACATTTACACTGCAGTCACACATCATTAAATAGCTGCGAGTGAACACCAAGTGTTGGAAGCGGAGTACGTATTCAGTAATCTTTACTGGAATATTCCACTGCAGATTACTGAATACATACACTACGATATAACCTGAAATACAACGTAGTCCATCAGATCAGACAGCGGCAGCTGATTCAGAACGCTGCTGCTAGAGTCCTCACTGAGACCAAGAATTATTATTATTATTAATAATTATAATAATAATAATTATAATTATAATAATTATTAACCACTGTTAAAATCAAACATCAAAAAACCTTTATTGTTGTTCT
The DNA here is from genome assembly GCA_033238685.1 of Lates japonicus. NCBI lineage: Eukaryota > Metazoa > Chordata > Actinopteri > Centropomidae > Lates > Lates japonicus. The sequence goes on along the minus strand of BRZM01000010.1, from coordinate 8,265,659 downwards.
AAGACAGGGCACTCACCTTTTGTAAGGTGTATGTTTTACATCCAATCATTACCCTGATCTCACAATCTTGACCTTTCACCTCGCTGCATAAACAACAAACTGTCCATCTTTTATTGGCAATAAATGGCAGTGTGGACATATTGGATGGGCTGTGTACTGCAGAATCATCCAGTGTCATTGTGGTTCCTAGAGATACTAGGCTGCTTTTAGAATGCTTTTTATTAAATGTAAAGGCTATGACATTTAAGAGAGAGGGAAAAAAGCACTTCAGGTTATGTTTACATTTAATCTATTTCACAGTGTATCTAGAGGAGCTATACCACACATAAAGCAAGGACATACAGTATAGGGAATTGAGCACCACTTTGATTTTTAGACACGTGAAACTGAAAGTAGTTAAACTCTTTCTTTGTATAACATCTAGTTTTGCAATTAACATGTTTAACATATGTTCAGCTGGCAGGTTAGTGTGCTTGACATTTCACAAGGAAAATAACTATAGAAAAATTGGAGGTTGACGTGGATGTTTTGTCCCAGCTGACTGACTGGAGTGATGTTACATAAATGTGTAATCGAAGTACAAAAGCCTTCTACACAGTGTCTATGTAATGATAGTTCGGACAATACATTACACTCAGGATTCGGGCAGAGATTATTGGAAAACTGCAGGTGTCACAACAGTGAGCTGCAGCTTTTGTGTTAAAGCTTTTGTGTTTTAATTGGTTTTTGGACCATGTGAATTTCCCCAAGGCCCCGCTGGCTTGTATCGGAGAGCAGTGTAAATCTGGAGACACATCTCACAAGTTATTGAGAAAAAAACAAATGTCCAGTTTCAAAATGAGTATCCTAGAACTGTGCCTTTAATATACAATATTGACAGTGACATTTTATCTTGTTGTAGCTTATTTGTGTTTGAACAGAGGTTAATAATAATCCGCTTAGTATTATGTGCTGTGGTATTGACAGGATGTGTGGAAGTCTCAGCAGCCCGTAATGATTGAGTCAGCCATCGATTCAGCTCCAGTTAAAGCCAACCTCCACATTGTTATTCAGCCTTAGCTGTTGCTGCTGTATTGTCATGCCATGATTATTAAAATTCAGCACCCCTCTGTCCCCGTACTGATTACTAGTCTTGTATTTGCCACAAATATCTTTTCTCATCAGTTTGTATTGTAACAAGCATTGTTCGGCTACAGCAGGGGTTTTGCCATGGGGCAGCTTTTTAATCTTGGTTTCACACCTTTAATGGAGACAAAGGTCTGTGACTGAACATTTTTGTTCCTATTAACATTATGTTTTCTTCAGTCAGGAATAACATATATTCATAAAGCTGCTGATTATTGAGCACTCTCCACAGAAGCTTTGTTACAAACCATGTGGTGTGTAATTCCCAAGAATAGGCCAGCAGTAATATACCAACAGGTGTGGAATCATACACATCAAATTATGATGTATATGCAGCCAAAGTCACCAAATGAAATGAAAAGCGAAAACAGGATGTGAGTAATGAAAACCTCATTTTAGCACCAAACACTGTCCACACTATCCATCCATCCATCCATCCATTAGCTACACCGCTTATCCTTGAGTGGACACTGGGCGAGAGGCGGGGTGCACCCTGAACAGGTCACTAGTCCATCACAGGGATGACACAAAGGCACATATATGGAAACACCCCAGAGAGAGACTCAAACCCACTGCTGTGAGGTGACAGTGATAACCACTACTGCTACTGTGCCACCACCTGTCTTCACTATAATCACTGAAATAACCTGGTTTCATATGATACACATATACAGATATAGATATAAATGTGTGTGTGTAAATAGATATCTACAGTGTTGGATTAAGTTTTCATTGGTCTGCCAAATCTTTACATACATTGCAGTATACAATATGCAAAAGCACATACATGTACAGTATGTGCCTTCCTCATGTCATGTACAGTGTAACTCAGTTTGGAGAGCCAGGGGATAAAAGTGTCCACAAAATATATATTGCACAAATTGTTTGTTTGCGTATTAAAGCATGCATGAAAAGTACCCAGTCTTCACCCATTTTTTAAACTTGACTCTGAAAGGGAAAGCCAAGTACTGGCCCTAGTAAAAAGTTTGGCATGGTGACAGACAGTACAGTTTATTTGCTCCAGCACTGGAAAAGCAGGTGAGACTTTGCAAAATACCACTTCCTCTCTGGAAGCAAAACGTTAAATGCCCAACTACACTACAAATTAAATTATCTGTGAATGTGGAGCAATCAAACACTGATTATTCTTACAGTGAATTTGTCTGGGGAAAATCCTGTAATGGTTATACTGTGTATTATGTGCTTATTCCATGTTATAGCATATATGCTGAGAAATTCAATTAAGGAAGAAACTGCGTTTTTTTCCCTTCCCTCTGTATTTCTTCAAGGACAGAGTGTGTTATGTTGACCCCATCCATACCGTAGGTGTGTTTTCGCTGTGTTGTACTTACAAACTGTGTTTTATTGGATGGTGGATCCTCTGTGATGGACTTGAGGTCTTCCACGGTGACTCTTTCCATGCTCTCTATGAGGATGCTCCACAGTACGACACAATGCTTTCACATCATGCATCTCAGCATACCGAGACTACGGCCTGGGCCCATGCTGGATTACGGTTCCTGGTGCAGTATGATCGTCTAGGGAGAAAACAAACAGAGATGCAAGGTCAAAAGAGAGGTCTCCTGAAAATTGTGTGTGTGTGTGTGTACGTGTGGGCTGGCACACCTTCATGTAAGTGTGTGCAAGTAGTTTCACTCACTCTTTACACCTACCACCTGAGCAATACTCCCCTACATCCTAATTTAGAATGACTGGTTCCCGCTGGCTACAACACATTCTTGATTTAGGAAGCTTGAAAGCGCTTTCTGCGTGTTAGTAAAATAAAGTGTTTGAAACAAAATTGCAAGCATGTGTTGAGAAAAGCATGAAATTTCCTTCTGAAACTTGGTTTATCTGATAAAATTCTCAGTATCCTGTCTGAGGTTTGCTGTGGGTGGGCTTATGAGACAGAACAGAATAGAATCAGATTGGCGTCAATGGCCTCAGAAGGATTCGTCATTTACACATTAAGTAAAGGGTCAATGATAATGTTTACCAGATATTCACTGGTGTTTTATTACATTTAAAAGCCAAATTCTGACTTCAGAATATTTTATGAAGTCTCATGGAAACAATCCTTGGTCTTAAACAGTTTACTGAATATAAAATTGAATTCACGCTGTATTCATTACACTCATTGACGGGATATATGACCGCTGTTCCCTATTGATTTTAGGAGTAGTGGAAGAATCTAATCTAGCTCACATTCCTGAAAAATTTAGATGGTGGCTGCTAATATGAATATCTGCAATACAAAGCATTTAAGAGCTCTCTAAGCTGACATATTGAGGTAGGGGGTGGGGTAGAGACATGGCTGGAGGCGCTCGGAGCACAGAGCCAGAATGTCAGATGGGCCCTAGGATAACCAGCAACTCATTTTAGCCTGGAATTTCCTGTAGTACTGATTGGGAGGCGTTCCTAAAGCATATTTCCTGCCTGTACAGTGGTGGCAGGTGGGAACATTTGATAGCTAAGCATCTGATTTTCAATGCCACTGCTCTTAAAACCAGCAAATAATGACAAATCTGCCTGAATTGAAAATCAACACTTGTATCCCAATTATTTTGCGCTCAATTCTTCTCATTTTAAACAACTTATTTATCACTTTATATGTTTCCAGTGGGAAAAAAAGGAAAGCACGGTTTGTCGCTTGAGGCACAATCTTTTCTAAGCTTGTTGGAATAGTAAATATCAATTAAATATCAGCTTTGGTTACATCAATGAGCAAGTCTAGCATAGAAACTAACGAAGAACCAATGTCAGACAGTAGACATTACTGTTCCTATTTGCTCCTCCACAAAGTGAATATATCTTAGTCTGTTAAAGGTCAAAATGTCTGATACAGTCATGTGTTAAAATATATTACTGTAATATACAAACTCAGTCCATGATTTAGTGATAAAGCCTCATGTGATCTCTCATCTCTTGTTAGATATTATAAATTATTCATCTGCCATCCTCCATTAATTTGGTCCTTCCTCAGTTGCTCTCTATATAAATATCTCTGGGGTTGGTTCAAAGATCAGCGGCAGCGTTGACTCACCAAATATCCAGTCAGAGTGATCCCGAAATAGGTACCCAGGATAGAATAGAATGATGAAGACTGCTCTCATTGAATCAACATCTGGTAGAACATTCTGGAATCAGAATGACATATCTCACTACTGTAATGATGTACTTGGGGTTTGGTGTTACAGTTGTATGTCTTTTGTACAATATAGAATAAATAATAATAACACTTGCTTGATATATTTTAGAAAACAACTAACTCATCAAATTAAATAAATAATCAATGAATGTGGGACATGTGATGAGATATATTCTGATAAAATGCAAAATATCAGCTAGACACGCTTAGTGTTACCACCTACAATGTTTAAACTCTGGGATATTTGGTGTATATCCTCATCTCTCCCACCCTGTTCCTGTCTGTTCATCTGCCAAATAAAAGGCAAGCACATATTCAGTCATCTTCTGAAATGTCTTTCATTTCTAATCCTGTCCTATGATTTTGAAAAAAGCTATGATATTTTCTATTATATAGTCTTTGGCCATGATGCAGTCCTATTTCAGCCCTGTGGTTTGTGGTGCGGACGAGCGCAATACTACATGAATAGGTTGTGAACAAATTGAAAACATACTTATTATTTATAGCCTTTACTTGTGAACTCCGTATTATCCTCAATGGATGATAAAGTCGGAAGGGCTCAAACCACAAAGGAAATAAGTGCTACTATCAATTCATTTTTTTAATGAAAAAACAGTTTATAGATATTTATATTTAGCTGCTGGAAAGATATTTATATATATTAATAGGATTCTGTTAGTTCAATCATGGAGACAGTTAATTGGAACGTATTCCATGGGTAGTATAAACAGGATTAAATGGTTATTCTGCATTTTATAATATTATGTTTTGGGACAAATATAGATAGAAGACAAGTCTCAGTGGTTTTCTCATGGTGACGGGTGATCAGGAATGGGGCAATTTGATCTAAGCGGTGAGCTACAGCCAGAGACAATGAGCCCACTAACCTGAACCCTCAAATTCAAAACACTGTGAGCCCAACAGCCCAGTGTGATCTAACCGTTTTCACTGCTTGACGCTCATTGCGTCAGGATCTGTGCCGACGTTATAGTTCTTTTGCTGGTGGTCGCGGTGCCAGCAATTTAACCACTGTGTGGGGCTTTCATTTGTGCGTATATATTTTGTCATTAACAGCAACTCTCAGACCATCTGACTATTGTCTGATCAGGAAAATTCAGTGCCGATGAGAGTTTTATTCTCTTGTTTCAGCAGGAGACAGCTGATGTTGTGGTTTGATGGGGTAAAAAATCAAGCATGACAGCCTTCACAGCCATCCCAGTAAACTTCTGAGATGACTTTAGATTCTTTTATCAGTGATTACTCTATTACTCTGCACTAATCTTCCTTGAGGCAGTTCAAATTTAGCCACTAATATAACAGAAACTCAAAGGCCACTTGACTGAACTGGCGTACAACAACACATCATGTTGAAAGGCCTTGAGTGTTTAATATGAGAATATTTGATATTTGGATTACAATTAAAAAACATTAATTATTTATACCAGAAAAACTTGTTCCTTTAACCAATGAGCAATTATATTTTTATTTAATGATGAGCTGTTTGTTCCACCTTCTTTATTGATGATCCTTCTGCCAGTGTTGTGTTCTAATCCTCCCACCCCACGCAATGATAGAAACTAGAAGTGCGTTGCTATTCATCACCCTGTCTAATCTTGGGATGATAGTAAAGGCAACAATTGCCCATGGTGCAGCAGTGATATCAAATTATATCGTGTTATGATCGTCAGTTTTGATCTCATATGTTTAGATTTTATATTGACTGTTTTAAATTATGTTGGGAAGATAATAAATACAGAAATTTAAGTTTAAAATATCAGGTGTTGTCAGGAATTACAGGGAGGATGGCTGGATACTGACCATTATATTGTTTCCCTGCGTAGTACCCGCATATTTAAGCTGTGTGACTTGATTATTGACTTCAACCTCTGTACGCCAATGTTTAATATAACGCTACGAAGAACAGTTTATTGGTTACTTTTCTTTAAAAGGCAGGTACATGGTGAGCTTAACTGTCAAATGGTTAGTTTTAGAATGAACAATTTGTTTGAGTATTCTTCAGATCTGGCTCTTGTCTCAGTGTAGTCAAATTCGATCAAGCTGTCAACTCCAAAAGCTATGGTCACATTAACTTAATATGTTCTGCCAAAACAAGTGGGCATTACTTGAGATTTATAATACACTACACTTAATGCATCTTAGTGTAGTCAACCTTAATAAAGTTGACAAGAACTCAATAAGGATACATCACATGGACGTAACATTCTGTGCCAAAGAAAACAAGTGCTGTTTAATTTGAAATAAAATGCACCTAATACACTGCAGCATGCTGGACGTTCACTGAGGCAAGAGCTCAGATCTCACGAGTAAGTGCGCTATTTTGGTGGCAAACCATCAACATCGTCCTACCTCATACAGATTTTACCAATACAATCACCATTCAGAACACAATTTTAACACAGCCTCAGAGCATGCTGGGAAAACTTAACTAGTTAAGTTAAATGCACTATTTGATTTAAGTAAGAAAATTGTTGATGTTGTTATGCTGTTTTCTCCAATGATAGCAACAGTAAATGACAATAATTCAAGCCTCAGACTGTAAAAGAATGGAGAGGGAAACATAAAACAGACATCGTATGTCAAATAGTATGTGTTTGTACTCATTCTGCTGCTACTTTCTATGGATTGGTTCCAGTGAAGATCATAATCCCACAGCATACAGTGATATTACAGTGATGACAGTGCACTTCCTCCTTTTTGACCACAGTTTGATCAGCCTTTTCTGTTTCGTTATAAGTATGCCCCCTGTGATCAAAGAACCACAAAGAAATGGCTTTCTGCCATAAGTGGTAAAAAACTTGCCCTGAACAGAGCCTTCACCTCAATCCTATCAAACACTTTGATGACACCTGGGATGAACTGGACCACCGACTGTGAGCCAGGTCTTATCACCAATCATCCGTGCCCGACCTCAGTCCTCAGAGATGTTCTTGTGGCTGAATGGGAGCAAAGCCCTGCAGCCGGTTTCCAAAAATTTTGTAAAATGCCTTCCAGAAAGAGTGGAGGCTGTTAGAAAGGCATATTAATCACACTTGAAAATAATGCTTGGGTGTCCTGGTACTTTTGGTCATGTAATGTTGACATGGGTGATGAAGAGGAGTAGTGACTGGAAACTGGAGGTGCGGTTTAGTCATGATTGGTTAGTTCTCAGTTTTCACTCACTGCTTTCTGGCAAGTTTTACAATTTGCAATTAAGACAAATGTGACACTATTTTCAGTTTACATTTGAAGGGACATGTGGCTAATTGCAGCTTCATATCATCAAAGCAGCTACATTGCCATTGTGTCATCATCTCAGCATTTCATTAAATATGATTAAAGTACATTCACACTGTACATTGCTGAGAAGGCAAGTCGAAAATGTGGGATTGTAATTGCAGGGTAAAATGGTGCAATAGTGGCCTAAAGGCTGTAATATCGAAAGTGACAATTTACTCTGGCGATGCATTCATAGCAGCTATTAACTTAATTATTGTGGAGGACAGCACTATAACCATGTCAGTGAGCGTGTAAATGGAAATGAGACCGACCTCACCTTTTCATTGGTTTGGTTTTTGTTGAGGAATTTTGCACATTCGTGATAATTGGCCCATGTCTTGTTGACCGTGGCCAGCTCCCATGTTCCATTGTTGTCACACCGGCGGTATGCTAGTCCTAGACATCAAGCAGAAAAGTCTATTTTTAATAACAGCATTTGCCAACACAGTCAATGACTCATCCTCGGCTCGTTTTTAATTACTTCTTGCATAATTGTATAAATTGTGAAAGCCTAAGTTATGACAGTATGCAGGAGCATCTGAGGCCTGGTGCTCCTTCACCAACTGAAAATGAGCTTCAGGGTTTTCAACTGCTGACTGTATCCAGGGCCAGATTTACCTTGATGGTTGAAGTCATGGATGTAGTCTGGACAGGCAGTGGACACAAGCTTTCCTGGAGGCCCTTCCGGCCAACAAACAATGCCATCCCATTCCGGTGAGCAGAAACCGTCTGCGGAGACAAAGCAGTACTGACTTTTAAAAACAGAGCCACAGAGGATTTTTCTGCCTTGACTCCAGCATTATATGGCTATAGGCATTTACAAGAGCAGCAGTACAGTATGTTTCAAAGAATCCTCCTGTCCTTTAAAAACTAGGCCAGATGCATGAACTTTACATATATGTAAATAAGCACAACAGAGCAACCTTGTAATCTGTGTTAAATCTGACTGTAAATTAGACCTTTTCTCTGGAAAGCAAGGGATACCCTGGGAGCATACATACTTGTCCACTATCTATTATAATATAATTAAGACTTACAATCATACAATTCCCAGAATGCTGATAACAAGTTGTTCATTTATTCGCGTATGCTCATTACAGCCTGTTTGTTAGAAGCAGTCGATTTTCCATAACTGCTACATTGTTGATAACATCATACTGTTTTTATGTTGCATGGAATTGGTCTCGGTGCGGATGTCATTTAAAATATTCCCCGCAACACTGGCTGCATTGTAGTATCCTAAGCGGCCTATTACTGCAAAATACAAGTGCTATGTTATGCAGCTGATTTTCCTGTTTGTATCATAAGGTTGTTCTTGGCCTGCATCAAATTCAACTTAGTTAGGGATGCATTTTTGGAAATGTCAAACCATAGTAGAAAAAAAAATGCTCATTTCATGTTCTTTAAATATCTTGTTTTGCCTGACAAACAGTCCAAATACCTAAGAAATTCAATTTAAAATAATATAAAACACAGAAAACAGCAAATATTAACATTTGAGAAGCTGGAGCAATGCAATATTTGCCATTTTGCTTGTTTGAACAACTGTAACAACTGATCAGTTATCAAATTTGTTTCCATTTAAATTTCATTTTATTAAATAATCAAATTGTTGGTTAATTGTTTCAGCTTTAAACTATTACTTTAGTTATTAGGGATTTAATAAACAACAACATATTAATAATAATAATAATAATAATAATAATACAACTTAATTATTATGTCCTCTAGAATATTTCATCTCGTCAGATGAGCATTTCTTAATGAATAATTATTTCCAGTCGAACCAATGTAAAGAAATCAGCTATTATAACATTCTGTAATTACACTTCACACGTTTTGTTTCAGACACAGAATTGGCTGGTCAAATGAAACTCAGAGGAATTTTCAATTAAAGTTCAAAGTTTTCCGAGGCTGCGGTGGAGAATATCTAGAACGTGCAAAAGCAGAGGAATCGCTACAACCTGAACCTCTTGGTATTTTCTTCACTTCCTTGAGATTCCTGTGAGATTGCTGACCATGTGCTTTTTCTGAACATCACAAAAACGCTGTCATCTATTCTCAGTGAGGAATGCACCACATGAGATTTTGTTATAATTCGTCTATACTTAGTTCTGACAAAGAGCTGCAGGTTCAAAGGATGGGGGGGGGGGAATCCTGCTTGGGAACAGAGAGCCCCCTTAATTGTCAGCAAAACCGTGGACCTCAGCCCTCTGATAGTGGGAGCAAAGTCCCCATTCCCCACAGATTCCTGGCAAGAGCCTTCCTTATGGCTTGGCATTTATGTTGCATTATTGAAAACATCTGCCCTACTTTGACCACTAATAAGTAGCTAAGGATAAAACTAAAACTATCCTCTCTTTGCAGTAGATCCATTATTTTCTCATTCCTGTAATCAAACTTAGAAAGAAACATCTGAAGCAATGACGACATGCTTTTTATTTGCCTGTCACTTGGAGCACAAAATTAAAGAGCAGAATGAGCGGACCTGACTGATTCCTACAGATCTCTAGTGGGAGAAAAATAGCGTTTAGTTTTTGAAAATCACACTGACCACACATCCTGGGAGTAAAAGTAGAATTGCTGTTCACTTTTGCCATAGCTTTTATTACCATAGGACCACCTACTAACAGGCTTAAATTAAACACCAAACACACACATATATAATTTCCTGTAAATTTTTTGACCACGATTTAAATATAAACGTGACTACGGGGGACTTTGGTATTAGTGATGTCACTGGGGTTTTTAATAAGGTTTTCTTTCCCCCCCAACTCATTTGATTCTGACCTGCAGATGTCAAAACACATATTGCACTTTCTCCTGATACATGCAACCTTTTATAATGATTGCTGATGTTATTCTACACCCAGACCACAAGCTTGAAGGCTGAGCTATTTTCACACTGCAAGGTCTGGGGCATTGAACCCACATCCCTCCACTGTCCTGTCCAGGCAAACCTCAGTGTTTCCCTCAATGAAAACCTTGTCTCAGCCATGTAATGGAGACTTTTGTGTATTTAAAGCACAAATGAGAAATAAAAACAAATAGATAAAATACTGAAACACGACCAACCCAAAAGTTTCAGCCTCACACGGGACTCAATCTATTTCGGTGAACCCAGAATTGCACGATTGATTCATTACTCTGAACAAATCCTACACTTCACACTGCTAGTTTTAAAATAGTCATCACTCCACATCTCCTATAATAGTTCAGAAAACCACGAGTTTATAGTGCCAGAAAAAAAAGACTCTGGGGGTGGTCAGGCAGGACACAGGCAAGACAAACACAGATGTAAAGCCAATGTCCTAAAAAAAAAGTTTACCTCAACCCACAGAATCAAGGTTACACCACAATATAAGAAGAAAAAAAAAAGAATACGTGAAAGAAATAAATTGCACAAGTGAATTCTGTCCAAATCCTAATGACCACTTCAAGGAAAACGCTTACACGGGTCACCAGAAATCACAAGAAATGCTTTCCTTGAACTTTATCTCAAATCTTGACAGACTCCATAATTTTACTCTACATCACAGCAAAACCACTACCCAGATTTTAAATGATTTCCACATTACATAATTACAAACAAACAACCAGATGAGCCTCTTAAGTTCAAATCAAGTTCAAATGAAGTAAAGTCAATGCAAATCATGTGCTATTAAGTAAAAAAAGAAATACCAAATCAAGCATGTTAAATGAGCACATATGTGCCTATCCACGCATATAGTACAACCACACCGGGGGACACACTATTTTCCTTTATTAAGGTAATATGTTTATTCTAATTCCTTCAAGTGTTATGTGATCGAACAGACATGTGCAACCTTCCAAAAGAGGTCAGACAGCAGCCACCACATGCAGGATGAATCACGTCCGGTGTGTGCCAGCCATGGCCCGACCGATTTATCAGTCAGTCGATTTTATTGGCCAATATGGTGTATCCCGGATATATCCGTATCGGCGTGTATTTTGTCTGATATGTGCCAATATCAAAACCTTTCTTTACAGAGCTTAATACAGAAAAAGATGCTTGCAGGATATACTGTATAAATCGATATCAGAACTTTTTACTCCCTGCCTCGAAAATCCAGCATCAGTCAGGCTCTAGTGTCAACATCATCGAGTATGCAGGTCAGCTCTCATGTGCTTACGAACCCTCAAAACAGCACAGCATCCCTGTCAGATATTCCTGATACATCCTCACTGATGTGCAGACACCTGCCTAGGGACTACAATCTGCCATGTTTACATGTTTTTTATGCTGATGTTCATTAGCATGTCTTGTCCCCTATATGCCCATGAAAATGTATATAGTGCACTGCATTAGGGCTAGAGCAGACTGTTTTTTGATAAATAGATTTCAGAAGTGAAAGAAAATAGTGAAAAATTATCACAAGTTTAAGGCTTATTTTGTGCGACCAACAGCTAAAAACCCAAAGATATTCAATTTAAATCTCCATTTAATCATGAAAAAACAAAGAAAAGTAGCACATACTGGTGCTATTTTGTGCACATTTGAGGAGGTGGAATCAGAGATTATTGATGAATCACTTAAATGATTAATTATTGAAATTCTCTGCTTTATATGTACCATACAGATATTAGAGTGATATCTATCTTCTCATCTGTCTGAAAGTGAATAAGCTAATTTCCCAAAATATCACTGTGAATAACCTGATTTGATGCTTCAGAGTTTTAAAACTATGATATTAAAAAGCCCTCTACAAAAAATAAAAAAATTGCAAATGAAAAGACAGCTGCAAATGTGCTCGGAGGTAGTTGCTGAAGTGTGACACCAGGCTGGCCAATCACTATGACATGTCAGGATGGATTAAGCGTGATGTGGTCAGATGAGCAACACAGACTCTCATGTGAGTGAGATCTAATGTTTGACTGACTGCTCTGCTTTTCATTAGCATCTATGGCCATCCTGTTAACAGCGCAGTGTTGTTACATAAACCCCCGGACATCTTACACAAGCTGCTGTTTTCGGCGCCTGCAGTTCTCAATAGTAGCAATTCTGTCATATTTTCTCAAATCCAATTTGAGATTTGTGGACGTTCATCAAAACCATGAAAAGTTGGGAAATACCACACAGGGCAAAGTAACTACAGGGAACGGTCAACAAAAGCTTTTGTGTTCAGAGCCTGGAAGTAAACATTTTTAATTATGTGTTTCATTTACAAGGGGGTATCGTTTGGAGGGTCGAGGAATTCGATGCGACCACAATGCACTGGGGTTAAAGAGAAAATAATATGATTGGTTTGACTGTGGAATCCAAAATCCTTCTCTGAACAATCAACTGGGAAAATGACAGTAACCACAGTGGGATACAGTAGATGCTGGGGTCTGCTGGAAAATGGTGCTCCTCAGACACCCATAAATACACAAATACGCCCCAGGATCAGCTTTGCCTTCAATCCCAGCCTCTGGAAAGCCACAGGGAGGACAAAGGAAACAGAGCAGCAGTCAAATGGTAACCATCAACTTAAGAGTACACATTGAACTGCCTGGTGACTGCTCCAATAACAACAACAAAAAAAAGGTATTTGATTTGAGCACATCAGCAAAAAGTATAGGCAACAACATTCCCAAAAATGTTTATCTATGATGATTTTTTTCCTCAAAATGAAGCATCAAGGTGGTCTTGTCAAGCGCTGAAGTAAGAGCACAACGTCAGCTGATTAGTATCAGCTCTTATAATCAACAATCACATTCAAACAAGTCACCAATCATGTTCAATCAAGACAACAAGGCAGTTTTTACAGTCTGACGCACTCTCACTTTTTCTCTTGTGATAATCACGCTGCTGCTGGTGGTAATTTTGCTTTTCACTCCTACAGTTCATGGTAAACTTTACTGTTCGTGCTGATTGATTTTCTCGCTCCATCATTCCAACCTTCTTGCTGGTTTTTCTGACATCCCCTGCCTTGCACATTATGACTATTTGAAATCTGTGTCCATGAGGTTCTGTTCTGTTCTGGGATTCATTGAACTCCCCACTGAACCTCTTGCTGCAGCTAGAATTCATTGGGGAGCTCCCTCAATAGCCAAACCAATTATGACAAATACATCTATTTTGCTGCTTTGAAATAACCATCTTTGACATCTGACAGAAGTTTTTTTTTTCAAGGCCACGTGTTGAAGGTAGTGGGAAGTCACACTGCTGGAAACCTAATCAAGGTTAATGAAGTGGGACCTTGCCATGGCATGAGCCTGTCGCAATCACACATATCCTGCATAATTAGTTTCTTTCCATTTTTTTCAGTGGTATCTACCTGTTGCTAAACAAGGAATTTAGGTCGATATACACAAACCATGATGGGCAGGCTTATGGATTTTATCTGTTATCTATCCAACACACTTGTTTAATTCCGTGATTTGCATAGCAAACATTAACACCGTAATCCCTTTGTCATTCTATTATGGCATGACTAAAGTCAAATTCTGCGTCAGGGAGCAATAGATCAACTACTATCATCTCTTGGGTGATTACAGATGTCCTCCTTGAAGCAATAAAAATAAAAAGACAACTTACACCAGGTCTACGGTCTGTAATATTTTCCCACACTCCTGCTTTTTTTAAAGCTATGCTAATGGAATGACTATAGGAATGACAGAGCCGGTCTCTTTGTCTGTCTGTTCAGTTCCTGTCTGAGATATTTGATGGTTTCCCACTAAATTCTGCACAGACATTCAGGACCCATTGAGGATGAATCTTGTTGACTTTGGTGATCCCCTGACATTTCCTCCAATACTGCCACAAGGCTGATGTTTGTGGTGTTGAGTGAAATGTCTCAACAACTACTGGATGGATTGACATGTAATTTGGCACAGACATTCATGTCTCCCACAGTATTAAATGTAAGTCTCTGACCCTTCATTTAAGACAATCATCAGGTAAAAGGTACTTTGAATTATGGACCTAATACCTGCAAAACTAACAGCATTCCCTGCAACCTAAGCTGTACTTTGGTTTGTGCTAATTAGTGAATGTTAGCATGCTAACACATGTAACTGAGACAGTGAACAGGATAAACATGATGCCTGCCAAAAATTAGCATTTTAGCATTGTCACTGTGAACATGTTAGCATTTAGCGCTCAAGTCCAGCCCCACAGAGCCACACGCATGGCTGCAGACTCTCACTCTTGTTTCTTTACTCACCAGGAATCTTGTGCTTTGACTTGATGTTACCCTCGCACTTCCGTTTGGCTTTGAACAACAGGCCTATCTGTTCCTCTTTTGTGAGCACATCATCTGCGTAAACCTGCAAAAAATTGGAGATGACAGGAAATATTGAAGTGTAAATAAAAAAAATGTCCAGCACCAAGCCCCATCAAACATCAATATGTGGCAACATGACAGTTTTTGATCTGACTAGAGAGACAAATACAGGGCTAATATTTAACTGCACATTTGTTTGGTCTGATCTGGATCTGAAGCAAAGGTTCTGATTTTGCTCTTGTAGTAAATATGAGCATGAAATGCATCAGTTGGTTTATATCCAGACATGATTTCCTCTCCACAGCTGCTTCAAAACCCTTTAACCGCTCTCTGCATCCCTGGTCATAGTGCTGCGGACACAGCACAACCTAAATCCAGTTTCCTTTAGTGAAATACTCCTCAAAATGTACACTACTGATATTTTCTCATATAGAATATGAGTGAAAGCAACAGGGTGGCCTGGATGTTAGCCTGTTCCTGTATCTGGAAGGTCAGATTAGATTGTACTTTGACTGCAACAGTTCAATCGTCAAGTGTTCATGAGCTAAGCAGCATGTTTATTTATGTCTTAACTGTCATGAAGCAAAAGACAGTTATTCCCTTGAATAAACAGTATCAGTTTCCCTTGTTGGTCATAGTTCCAGCTTATATTCCTGTGGTTAAATCCCCCACGTGGTAACTAATCAGACATGACAAAGTTACAACATGGACAAAAACAATGTTTTATTCCCAACATTTCCTTACACCTTATATTTTCTCAGCTTTTGAACATTGTGTTTGAGTGTGGCATAGCACCTCAGGTGTGGTTTTCCAGTCAAGGAAAGATTTTCCATTCTAATAGGTCACACTGACTGGCACTGCTGTTTGCACGTGGATCACTTTTGGGCAATGACAAATGTGACTGTATTGAAAATGACCACATTCATTTTTAACAGAGCGTGACAAGAAAAGTGGAAACGAAAACATAAAAATTCAAGCCCAGCGCTGAACCTAAAGCAAAGATCAGTGCTCAAATCACCAGGATTTTCTACGCTGTCATATAGGGCTTTTCATGGTGCTTTGAGCCATATTGCAGCAAAAATGCAATGTGTGTCCACACAATGCAACACAAACTAACGTGTGTGCAATACAGTGTGCCTGGAGGTACGGCTAAAAAAAAAACTCCCAGTCTTGTTTTTTTGGTTCAGTGATGCAGAGCAAACAGTACAAATTAAAGACAGACGTTTACTCAGAGCAGCTGACTCCCTGGCTGCAGTTGCATTTGACAGTTATAGACACAAATCACAAACCAGGAAGTAAATAAAATATAATCTGATTCTTACTTCTGTCAAAACAAGAAAAGGCTCTGCTTCACATAGTGATGGGAAATTCATTCGCTGAGAGGCAGTTTAGACACAACACGCAGAGAAGAAAGAAATGCATAAGAAGGTAAAAAATAATTGCACTTCTGAAAAATGTATCACAACCAATTTCAGGGCAAATTACTTTTTGAAAATGTTATAATACAAAACAAATTAAAATGGAATTTACAACCATAGTCTTTGCACCAGCTTCCAGACAGAAAAGGCAGTGTGGAGACGTTTTTATCATAATATAATTAGAAGGTTCTGCTCTATCTAAAACTTTAATTAGTTCCCACTGATTTGTCCAAGTCTCCCTTATAAATGAAATCCTAACCTAGCCTACATGATTTCTTTGTTAATATCTGATGTTGAGACAGCCATTTAAAAAGATGATGTTTGCATTATCATGTTTGTGTTCAAGTATCTAACAAGCTATGATAAATACGTTAAATCCTACCGAACATAATTGTTTGTCTAGACACATGTTGTATCTCATATTCTGTTACTTACTATGATAATTGCAGTGGTGCCAGAAGTACTCACTTCCTATACTTATGTAAAAGTAGTAATACAACAAAGTACAACAAAGTTCTCTGTTATGTGATAAAAAGTCACACATTCATCATCTTACTTAGTATAAAAAATGTACTTGAGGAAAAGTATTCATTATACACTGTAGTGAGGTAAAAAGTGCATTATTTCCCCTCAAAAAAGTATTAAAGTAGACGTATAAAGTAGCAGAAAATAGACATATTCAAGTACCTCAAAATTGGGCTTATGCAGTTACTCTAGCAGAAGTAGTGCTCACTAAGCAGTATCTATATTTGTGCAGTTGGCTGCTACAAATGCTACAAATGACATGAGAACCAACTACTGCAGCAAAAGGAAACTTTTGATATTTTCCAGACTTTTTAAGCCCCCCTCCAGTGCCTGTTTATAATCTGAATAAGTAGCTAAGAAACTTCTAAATCTGCACGCTGACACAAGGAGGCAGTTGGGGAACCGAGACGTGTATACATTGTCTCTGGTGCGAGTGCGTAATTTTCGTGAACTTAAAATTAAACTGTAAATACCGAGCCGTCATGGGTTTGCTGCACACAAAACCATAATACCTCAATCCATCAATATTTTCACTACTTTCAGCCCTGAAATAAGGATGTCCAGTCTGAGAGCTGAATAAGGTTACAGAATGAAGACGTTTATGGCTTTGCACAGTAAACAACCACAGATGGAACAACATTTGACCGCAGGCGAACAAGGATAGATACTACCTGTTTACTGTGCTAACTATGCCAATATAGAATATTCCACTGACAGCTCCTGAGACGTTGACACTATTTTCATCTGAATAACTGGCTGGTGTTACTTTAGGTGAAAGCTTAACCAACAGGAAACCAGAGACAGTGAATCTGGATACTAACTGCTCTGAAAGGACAAGTGTCATTATCATCACAGTATAGTATAAGTTGCATTTTTTGTCATCAGGATCATTTTTCCTTTAGTTTAACTCCTCAGAGTGACGTGAAATGTCAGCTCATTTACTACACTTTGAATCACAGGGTGTACATCAGCTACAGTTTACTGTTTTCAGCTCTTTTTTTTTTCATACCTTGTAAGTGAGATTGCTGTTCCAACACATTAGGAACAAATATCTTAACCTTTACAGAACAGTTTCAGCCCCTGTGAAACATTAAACTAAAATGAGGCATGGAGTTTTGGGGGTTTATTTTCTTTCTCAAAAACTAGAGGAATTTCTCCTCCATCTGCAGACTCCCGCTTGCAGGGATGCAGAGGGGTATCATTTACCATTTTGAGAAGAGAATCCTGGGTAATAAGTGTGCCCCCTGATTATTTCTGAAAACTATTCCTCCTCCACTGGCCAGCGTCCAAACCTCCAAAGTAAACACAACTCTCACAGGGAGAAACATGGACATTCTTATTTACTGCATTTCATTCAAAACACAGTATTCTTTTTGTTAAATGCTTTTGAGTGTGTGCCAGAATGAAAATTAGAAAAATACACAC
This sequence comes from Lates japonicus, assembly GCA_033238685.1. Lineage (NCBI taxonomy): Eukaryota > Metazoa > Chordata > Actinopteri > Centropomidae > Lates > Lates japonicus. The sequence continues at coordinate 8,247,513 of BRZM01000010.1, read as the reverse complement.
CATATAAATATGTGTGTTTTCATCACTGCTCGCTAGAATACAAACTCCACTTGAATAAACCACAAGTTTCTATTTGTCTTTGCAAACTGTGGCTTGATGACTTAAACTGCAGCTCTCTGCAAGGATATAAGACCAATATTGAGAGAACTGTATTTAGGCTTGTGTGTCAAGACAGTGTTGAACCACTATGACTAAATACTGACACTATACAGTATGGGAGAGAAGGCTCATTTACACTTTAGTTTTAGTTTTCTAATTCCAGCATTTACTTACTAAATTATTTTAGTAACCAAACGTCGTACTACTTGTAAAAGTTTAGCTTGCCTAGCACCACAGATGAATATCTTCACTGTTCATTTGTTGATTTTTGAATATTTCATAGTAAAAGGATAAAAAAAAAATGTAAAAAAAGATTTTGAAAAACTCGTCCATCAGAAATGCAGTCATGTGGATAGACGCCATGCATACATTGAGTGGAGACACTGGGTTTCCGGTACATTACAAACAGTCTTGATTCTGGACAACCTTATGCTTTTTCCTTTTTTTTTTTTCCTTTTTTTTCAAGAAAGTTGTGGTTGACCAAAGTCATTTCCTGAAATGCCCTACAGTGAATCAGAGTCTAATGCTGAATCCTTGTGAGTACTTTCATTAGAAAACAAAAAAAACCTGAGTATCCAGAAACTTTGAACGAATCAAGAAAAACACCGCTGAGTTTAGTGGAGTGTAATTATCTGTAATAAGTCAACAATGGATTGGATTCAGCACAGCCCACTGATCTGTATTAGTTGTGTCCAGACTACAAAAGTCCTCTAAACACAGAAAATATCACATAATCGCTTTCAGCAAAATGTTACTTCCAACAATCATAGACGGGTTAAAACCTTCGCTGACCTCCATAAAAAGTCAAATGAAGAGAAAATTTCAGCCAGGACCATTATATTTTCACAGTAATTGTAACTGAGTGCTGCAGATATTTAAAGGAGAACTTCCTTTTGTAGCTTAGTAAGATGACATTCATACATTTATATACATTTTGAAAGTTGAACAGTTAATCATGAGCAGCTCACTGCATAAAAGATGAATACATTAATGAAACCAATTATTTCAGGTAATTCAAGATGATTTGTAATAATGCTATATAAGCAAATTATTAGTGTATCTCTGGTTGGTTGTGACTGTTACACCGCTCTTACACCAAAATTATAACGCTAAAAAGGTGATCAACCTTCCATTGCCAGTAGATGGGTTTGCCTGTGTTTTTTTCTGGTGTGTCACGCTTGACATCAACACGGATATGCAGGAAACAGGTTAATAGGATAATTAGAATAGAGATAATTATGGAAGTAGCAGCACAAGAAGTTGCCAGTAACAGTCATTCAGGGAATGTTCTTAAGTCCAAAAAGCTGTTTTAACAATGTTGCAATTTACAAATAATCTAAGAAAGAACCAAGCAACTGACAAACTCAGACAGGAACCTTCATAAGATGATAGAGAGCAAAGACTTGGTCTAGCTGTTTATCACCAGGGTATCTAAAAAGGAATGGTGGTTCTATAGCGGAACGACTGTAGACTGAGAACGCTCCAACATACTTTATATATATATTTTATTTATGAGTAACGTGGTCAAATTCATTTAAAAAGGTGATGGATGTGGCGCTTAGAGGACAAACTGAGAGTCCACAGCTGTCCGAGAGTTGGTAAACAACAGTTGGATGTAGACAGCTTCATCTTCATCTCCAACATGAGTAAAATTAACTGAAATCCAGAGGTATGGGATGCACCTGAAAATACTGATCAGGTAATAAAGATGAAATGAAACGCTATTCGCATCAAGACAGACACTGATGTTCCAGTACATTGACTTTCCCTATCCCCGTCATCCATATTAAATAAGGATATTCCTAATGGACACATCTTACAGAAGTTGGCATGGCAGTCTTTTGCATTAAAATCTGATGTCATATATGGTAAAAAAAAGTGTTCTCTGCATCCAGTGTCTATAAAAGAAGTATGGCTGTATTATAAGATGTGTAATCATGGCAGATTTCTTCTAATGTGAACCAAATGTAATCTTGAATATTTTACATAATTGAGATATTTTAATTATAAATGCTTTACAGAGCTATGTCAGTAATTTGGGAATGTAAAGCCAGATGTTACTGTTTCATTTTAGGTAAATTTCGTATGATTTTGAAAACATGAGATTAGTATTCAACTAACTAAATTGTTTATACATGTAGGAGAAGGCGAATCTGTGCTGTAGGAACACACACACACACACACACACATTACCCTGTCTTGAGTCAGTGTTTTAAGATGTTTTATTCTGAACATAAACCCTCTGATCATGGCAGAGAGTCAGAACTCTGCTAGTATTTTGACTGGAAACACAAACCATATTAATTTTGTCTATCACCCAGAGCTATCCAATAATGCCTCTCTGTTAACCGATCCGTCAGCGAGATGATTTTAGGTGGTTTACAAGTGAGACTTTCCTTTCCAGACTGCTAATTTCACATGGATGATAAATAATATACAGATAATATTTACCTGGTTGCTGTAAAGCTTCTATTATGGGAATACAGTTGAATGTTTGTTTTATGCACGTGTTTTGGTCATTTGCCATTCTTTACACCAAAAGTTACCACTTCCTTGTTGTTAAATATATTCAAAATTTGATCCAGGGGCTTTTTTGACTTTCCTGCACATTTTTTTTCTCCACAAAATAGGGGGGGTCTAGAAAATTATAACTCCGCTGAATCTTGTTTTAATGGCCTGTCCTCTATCTGGAAAAACATGAATATGTTACTTTTTGACATATTGCACCGTATGAATGTTTTAGTCGATGAGGTTCCTGGATATTATAAACTCTATGAGTCAGTGCCACTTTCAACTGTGCAATTTGCATTTATTGACAAAACCACCAACCACAAGACTGGTTGTCCTTGGAATGCTTTGCAGACCACATTCTGACTAAAGCATTTAGTTCCTAATTATACCCTGCCTGGTCGTGTAAGCCCACAGCACTTTGTCCTGATGGAAACATTGTGTGTGCCTAAGAGACGCACACATCTCGTGGAGACCCAGATAGTGGTGACTGTGTTGTTCTCTAAATTAAAAGGACCATTCCTGTGTTATATAAGTGTTTTAATACTCGTATGAGTAGTCCTCCAGTAATAGCAATGCAAATGCAGCATTTTAATTTTCATCAAAAGCTTAAAAACTACTAATGGTTATGCAGCAATCAAAAGCACTAGACATTTTATAATATCTAATGGATGTCATGAAGTGTCAGCTAATAACGTATAGACTGGGTAGCAGAACAATGAGTTATGATAAATGTAAATATAGTCATTTTGTATATATGGATTATGAGGATTATAGGTTAAAATATATATTTTAAGTGCAGCCTCTTTCTTTGTGCAGATGGTCACCTTGATTTAAGTGCTTTTCAGTGGAGCCATTCTCACACAAACAAAATTAAAATCACGAAGCAAAGGCAAAGTCATGTTGGAGCTCTCTAATTTAAGAGAATAGTAACGAATAGGAATTACACTCTCCTTAATGAACAACCGCGGTTAAATATGTATCCGTGTCAAAGAGCAGTTAATAACACTGAGGACATGTCAAATTAGTTGAAAGTATTCAGTAATTTATATTTAGCACAAGGTTATTCTTGATATTTTTACTGAGCCACATACTTCCCTGTTGCATTGCATGAAATGAAATGCCTATTACAGACTGATGTTTAAATTGATCTTTTTTGATGTCACTTTTCAAATGCTGCTTGCAGGCCTGTTGAGTCTATAAAAAGCAGTTCTCCCACAAAATCTGGTTCTATAAAGCCACTAAATGGCATGCTGAGCCATTAATGGATTAACCACAGCGATACATTCAGTATATGGGTCACATTATAGCTGCATTTAAAGGATTTAATCATGAGATTTAATGCACATCTGAGACACAAATGTTAATGCATGCAGTTGTCGATGAAGAAGCTCAGACAGTCTATTGAATGTGAGTACACATGGGCTGCACTGTTAACCACGTACCCCAACCGAGAGGCCTGCAACTGGCCTGTCAGCGTGAGCTTTCCACTTTCCACTTACTACAAGGTCACTGACGCTGAGGTCTTTGAACCATATTTTTATTTGACTGAAAACGACTCAAGCTCATAGGTAAAAGGCAAGGCAGAGTCCGTGGCAAAAGGCAAACAGTGTGTGAGGATAAGGACGGTACGAGTCAATATCACACATGTAGCCCATTGTAAACACAGCAAAGCGAAGCAGTTTGAGTGAATTTGCTCTGTGCATCAGTCACTTTTAAGGAGCAGTGGAGTACAAACCATCTTTATGGACTGAATGTGGTAGGGCTTTTTTCTTTTAGTGATAAAATCCACCATCTAAAACTGGTGGTTAGCACTATAGTCTAATGACTTATGTTTAAATTTAGATAATACATTATCCATGGGCTAAAGGAGGGGTGAACTGAAGTAGAATTGATCCTTGGCACATGAAAGGATCATATAAGACTAAGGTTTCCGAGCTTTCCCACATCTGCATAATTTTAAGTAATCCGTTTCAAATTAACCCCACACAGCACAACTTCTGCCTTGTGACATACGTTAATCTGAAAAGTGCAATACCTTGTAGATCAAAATAAGCTTAAAATAAATTCTTTAAGAGAGTACTCAACCAGTTTAGCATTGCATGCCTAATCTTTAGCCCTAACCAACACTGCCTCATGTGACATCACAAGATGGAGGTTATCAGATATCACGCAACCTCATCTGGAGCTACAAAAGGCTTTCTAAAACTTTTTTCATATAAGCAGAGGCGCTGCCCAAGACCTGAAACAGATTTTGATGTGTCAAATCGTTGAAGTTCTCCTGTAAGTTTCCACTAAATGCATGTATACTGACATACTTGTTATGTAAGCATAACATGTAATACTGTAGCTGGGATACAGTATGATGATGATGATAGTTTGCCTATGTTGGCTGGGTTACTGACGATGTTTACTGCAAGTGTCTTAGATCTCCTTTAAAAAACACATTCAGTATATTATTTTGTGGCCATGTGTAAGGAGATATGCTGTAATGACAGTTAGTACAAACAGACATGGTATTACACAACTTTGGAAATAAATAAGAAAAATAAGAAAAGTCTTCCCAGCCGATGTTGCTCCAGTATCTCTTACAGTGCATGCCGTGTGTGGATTCTTGACTGGTTTTTACAAGGGTTTACTGTTTCCTTCATGATGCACATTGAAAAAAACCTCATCAGTATTAACACATCAAAGAAGCTTATTCCATACAGAGCTCTGATTCCTCCAAAAACTACCATGCCACATTACATCACCAATTGCAGAGAGAAGCCACAGCCTCTGACGGATGTTCCAGCTCGAACGTCACGTTAAGTTTGATAAATCATGAAAATCACCACTTACCATACATGCAGCTTACTACTTCACATACAATGGCAAATCTATGGGCTACATTTTAAACATTGCCTCAGTTCAGTGCAGATTTGTACACACATGGACGCAGACATAGCATGAGCTGAAGTACGATCAACTCCCAAAATAAACCTGCAGCAAACACAATTAGATCGACTGCTCAAATCTAATCAACCAAAATGTAGTTATTTATTTAGTTGTCTCAATTTGTTAATTAACTAATTCATTCATCCATTTCATACTGCCCACTGAACATACAGAGCCAAAGGGCTGGTTGGAGTCTGTCCCTGTTTGCACATCACCAGTCTATCGAGGAGAGACAGTGAACATTTGGACGATGACCAATATCCTCTAACGTCAGAGGAAGAACTCATGCAAAAAAATAGCAACAACACTTGGAATTAATCATCTATCTGACCTTCAACACACAATTAACATTACACTTGCAAATGTCAGTCCTAAGCATTAATTGAATCCCTCAAGAACCATACAAGTATATATTCATGAGAAGAACTGTAACTTGAAGTTGAACTATAAGTCTAACTTCGCAACCACATTCAGAGTTTGTGCTCTCACGTGTTAAATGCCACAGAGCAAACCCAGCAAAGTCCAGCCAAACTTTGCGCTGTTATCTGAATTTAACATTGGCCAAGATTTCTCCCCGTACTGCAGTGTGAGGATTTCTTGCTTATTGCTGGAAAATCTGGAGCTGCGAACTGCATACTTACAAACCCATAAGCCCCTGAGTTTTGCAATGAAACTAATAAAGGTCCTTTTAAGAAACCCAGCCTCCTCTCAGCCATAAGCCATGTGCCAGGATAGTATTCCTGCCCAAATCTTGAGCTGCTTCCAAATCACGTGAACAACTGGATCAGATGTGTGAAATCCTACTCCTTCCTGCTCAGGATCATTTAAGGAATTGATTTGGAACTGTCTACAAACTCAATTCTTGTTGCATTTAGGAGAGTGGACTGAGTCTGGGAGATTTTATATATTTGAAACTCAATCCCTCCACCAGCAGCGGGGGTAGGGCTGAGCAGAACCGTCGGTCAACGGCAAAGGTGTCTACATAGCTGAGAATTTTCACATGTCAACTCAACTGAGGTACTCTGAGATTCCAATCATATTGCCCTGCAAGGAAAAGTCTGCGCCACAATATTGATACAGCAGGTAACTGATGAAAAAGGACCACCAAGGACACAAACTCATCATAGCTCTGCCAATCAGTCACCACATGCCTGATTTTTTTTTGAATTGTTGAGTTATTACATACTGCTATTCTTCTGTCTGACTATTTCGCCTCGCAACGCTCGAGCAAAAATATTGTTGATATTGGACATTCCCAGCACTCGGGGTAGAAGATAGAAGCCAGACCACCTTATCAAAGACTGACAGAGTGAGAGGTAGCTTATCGCTCTGAAATGTGTCAAATGTTAGACATGTGGCCCTGGCTTTAACTTCTCTGAGATAACCATCATTGCACACAGTGTGTTTCGGGTATTCGGCTGAAACCTGGAATCTGTCTGTCTGCAGAAAAGAAAAGAGAGAAATAAAAAAAATACATGTTTCATTTATGACATGTCCACAATGAGAAACAGTGAGAGGCGAGGTTTGGGAGTGAAACTGTCAGATGAAGTTTACTAAAGCATCTTTGGCATCATTAAATGCTGCCTCCTTTGCCTTGACTGATCCTGAACTGCTCCTCATTAGCTTTTGAAGATGCATCATTCACAGGATGACTGAGGACAAATGAGCCAGGTTTAAAGGCATCATTAAGTCATCATGGTTAAAAAAAAACAAAGGCATAAAAAAAGCCAACTCTATCTCATAGAATATGTATCCAAATAGCAAATCTTTTATGAATGCTCAAATTCATAGGGCAGAGGCACATAATTAAAATATCTGTTAGAAGTGCAAGTTTTTCAGTGAGGTGTAAAAGTGGCATTGAGTTACACATACTCACATTCTTCGAGTGGAAAAGTTAAGGGGGAAAAAAAAAGCAGAGGTCATGGTAAGTCAAGAAAACAAGCCCTTTCCTGAGTCAAACACAGCCATGGTATAACCTTACCATGCTGTTGAAACTGAAGACTCTCCTATTAACACACACGTTATGAGTCTGACTCACAGGCCCTCTAAAAACTGAGCAATGTGTCAGTCAATACCAAAAAAAAAAAAAGAAAGAATAAAAGATACCCATGGCGTAAGGATGTATGCATTTCTAGGAGAAAGTTCAAAGAAATTAAGATTGTTCTGCAGCTATCCCAGGAATCCTCTCAGCTACTGTAAAGCTCCGCAGTGAAATGCTGAGCATAATGATATGTGTGTGAAGGGTATTTTCCCAGCACAAGTTGCCTCTGTGAGCTGAATCCCATGCTGATCCCAGGAAAATTCGGGCAAACATGTTAACTGACCGGTGACGACAGTGAGTGACTCACAATCTGCAGCGACAAGCCATGTACAGCAGCTGATGCAGAGTTTTACACCTCCATGCTGCTCAAATCCACATTACGTGCCGTAAAACTAAATTACACAACAGGATACGCAGAATGTGGAGAAAGTGGGTGGAGAAATTGCATCTTAAGCAAGGTGGGTACAAATACCATCTGTGTGCTACAATACACCCTCTCTCAAATCCTTCAGCTTTATATACGACTACTCATTTCCATTTCTTCACAGTCCATCGCGCACAATTACACCATACTCTCAAAGCTGAGCGTGTAAACATGTTATTTTTGGTGTCTCAGTAACTCGATGTAACATTTCACTCAAGAAGTGAGTGCAGTATCTGTGGACCGTCTCCACAGAGCTTCACACATGCTGTGGTTAAAGCATTATTGTTACGGCTGTATGTGTTCCTGGTGCTCTGTTCGTCCCTTATCCTCTCTCATGATCAGGTCCTACCTGATCAGTCATCAATGAGGTACACCTGGCTGTGAATGAAGAGCTTAAAAGCTCCTGTGCTGTCATCAGAAGTGAGAGCCTTCTAGTGTGGGCACTCTTGGACTTGATGCCTCTCAGCCTGGGGTTTTATTTTATTTTGTCTTATTGTTGTCTTTTGACTTTGTTTCACTGTGAATACAGTAAAAAAAAAGAGAGAGAGAGAGAGAGAGAGAGATAAAAAAAAACTACTATGACGATTTTAAACTTTAGACCAAGACCACAAACCCGGTGGGATAAATAATTTTATAAACAGTCCTTGTTTAGGGCTTTTTAAGAGTACAAACACATGCAGCAGCCTGTAAGACGTATTTTAATGAGGGTTGTGATTTGAAGTGTTTGGTTGATGTGACACTATTTCCACTATCTAACCTGCTTTATAGCAACTTATTATGAACCAGTTATAAAATCCTACAATCATTAGACTCCCACCACCTTCCACAGCAATGTGCTGAAGACTCTTTCTACATTTTACACGCTGAGACCTGGTTATAAAGGATCACAGCCTGGCTGGAGTGATGCCATCCAATCCTCTTATCCTGTTCAATGGTGCAATGGTGTGAACCTACTGTTTGCACTCAAACCAGTCCAAACTGGCATCAGTGTGAGCAACTGGCATGCTGTTGCCAGAGATACTGCGTGAGGCTGGATTTGGTCCACGAGTCTCCAGAGCTGCAGACCAAGTTGGGAGACTAATTAGTGGCATGGGACACACCTGGGGATGGGTGTGTCTTATGTATATAAGCCAGGCCAACAGTCAGTCCTTTGGGTGAATCTTCTCACCACACAACTCTGCTTTGTGACTTTATGTTCCCTTACAAAATAAACATCCATTAATCTGCTTAGAAATCATAGAGACAAAAGCTCTGTATAACTAGAACTTGCCTAAGAATGATGACATTTTAAAAACTTGTAAAAGTAGAGTAGGCCGGCTGAGAAAAAGTGCACATTACACACTTTTTGATTACAGCGTTCCAGGCTCCATTGTTGTGTGGGCACAGAGGGCATGGTGACTGATGTTTGGTGATTTAACGGCAAACGGCATGCAACACACTTGTTGCACAGTTGAAATGGGGTGAAACCTTGAAAAGACACAGTAAATGACTGCTAGGGGGGAGACAGTGTCAGAACTGCCTCTTTATCTTCACTTTAAATGCTGTTGTTTTCTGCACAATAGCAGATATGTAATTTCTGTGATGGATGGAACACTCTGAAGTGGATCTGACATAAAAGCTTCTACCATCTTTGTGGGGTAGATGGAGGGCCACCACAAATGAATAGGCCATACCACCATTAAATTAGCTTGGAGGAGATAACACATTTGGTTGTTGCTCTTATCCTAGGACAGCTCTGGCACAACATGGAAAATGGTGTGATGATATTAGGTGATGACATTTTCTATCGTTCTTCCTTCTACCAGACCCAGAGTTTTATTCAACTTATTTAATTAAACTTTCATTTTATTTAACCTCCATTTAGCCAGAGTAATACAGTAACTTTGAGACATTTTGTGAGCAATGAAGCACACAAAATACATTATTACAAAATACATTACAAAATACAACATTATTGAAATTCTCCATACAACCAGATTTAATGTGTCATCACTATCAGGGCCCTGCACTTTGGAAAGACGGTGGGAGTTCCCCGCCAGATGAAAATCATTAACTCTAATCCTAATTGAAGCTATGATGAAAAAGGTTTCATCCTTTCCCCGTTTGAAGGATTAGTATCAAAGTCAAATTAACCAACATAAAAATATGTCACAGCTACCTCACTGCCTGTTCTGTCTGTGAAGCAGTGATCAAACCACAGGTATGTTGGGCAATAGGGATGATTTTCAATAGAAACAATGAGGAACAGCTGATTATTAAGTATACGGTTTATCATGAATCAATATCATGTGGACATACATAATTAACCCCCCCCCCAAAAAAACAATATTAATAGATTTTATCCCAGCAGTGCAAATAATGTTGATTGTGAGGCCATGTGGCATCATCTGAACAAATAATTTTGTTTGTTTGTTTTTTCTGGTGTGGATTTCGGTGGATTCACACAGCCAGATGGCCAGTCCTCCTTTGGCCTGGTCTGTAGCCTCCCTCCACATTTGCTCAGTCTAAATCACAATTAGCAATCTGCTCCACAGAGCCTCAGCTTCTTAAGTTAAACTAACTGGAGAAATTAAGAAAATAAATTATCATTATCAGACTGGGGGTTTTCTTACAGTTGTTGTACTGTTTTGTGAGCAGTGCAAAAATGGGCTCTGATCAGTAAATGAGCAGGCAGCTTACTTCAGAGGTGACCAGTGTCAATATATCAGTACTGTGAAAGGCTTTGTGATGTTCACAAATCCCGGGGGACATTATCTGCAGAGAGCAGATAATAAAATTTGAATCATGCTTTTGTTGTGGTCTGAGCAACAAACTGCGATGATTCTTGACGCCAAAATTGCACTTTGCTGCTTAATCATTGCTGACACACCTCCTACTGCTTCTCTTCACCCTCTTGGGAGCAGTAAAGGTCACAATATGAAGCCTGGCCTTGCATCACATACACACAAACAAGCATGAACGCGCACATGCACGCACGCACACAAAACTTAGCCCTTCATAAAATAACCCTTGGCATACACAAAACAACACAAAAAAACAAACTGATGATACCTACTGTGTAAGCATTATGTGTGTGTGGGGGTTCCTTTAATGAGAGGGACAAGAAATGACATACAGTTGAAAGAAATGTACACTGAGAGGAGCAAATTAGTTCTGGCAGGGCTTTGTTGTCCCTCTCTGTCTTAATGGGGCCTGATAAGAGAGAGGTGGATCGTGCGTCAGCTATTTGAACTTCCCAGAGCAAATATGGTATTGAAATAATGGTTACATGTCCTGGGTAGCACTCTTCTGCTGCATCTCATAATGAAATGTGAAAACATCAAAAGGTATATGGTCAAATACAGATGATCTTTTCAAGCGGATGATGGATTGGTTTATTTATATGGAAACAGCCACAGTTTCACAGGAGACAAATCAAGGCCCTTTCAAATTTTGCATGAGGAAGAAACGGAAGGCGTGGCCAAATATTTGATGAGGGCAGTCCTATTCATGCAAATGGCCCAGATTACACTGGTCCAGAGGTGACATATCTTAGAACAAAAGAGGCCACATAATAACGTGGGTTTTCGCTGTATCACCTGTAATTTAGCGAGAGGTGTCATTTGTTTTCAAATGGAAATGATAGGTGCTAGCATTATTAAATTATCAGAGATATTAGGACATTCAGGTTGGCGAGGATGGGCAGCGCTGACTAAATTAATATTTGTGATAAATATCACAGGACTATCAAAGCACTCATTTCCAGAATTTCAGCTAGATTATTCAAAATAAGCACATAAATTTAACTTGAGTCATGTCTGTCCATTGAGTCACTTCAGCAGAGGTTATGTTTTAACAAATTTTAGCATTTTCCAAAAAAAAAAAAAGTAAATATTTGAATCTAAATGCATGAAATTGAAATTTTGTTACAGTGTGTTTATAAAACAATAAAATTGTGAAATTAACAAACTCACTCAACCTCACAAAGCAGGGCCAGCTGCATTATAACTGCATCATCTCTTCTCACACAAAGTTTGTTGTAACTCTCTACATGAAGCTGCAGACTAAGTATAATTAAAAAGATAGGGCATATTTTTAGTTTTTGTCTGAAATGACTGCATGAAAAGTTGTGGAATACATTTCAGGAGATGCTTCATTTCGTGCCCCTCAGACACATACGTAGCCACGCAAACTTGTGCAAAAATAGGGAAAAAATTTAGCATAAGTAACATTGGAGATCTGTTAAAGGGTGCACGCAAAAATGAATTTCAATATTAAAGCCTATTTTGCAAATGCACCAGCAGTTCATATGAATTAGTGAGAAGTTATCTGCTGCCCCTAATTACCAGAGACAGATTGAGATGAGATTATTCCGCACTGTAATCTGTGTTGTGACGTTCCCATTGAGAATAATTTGGCAGGGATGGAATAAAGCCAGTCGGAAAGGTTATTCCAAGGGGCATGCAGTGTGAGCCTTTTTACGACCATTAACTGTAAGGGCTTTTAAATGATAAACTAGGGGAAAAAGTGAGCGGTGATTTGTGCTACAAAAAGCTATGGTTTCTATGCATGACATTTCTCTCTACCATGTGCTTTTGACTTATAGATGATGACCCTGTGGTTTGAAATTGAATTCTCGTGCCCATGAGCATCAAATGGGTGATTTCTCTGTTGAAAACAGACATAAATCTTCCATCTTTGGTCATTTTACACTTCTGTAGGTAGCATCAGTTTAGCATACTTTGACAGCTATTATGTGACTGGTGATTTACAAGTGTTCAGGTCCAACACAACGTGGTTTAACTATCAAATCAGACTTTTGCCACATTCAGCGCAAACCGTGCTACTCTGCAATAAAAAGAAGAAAAAAAAAAAACGAGTTCTGGGCTTAAATGCGTCAACGGTATTTCCACATCTCGTCAAACTAGTCAAAACTGCCTTGTGCGCTATGAAACGCGTAGCCCTCTGATCTTTTTTTTTTTTTTTTGTCAGAGCTGACATAATGTTTGGCTCTGTGGGGATGCAGATACAGCTCCTAGAGCTTCAGTGAGGGATCAAGGGCACATGCAAGTATCACGGAAAACACAGTCAGGTAGAAATTAAATGCTGGCTGAGGGTTCCTGAAGGCAGGCGCTTCCATGTGTCTAATAACTGAGTGAGGGGCGGTCCGATGAACAAAAACCTCGTGAGGTGGCGCTTTATCTGAGGCTATCCTGCTACATGCCAACTGAAATTATAAAACACAACGGAGAGAGTTCCTTAGCCATGCGTCCCTGTATCAGCCGATTTCGCTCAGATAAAAATAGCGGATGCTGGAAACCGAGCAGTTCACAGTGTTGTACTGGTGACTGTTGTATTGCGATAAGCGGGATCATCATCCCTTACATACTGAGACTCAGAAGTGGCACAACCCTACAGTTTGGCAGTGTATATCTCAATTTTAAAAGTTATTCTTTCTTTTAAACAGAGGCGCAGACTTCCCTCTTAGCTATGACACCGGTGAAATCAACGTCCGTTTGGTCACAGTTTGGAGGGAGGAAAAAGGACTTTTTTGTGGAGAGAAGACTAAGCAAACACCAAACTTAAAAACACGGGTAAACACCATCCACATTTGACCTGTGACTGAATGTTGAATCAGCTATAAATACAGCTATGTTATAATTGTTTCCTCTGCCATCTAAACCAATGAGCCTAGGGTCCCACTCACGGTACAGTGATGGACCACATCACTGGGAAAATGCACTGTGCCTCAGAGCCTGGGCGAGACACTGTTGAATGCAGAACAGCCTCAGCCAAAACACACAGAACCAACTTGGTCGCTTGCTCTGCACACACGTGCATGTGCATGTGTGTGCAGAGGCGTCTGGATACAGCTATGGCAATATTTGAGCGCAAATATAAATCACAATGTGAGCAAAGTAAATCGTACAGCTGTGAATTGGGTAGGAGTGGAAACTGTTGAGGGTGCTGCGGAGTTGAATGAAATAATCCCATTCTGTCTGTGAGGACCACTTTGGCAGTGTGAGCCTTTTTACGACCATTAACTGTAAGGGCTTTTAAATGATAAACTAGGGGAAAAAGTGAGGCAGTGATTTATTATACAAAAAGCTATGGTTTCTGTGCACTTTATGACACATTTCTCTCCTGTTACATGCTTTTTTGATGAAACTGTAGACTACAATCGTGACCCTGTGGTTTGAAATTGAATTATCGTGCCCATGAACATCAAATGAGTGGTTCTCTGTTGAGAAAAACAGACATAAATCTTCCATCTTTGGTCATTTTTACACTTCTGTATCAGTCGCGTCAGTTTAGCATCACTTTGACAGCTATTATGTGTGAAACTGGTGGTTACAAGTGTTCAGGTCCAACACAACATTGATTTAACTATCAAATCTAAGACTTTTTGCCACATTAAAGCACCAAGCCAGTGTTTCTCTGCAAATAAAAAAAAGAAGAAAAAAAACAGTTCTGGGCTTAAGTCGTCAACAAGAGATATTTTCCACATCTCGTCAAACTAGTCAAAACTGCCTTGTTCGCTATGAAACATGACAGCCCTCACAGTCTTTTTTTTTTTTTTTTTTTTTTTGTCCAGAGCTGACATAATGTTTGGCTGCGGCGGGGAGGATGCAGATACAGCTCTAGAGCTTCCAGTGAGGATCCAGACACATGCAAGTCATCACGGAGGAAAACACAGTCATGAGGTAGAAATTAAATGCTCGCTGAGGTTCCTGAAGGCAGCGCTTCCGCTTAATAAATGTAATAACTGAGTAAGGGAGGCAGCCGGTCAGGCTGAACAAAAGGCCTCCGTGAGGTAGCGCTTTGTCTGGGAGCTGTCACTGCTGCATGCCAACTGAGGTATAAAACACAACGGAGAGTTCCCTTGTCGTCGTCCCTGTATCTGACAGATTTCGCTCAGATAAAAATGACGGATGCACAGAGCCGAGCAGTTCACAGTGTTGTGCTGGTGACTATTTGTATTTATGATAGCGGGATCATCATCCCTTACATGCTGAGACTCTGGAAAGTGGCACAACCCTGCAGTTTGACGAGTGTATATCTCAATTTTAAAAAGTTGTGTATTCTTTCTTTAAACAGAGACGCAGACTTTCCACTCTTAGCTGCGGCTTTTCGGTGAAATCAACGTCCCGTTTGGTCACAGTTTGGAGGGGGGAGGGAAAAAAAGGACTTTTTTGTGGAGAGGAAGACTAAGCAAACACCAAACTTAAAAAACACGGGTAAACACCATCCACAGACAGAGCCTTTTAACGGCTGAATGTTGAATCAGCTATAAATACACAGCTATGTTATAATTGTTTTCCTCTGCCATCTAAACCAATGAGCCTAGAGGTCCACTGCGGTACAGTGATGGACCACATCACTGGGAAAATGCACTGTACCTCAGAGCCTGGGCGAACTGCCTGTTGAATGCAGAACAGCCTCAGCCAAAACACACAGAACCAACTTGGTGCGCTTGCTCTGCCTGCACACTGCGTGTGTGTGCATGTGTGTGTGTGCAGAAGGCCGTCTGGATACAGCTATGGCAATATTTGAGAGCGCAAATATAAATCACAATGTCGGGCAAAAGTAAATCATTACAGCTGTGAATTGGGTGAGGTGAAACTGTTGAGGTGCTGCCGGAGTTATGAATGAAATATTTAGTCCCATTCTGTCTGTGAGGACCACTTTCAGTTCAGGCGGGTGAGGAGGAGCAGCTACATGAAGCTATGAAACAATCTAGTAGTAAACACAATGCGCTGCTTATTACAGGAACTGGGTTACCAGGCACTGCTTTGCACAAACACTGTGTTATTGTATTGTAACTGTGGGAAGATGCATTTAATGGAACAAGAGTGTAATCGCTAATCACCGCTGCTTGCCGTTTGGAGCCTCATCCCACCTCCTCTGTCCAGTTATGACACTGTCAATATGTGTGTCAATACGCAGCCGTGTCTCTTGCAATTTGAGCTCAAACGTACAACCTATTTGCAATTCAGGCAACGTTCACCGACACATGCAACACAGAGTCAATTAAAGGTGTGGAGGTGATGCCAGTGTGTAGCTTTTGACCTCAGCTCTTCTCTCTCTTTTCTTGTCTTTTAAGTCAGCTTTGACTTTCTAAACATTTAGCCAAGCCAGTGACCTTTCCAAACCCCCTTTAAACAGGCTGCCTTAATCATAATTAGCATGAGCTCCAATTAGCAGATATTGCATTAATTAAAACCTGAGAGTGAGCCTTTGCAGATGTTATAATTATCAAAGTTTGTCTGATTAAAAATTCAGGTTGTCCCCATTATTTATGCAAGACAGACACATGCAAGCACAGCTGCTCCCCTGTCTGCTCTCTGATGTGCTGTCAGTGATCTGTGGACCTCTCCAGTTCACAAGTGCAACATCAAAACATTTGGTTATCGTGCAGTACACATTGATTGCTTGTGTGTATATGCAGATATATATTATGAAAATAGACTTACCAGACATAAACTGCTGAGTAGTGAGATGAGGAGAAAGTCCAGATTGTGGAGCAGCAGAGCGGATCCCATCCCTGACCTGAGGCAACTCTACCTCCAAGAGTCCTTGCGAGGGCTCGAGCAGACGCCGATGATGCTCAGATGGAATTATTAAATCTACTTAGCTCCCTTCAAAGTGGAGAGAGACGCGTTTTTTTTCACTCCATCTGGCCTCTCGATGCTCACGGCGGCTCGTGAAATCATAACTCTGTAATCGCCTCGCTCTGCCCTCGATTTAATTTCCTATAATCTACTACTATAACGCTCAGGCTCAGCCCGCTCCGCATCTGTCTTTTTTCCCCCCTTCTTCTGAAATTACATCCACATGTCAGAACTATTTATGTCGCTCTCGCTCTGCGGTGGGAAGTTCAAATGATTCTTTGTAGGGAAGAAACCAACGCTGTATTTTTAGGTCTTTTAAATTTCCCCTCAGACTAACTTAAACACTTCAGTATGGAGCTGCGCGCCTTATGGCTTATTCCAGTCCTCTCTTCCAAAATGTTAGATCAGTGTTGGGCACAAAGTTTAAAAAAAAAAAAAAAAAAAAAAAAAAAAAAAGTCGAAATGTGTCACTCCATCACCAGTCGCTGTTGAATTTCACAATTTGTGACTCATGTCACCACCATCCACGCGGTCATCTACTATCGTGCACGCGACAGTGAACCAGCAGGATCTCAGACAGGGTTTACTTTACAGCATTTAGCAGTAAATAACAATCTCGTGGCAGAGCAGAGCAGAAAATTACAAACTTTTTTTCATAGATATGTCTTCTTGATTTGCGTGAACTCAGTTAATGCGCTGCAGCACTCCGCTTTCCCTGGTTACGTTTCTCTCCTGCTCCTTCTTACTTTCATTAATGAAAACATAACATAGAACATGTGTCATTTATGTTATTTCCTGAAATCGTGTTGGACTATAACGCAATCTGGCGTGGCAGTTTTACAGCAACTGAATGTATGAAAACTCCCAAACGGGTTCTGTTTTCCAATGGTGATGTTTAAAAGAAAAAAAAGAGGAGAGAGAATCGCCAACTTGGCTTCAAGAATCTCTACTTACTATCAAGAGAAAGTCAAATTCACCCTGACGGACAGATCGCTCGTTCGCAAACGCCTAAGTGTTTCTGCGCGGAGTAAGACGCCAAGAAGAAGAAGAAGAAAAAAAAAGGTGAAGTTTCTCGTGTTGGGGAAGCGTCTCCAGATGTGGCAAGCGGCAGGTCGTGTTCAGTAGTGAGTATGTGGATGGAAAAGGGGGGAGAGGCGGAGAGGAGGCAGGTAGGGTGGAGCGTAAAAGCCTCTCATTGGTGCGCACTCTCTTACGTTTGAATAAACCACGACTCCGAAATGACATATTTTCTCACCCCTCAAACAAACTCTACATTCAACAGATCGCAGGGCCCTTGCCAAACCACTTTTTTCCCCTGCAGTTTCTCAAAAAGTTGCATCTAGTAGGATTGGATTACCGAGACATAATGCAGAGGATTTTTTTTTTTTAATCTCAGGTACCATCTGCTGCTTTACTGTGATTTACATTAAGGCTTGAGAAGCATCCGCAGATTTCTCTGACAGCTTTTTAAACATGTCGCTGTGTTTGGAAATTAAACATTGGATAATTTTGGCATACAGTGCTGAATGTATAAACAGTCTCAGAGAAGTAAAAGAAAAAAAACACATGTTTTTTCTATACGAATAGGCTGCGTATTTTCTGATATTTCTGATCCTGACCTGTTATTATTTACTGTTGTATGTGTACAGATAATAATAGTGGTAATAATAACAACAATAATTACAAAATCAACCACTTTTTCCCTTCAAATTTCATTATCGTCTGATCTTATTAAATCCAACATGTAAAAAAGTATTGACATAAAGCATTATTATTACACCAAATAAGGAAACAGAACACATTAAATGGGCTCTGTGTGAACTTAGGTATATTCATTTTGCTTGCCAAGAAGTCATTCACAGACAAAGGAATATATTATCTTACATAGTGGTGTTATTTTTGTTTTAGGTCAGTTGTACTCCAGAGAAGTCAAACTTCCTGTTAGCCCTCACACATACCTGTGTTAGAACTTGCAGCACACACAGGCGTGGAAGTGTGTGTGTAAAGCTCTCTGATGTGACTTCTGAAACATGCTATTTGTTTAAAATCATGTTTATAAGAAGTTTTCGTACAATTAGGGAAAATTTGTGAGGTATCGTGTTGATAAATCCATGTTGTGTGTTCTCTTTGAGCTGTTAGAGAAGTACAAGATTAAATTCAGATTATCACGAGTTCTGTCTCTCTCTGGTGTTAAATTCGTCCTTTTTGTTCTATGGAGCAGGTAGTGCTGATGTTCCCATTTAAAAAAGACTGAAGCATTTGCTACCTGCTGTTCTGAGGTCAGCAGTCAGTCTGATGTCCTCTTTGGACCAACTCGAGTGTGAAGATGTCCGAGTGTTCGAATATAAAGCTGTCTCCTCTAAAGGAGAACACAGAAACTTGCCCTTAGTAAATTCTGCTGGTTCTAATTTCACTTATGTGGTAGGAATCATCTAAAATAGCACTGTGAGTAACCCGTGCTGCTCACTCTAGCAGCTATTACACTCTAAGAGCCAAGAGTACAATGCTTTTTTTTTTCATGTGTGGTTTCAATAGTGAACAGGCGCTTAACTGCTGCAATATGAGTGAAACGTTCCAGCTATTAAACCGTGCAGAGCCACAGCTTTGATAGCAGAATAATGACAAAGATACACTGAAAATAGCTTTGGTGTAAAAGCTTTCACTGCTGACATTTAATGATGG
This sequence comes from Lates japonicus, assembly GCA_033238685.1. NCBI lineage: Eukaryota > Metazoa > Chordata > Actinopteri > Centropomidae > Lates > Lates japonicus. Next base: position 8,228,231 of record BRZM01000010.1, on the reverse strand, counting down.
ACTGCTGCTGTGCACTGAGGCAACATGTGCATTATCCAGCGGAGAGAGTCATGTTTCAGCATTAAAGCCATTCACTGCCATATGTCACTGGCACAGAGAGAGAGGAGAGCTGACACAAAAGTGACTCCTCTGAAGTGTCATTTATCCTCATGTGGAACCTCATGTTGTTGACGTGACATGATGAGAAAATATCACATTTTTAACTGGCCTACAGCACATTCAAGTGCAGTTATAGTTTTAGTAGTAGTAGTTATAGTAGATTTGTTGTTATTCTTATTTATTTTATGAGACTGAATTATCATAATAAATGAATAAGCAATACCATAGACAACATTCTCTGTGAATTAGGATGGGTATAAGTCTAACATAAATAATATGAATACAGCGCAGCATCAGTGCCATGATGAAACTATCAAACACTACAGCAGCTTAAATATAAAAGTTCATTCTTGACCTATCTACAGGACAATTTTAACTCAAGGTTCACTGCTTTTCAGGAGACGTCAACAACATCTCACATTCTCAGCCTCAGCAGATGGACTTTGCTCAGTCTAATCAAGGATATATATTCTTGTTATTGTTAACATATCCCACGGAAAGCTAGTTTGTCTCCCTGTGATGTCTGACTTCCCTACCCTGTCTGTGATACTCAGCCCCAAGTCCATTACTGAATACATAAATCTTTGAAAATGGGTCTTGTGTATGCAAATATTTTATTTTGGAAAAAAAAAGGCTAGATAATATTCTAAAACAGCTGGGCTCTGTAGTTTTTCCACATTACTTAACAGGAGTAACTACAACTTTTTATCAGGGATAGTGTACATGACTCAAACTAAACCAAAGTTAAAGAAGAGTCATTTATTTAAGGGAATGATGACTTACACAATAGTCTTTATATTAGATACAGTACTCTATTACTCAATATACTTAGAAATAAAGCATAAAAAATTAGAGCTGTCAACTGATTTTTTTTTTTAACTGAATTAATAACAACAATAGGCTGTGATTAATCACCAGTTTAAAATGCTCGTATTTACTTGTATTCATGACAGTAGTTCCCCTCAAAGGTGTCTTGTATGATGGGTCACCTGATACGATCTGGATCATGCCCTGAAGTCCTTGGTCTTCAACAGTGTTGATGGGTCTGCACTCTGCGGCGATCCATTTAGCGACAGCATTAGTCAGATTAGTTGTTGTGGTTTTGTTGACAGGCCTGCCCTGGCTGAACTCTCCCAGTGTAGTTTGACAAGCCTGGCTACATCCAGTGCTAGCATGTTTGCTAACATCAGCGAAGACGTGCTTTGGCCGAAGACGGTACTTCAGACTCGTTGTGCTTCAGTGGAAAGACAGTTCATCACTGCACCGTGTGCACTCAACTTTGGTTTAACCTAAACCAAAAATTTCTGTTAAGCACACCAGCGGATGGCTCATCGCTGTAGCTGCATTAGCCTTTCACATTTGACCCAGAGCGGTAAACGTTCGCGCTGGAATTATGGGAGGAAGTTGTGCTCAAACTCGGTGATATGGTTAATTTTTGATAGAAAAAAATAATGCGTTAATGTTGACAGCCCTATTAAAAATCAATTCAGTCTTTTATTTTGGAGCATGCATTTTATTTCAAGCTGTGTTGCATTCCTCACTGGACAGAGGCACAAAAGAAATAATATTTTTTTTCTCTTTAACGCATTAGAAACATTCACCCTGTCTCACCAACTTGTGCAACAATCTGCATGCTATGAAGCATGTTGTGCTTGTACAGCACTCAGAATAAAAATATATTCTCATTTTTTCCGCTTCTCCTTTTTCCTTCCTTTTAATAACTTTGCATTTACTGTATCTCTCTAAGATCATGGTGTTAATGTAACAATCTTCCTCAACCTTAATCAACCTAGGCTTCAGTCCCCTCATGAATAGGTTATTCCTGGGGTGAGAAATAATGAACAACATCATCAACAAACAGTCAACAACAAGACATTTGACCATACATTGACTCAACCTCCATGCAGACGATTGAACCCCCACTGTGTCTCAGTTGGAAACTCAATACTGCAAAAGATTAACAGGGGGAGACCATGTTCATGACATATAATTACTGCTCTATTTCCAGAAAAAAAGACAGTCACTGTATATCCATGACACTATCCCTGGTTGTAGGGCTTATCCCCGGTCATGGAAATCTTCATTCTCCGCTTCATAACCCTGTCCTTCAGCCTCTACTGTCATATTCATCACAGGAAACACACTGTTTGATCCTTGACATCCATCTGGAATGATTAATATCTACCTGCTCTAACTAAGAACCCCAAGTGCTTGGCAGATGCTATCCGTTGCTGGCAACAAAACAGATGCAAGCCTATTTACATAGGATAGAGTCAACATCTTTTGGGGTATAAGGGGTATTCATTCATGGAGTCCTTTGTGGCAGCCAAGTATATAAAGTGATGGTGTAATTCTCTTAGAAAGACCTTGGCAAGCTGGCACTGTCGCCTGAATCCTTTTCAGTCCCAATCTGATATAATACTTGATATCAGCTGAATGATAGGAGTCAGATGTCAGTGGCTATGGGAACACTTGCAAGAAAGTGCGAAATTTCCAATCACCTAGGAAACTGGAAACAGGTTCATGCCTTAGAAACAGAGACTGTAAGAAATCTAACTTATATACACAGACGGTAAATTAGTTTTTTCGTCCTACTATGTCAGGTATCCTCCTGAATCATCAGCTGGCTTCCCATTACACTTACTTTTGCTCTACACATTCACTGAAGAGAATCAAGCAATACACTGTACCCTAAATATCTGCAAAAATCCAAGAACGGGGACACTGAAACTCTATATCTGCGTGACACATTCCCCCAAAGTCTGTAAAAACCCACATATAAATTCAAAGCACATGTATGTTTTGGACACATGATGGTTTTCATGTGTGATCATTTTGTGCTGTACTTATGGTTTCATGTAGCATATATGACTTCAGTTGTGATGATTTCTATTTATACTTTCAGTTTTATCTTTTCCATATGAGCATTTTTTTTCTTCATGTTTCCACCCCAGATTTTCACCTCTTTGTGTAACGCTGACAAAAGCATTTTCATATTTAATTTGAATGTGAGAGCTCTACATGCAAGAACTTTATCGCATTCATGGGAAATCAGTGCCCTGGAGAAACACTAGGGATTGGAATTGGAATCATTTCTTCTTCTTCTTTGCTTCATTTTTAATCATTTCCATTTTCTGTAGTCCGTGATTTGAAAACGTCATGTGCAATCCAACCAATGCTCTTCCTTTGTCTCGAAACAATTGGTGAACTCCCCCAGAGGAAGCTATTTCCAGTTGGATCAGGGTCAGCTCATCTTGTCTGACTTGTTGTCTTGACAGCTCACCCACTCAGGTCTCCCAGAGGTATACCCCAGAAATAGAGTAAGGGAACAGATCTGGTCAGAGAAACTTTGTCCGTGGCACCCTAGTACATGTGTTACACGTATAGGCTGCTGAGGCCTTTATGATTACAAACCTCATTCTACCACCTTTATGTCTATAGCATACACACACATATTTAGTTATTACATCTCATATGTTATCATTATTAACCTTATAAAACCCAAACAAGGGTCATTGCAAAGGATGTCCAGTAAGAGTTTTACACAAGGCTCACTGCTGATGTTGAACAAATGCATGTTGGAGTGTTTGACAGTCAACAATGTCCAACAATGTCAACAAATTCCTAAGTAACCAAAGAGTTTTGTAATAAGACAGTGGTGGTGGAGAAAAACCAAATACAACAACAGAGCTGGAATGTGATTAATGTCAAAGTCCAGCAAGTAGAAAAAGAGTTTGCAAGCCCTAATCAGTATTGTCAAAACAATCGCACAAGGTCCACTGAGTAACTGCTTCGGAGCTTTCAATGATATCGCGAAATCTTTTTCATTAGATGGATATCTCGCAGTTGTTACAGAACTGAAGATGTCCAAATCTCTACCTTTTTCCTTAGCACTTTAAGGACTTCTCATTCATGTTGGCTTAAAAGCTCCATCAGTCTCACAGCAAAGTCCATTTAATGGCTGATTCTGAGTCCTTCAAACTGGATGTTTCAGGATACCATTATGTGGAATGGTTTGTCTATTACTGTTTATTTGCAAGGTCAAGAATGAACTTCCAATAATAGAGTGCCCTTATAATTCTGTTTTTCCATTTCATGTATGTCACTGCTCAACAAGGTAACTTAAAAAAACTGAATCACAAGAAAATGATTTGATAGGATTTAACATCACAGATTTTTTTTGTACCTTAAATCAACGAAAAAAGGTTTGTGCTGTGACCTTGGTCAGTGAATGAAGCAATTAAAACTTGTGTCTGATTCCAGCCAATCCAAGTTCTTCAGGTATTTGTCAGTCAAGTGATAAATCATCATGAAATAACTATTGTTATTGTTGTAACTGCTAAAAATGATACTAAATTAAACACAGATTTCACATTTTTAATGGAATGCATTGAGATACGATATGTTTTTATATATGACTTTGACTCATACAGTAGGATTACACATTATTGGCACAGTCTTAACCATTAACACACTGAACTTAGACGTTGCAAATTGTAGGAAACTTTTCTAGTTATTAAATTACCACCAAAATAATCAAATGCCACAGCCCAGTCCAACTAATGACAAAAAAGGGAAGACGTGGCTGTACAGTTTACACTGGGCCCCTCACAGTTTAACTTTGCTCTTCTGCTCTGAACAGAGATCTGTCTAGTAAACAAACATGATGTGGACAGAGCAGAGTAGGTCATTTAACCGATCAATAATGAATCACAGTGCTGGGGTCGAAGTGAAGTAAAGAATGGCTGCGACAAGAGGTGCCGTTTATAACTTTAATGCAGCCTCTGTGTCGTGCAGAGATCACAACCCAGAATGCAATTTTAAAATAAACGAGCGCCTGTCACAGTGACTTGGCAGTTAGCACTGTCTCCTCGCAGCAAGGGCGTTCTCATGTGCGGTGGTCGCTGCGTGCAGGAGAATGGCTGCCTACTTCTCTGCTGAGTCAAACTAAGGGAATGAAAAATCCCAATAAGGATCAATACATATAGCACGATTCAGTAACTCTTTTCTCTCTCCTCATTGACTCAGTAAGGTAAAGAGCCATGTTTTAGGTCTAAAGGAGCAGGGTAGATGGCAAATAATGCACAGAGAATGGGGTTGCAATCGAATGAACGTGATGTGTCATCTACCTAATGCAAGGATACTTTTACACAAGGTCATCTCGAAAATGTCAGAGTGATTCAGTGATGCTGAGCCAAATGTTTTGTGTGTAATTTTGTGTTAACTGAAGCAAACATACCCACAATGAAAATAGGAAGTAGGTCAAAATAAGTAAAACAAAAGAGGATAAACTCATAACTTGAGGAAGAAGATATATTTTTAAGCAATGGTACTCAGGTCTAGCTAGTTAAGCTGTGACCAAAGGAGGGCGCTGTGGCTCAGCTGCTGGGTTTGCTGTTGGTGTTTGACACACAGAACACAGATGCTGACAACTTATAACTTAAGCCTGTAGCCTGACATCCTGCCCCTGAATAAATAACACTACTTCCTCTGTCAGTGTAATCTTTGATGCATGAACTTTCCATCTGTGAACACTTTGAGGATACATGCTGATGTTAGAGGCATTTAATTGACTGTGAAAGAATGGAACCAAGGAGAGTTAAAAGTAGGACTTGGTAAATTGCATGTTGGGCCCTGGCAACACACACACACTCACCAACTTATAAACAGGAACAGCATTAATGTTGTCTTTTAAAACTAAAATGTTTGATATAGAAATGTTTTAACGGAAATCCTGCTGTGAATCCCCCCTGAAAAAAACAGTGTTTATATTATCTTTACTAAATACGAATCTCTGCCAAACAACATGGCTACAGAGTCTATGTTGGAGCGAAGCCTGTGCAGACTGGCACCATCACCACTTCTGCACACTAAACTGGATACCGCACCGGGCCCTAGTTGGACAGGGGACAGTTTAATTACACGCTCGCTCTCTTCACTGACGGCCTTGTGGATTTGATAATGAACACGTCACAGCTACCAGGAATCCAGCTGGTGTATTAACCACCTTATTAGTATTAGCACTGGCATGGACACACTATATCCTGAGTGCTGGTAAATGATCACAGTGGAGCAGTGTCGCCACAGCTCCACAGAGGGGTAATACAGAGCCATAGGGGAGTTTCAGTCTGTTAGTGCAGTCACAGAGCGCTGCACTATACACATGATACTGCCGTTTAAAGCAATCTAAATGTAAATAAAAGGCTTGTGCCAGGACCGGAACCTGCAACCCCTTCCAAATTGACTGACAGATTTTTATTACAGGTTCCAACATTAGACAACACCTGTAGCTAAAATGTTAATGATTTCTGATACTTACTATATAAGTTAACTGTGGTTTATATGAGTAATTGCACATTTTTTTCATATAAAAACCATTGCAACATAACAAATTAGCATTTTATTAATATTCAGCTGCTAAATTATTTTTTGTAGATTTGGTGCCATTTTAATTATGTTTACATCTGTGACAATTTATGCTCACATTGTGTGACAGCTGATCAATTCGGATGACTCGAATTGAAGCCAAGAGTACTTCTTTATTTAAACAAACTGTGGGAAAAAGCAAGGTTTATTATTTATTGAATCACACGGAAGTGGCGGGATGTGTATCATGTAATGTTAAGTGTCTCCAATTACACATTCATGAGAATCTCATTTTACAGACATGCCGCAAGAACAAAGAAAAAAAAAAACACTGAAGTTAGCTCAACTGGATGTGGCAATAAACAATTAACACAATTCTGACATTAATAATGCAAGCACTGGAGTTGAGTCAAAGTTCAGATTCAGCATTAATATTTGTCAAAACTATTGTCTGAATGGTTTAATATTCTTGTGGTAACATTTTTTCCTTTTAGGAGGAGAGGGTGGAGTTGGAGGGGGGGGGGCACCGCAGACAAATCCAAAGCCTTTTCATCTCCTTTTCATCATCCACCTTCTCCCTCTGAAAATGGGGTTTTCTGTTAACTCCCCTAATTGGATTTCACACCTGGCCACACGTATTGCAGGGTGAGATATGTCGCCTCACAATCAAACTGCGCGACACTCTGGACACTTGATTAATGATTCAGAACTTGTGGTTTTCTACAGCTGCAGATTCTCTCGTAATGAATAACAGTAATAATGTTTGAGTGACACATTTGAATTGTACTACCATGTTTTTAGGGGAGGGTAATTATATAACAGCCCCTGCTTTTATCCAGGCTGTTAAAGCACTGTACAGCAAAGGCTACAGCTGCACTGAAGGTCGTCTGATGGGTCAGAGTAAGAATTGGCATTGTGCACAGATTGGAGCTTTTCCAAGGTACATAACAGCCGGACAACAGACTAACTCCAAAATAGCAAATTGCACAGGTCTTGGATGTTTTAAGAGCTTGACTGTATGAGGTTGGTCATGTTGTGAATTGTTGCTGCAGTCTGTCAATGGCAATCACCTGGTGGGATCTGAAAGGGGGTGGGAGGGAGGGGGTGAGAGGCAGGCTGGCACTGAGCTATGTAGGGCTGACTCCATTAATACTCAGACTGACATGCACTGTTTCCGTCTGTGTCTCTGTAGGTTAGCTCCAGCCAGACACTGACAACTTCAGTCATGTGCTGTTTGAAAATAATGAGGAACAAACCACGGCAATGACTTATTATTTCTCCAGCTCGCACTAATCTGGTGATTATTTTATGCTCCGATGTCCCATCTCTTCCACTGCAAGTCCAGGCCACAGTGGGCGAGAGCAGGAGAAGCAGAGCGAGCCTAATTGTTTGTCTTCTGTGTGTGTTTCTCTTTAAACTGTATTGAAAAGGATGCGATTCTCTTGATCTTAGATTATGGTTTAGTGCCCTGTCATGCATCACTGAACAATATCGACCTGCTATGATCTCAGATAGTCTTTCTGTCCACAACAATCTCAAAACAAACTGTGCAAAGCCTTTTACAAATTCATACTGACAGGTTGTGCTAATGTGAGCTACCATCTTGGTCCAAAGCCTATATTGTCCTTGACATCATCCCCAAGAATGTTAATTTAATTCTCCAGTGAGGTCATTAAGATTTGTGTTTGATTGACATGAGGAGATTTTGTATTAATCGTGCATGACAACTGGATTATCATCACTACAGTGAAATCACCGTGTTTAGGCTTCCACAGTGTTGTCGGTTTTTCCAACCTGTTGTCACGGCAAAGCTAAGCATCTCTCAGCTCATTCAAAATTCACATTGACTTTTAAGTCTTTGCTTTTCATTGTGAACAGGAAATCTCAAAAATCATTCATTTCCTCTCCAAAAAGCCGGGCTGGGCTGTAAGGTTTAAAGGCAAATGGATGGACATAAGAGGAATGTACCATATGTAATGCAGCACTGCAAGCCCAATAAATGCAGATGAAGGCCATGTTTCTGGATGTGCCTCCCGACAGTGGATGTGCCAGAACTCACCATTTGCCACTACTGACTTGATTGGTTGCCACTTTTGTCACACGAGATGTGTGGGAGCCTCTGCTTTAAATACAGGAGCAGCTGTCGAGTAGTGTCTTTCAGTGCAAAGACAAAGAAATGTAATGATGCCTGTGCGATCACAGATGACCTGTAATGATCTGTAAAGTGAACAAAAATAAACCACACAAATATGTATCTAAATGCACAAATACAGGACTGAATATATATAACTGTATTGTAGAGTAAGACACTGTTCAGCTTGGCCTTGAACAGATTTTCTTCTTTTTTTTTTAGCTTTCACTCTTGCTTATTTATGGATAGGTCATATTTCATCCTCCATATGTCAAGAGATACTAAATGAAAATAAATTGCAGCAGCATTTGCACACAAATCAAAACGTCATTTTCAATCCATACTGAACATAAAATAACAACAACAACAACAAAGCAGAATAAAGTTCATACTGAAAAACTGTGAGTCGTATAAACAATTTTTAGTTTTGCAGGAGTGTGGGAGGTCAACTGAATGACGCAGTCTTCATAATTATGATAGGTATGATTAATCCTCACACTCATTAAAGCTCACCTGCTGTTGTTAAATTTAAATGAGTTGTTCCATTGTGAGCCAAAGAAATGGCTTTTTAAGAGACTAATCGTCATCCTTATTGACACTTTGATTTACTGACCTTTTTTTGACACAACGCACAGACAGACGACGCTGACGCTGTGACGCTGTGACGCTACCTGTACCGTACGCCGTGATTCTGTGAGACCGACACTTACTCGCTGCTCCGCTTTCTCTCTTCACTTTCTGTCCTATAGTCTTTTGTTACACATTATTTGCTGCTGATTTGTATTAATCTATCTTATTTTTGATCGCTACCTGTGTATTGATATTTCCTTTGACTTTAGCCTGTTTGTTGTTAGTGTAATTTAGCTTAGCCGTTTGTAGCCTCATTAGCCTATTTTAAATTGTAGCCTCACCTTCTCACTCCTACAGCTAACCTAGCTTAAACTAACTACTACCATGGCTTGTGTTAGCTGTTCTGCTCTTGAAGACAGGGTGTCTCTGCTAGAGAGACGTGTCCGTCAACTAGAGCAGCTCCTTTCTCCTAGAATTACCTTAGATATGACGGGCACTCCAGATAGCGTTAGCCACAGGCTCAACAGCGACCCTGTTAGGGCTAGCTTAGCCTCGTCGGCAGTGTGTGCGGAGTTCGTCCCTGTCAGTCGGCGGAAAGGGGCACGTAAGAGCAAGCAACCGGTTGTGTGGCCTGGTCTGCAGTCGCCTCTCCCGACTGCAAACCGGTTTTCGACTCTTGCTAGCCCCGTTGTTAGTCCTGTTCGCCCGCGTGTCTCCCCCGCTCCCGCTGACAGGGCTAAACAACGCACTTTAGTCATAGGGGACTCCATCACTCGCAATGTCAGATTAGCTTCGCCAGCCAATGTTTACTGCCTACCTGGGGCCAGAGCCTCCGACATAGAGGATAATCTTAGGGTGCTGGCATCACGCAGGGAGAAACAGGGGGCTCAGGCACATTCCACACCTAGTTATAGCAACATTGTCATTCATGTCGGCACCAATAACATTAGAATGAAGCAGTCTGAGGTCACCAAAGCTAGTTTAGCTAGGACGTTTGAGTTTGCTAGAAAGATGTGTCGGCATCGATTAGTTGTCTCTGGTCCTTTACCCATGAGGGGTAATGATGAGGTGTACAGCAGATTAACGTCTCTGAACCGCTGGCTGGCTCGTCACTGTAGTGAGCAGGGATATAGTTTTGTGGATAACTGGTCTTCTTTCTGGGGCCGTCCTGACCTGCTGAAGGCAGATGGTCTGCATCCTACTGGAGCAGGCGCTGCTGTTTTATCTAGGAATATAGACAGGTGTTTACGTCGGGTTTGACAGTAAGACACTAGTGATCGGCAGGTCGCAGGTGAGTAGAGAACCTGCTAGGTCTTTAGGTGGTGCGGTTTTGGAGTCCACTAGCTTAGATAGCTTAGATGATAAATCTAACCAGGAAAATTTGCAGACTTTAGATGCTCAGACTGATAGCCTGATCTACTGCATTGAGACTGTCTCCATTCCCCGCCGTACTATTCACAAGTTTCCTAAGTTTCTAAACCACCATGTACAAATCACCACTCCTGCCACTGGTGACAGTGCTATGTCCCATAAAATACTGAATAAAAGGCCACTTAAATTTCCTAACAGAAACACTAGATGCCTCATTCCTATTAATACTTCATCTATAAGTACCTTGCCACACCAGGCTGCTACCAGCAGCTCCAGGCTCAATATGATCCTCAAATTTGGCTTCATAAATATTAGATCACTTTCTACTAAGGCATTATTGATAAATGACTTGATTCTTGAACATAATCTGGATATGGTTGGTCTATGTGAAACATGGCTTAAACCAGATATGTTCCTGCCTTTAAATGAAGCTTCCCCACCTGAGTATGCCAACGCACATGTTGCTCGGGCTACGAAAAAAGGTGGGGGCGTCGCTTTAATTTATAAGTCTTTCTTTGGTCTAACCTCAGCTCTTAATGTCACTTTTAACTCCTTTGAGGCTGTAGTATTGAAACCTTCTCCAGTAGCTTCTGATCCCCATGACCAGGGAAATAGATTGCAACCACTCCACCTTGTGGTACTTTACAGACCACCTGGCCCCTACTCACAGTTTTTAGATGAATTTGGAAATTTTTTATCGTGTCTTGTCACATATAGTGATGACATTCTAATTATGGGTGACTTTAACATTCACCTAAATAAGGCCTCTGATCCTTTAAATATAGCTTTTTTGGCACTTATTGATACTTTTGGGTTCACACAGTCTGTACATGAACCTACTCACTGTGGTGGTAACACTCTAGACCTGATTCTTTCCCGTGGGATTGAGGTGTCTAATCTGACTATCTCTCCTGTCACATCGGTTATCTCCGATCATTTTCTTATCAAATTTGATGCAACTTTAGCCTGTCCCCCTAAAATTGTTTCAGATGTATCTTCCACCAGACACATAGGTCCCACAACTTTAACTGTTCTTAGTGAGCAACTACCAGAGGTCCTGGCCCCTTTTACGGAAGCAGTTGGTTCTGTTGAAAACTGTACCAGGGATTTAAATACAACCTTGTCTAGTCTCCTTGATTCAGTTGCACCTCTCACCACTAAAATTAAACAGCCAAAGAGGTCCACTCCCTGGTTCACAGACGACACACGTGCTCTGAAGCAGGCCTGTCGGAAATTAGAGCGCAAATGGCGCAAATCCAAATCAGAAGCTCTGTATCTCCAGTGGCACCAGGGTGTTCTGGAATATAAGCATGCACTGTCTACTGCCAGAGCAGCATATTTTTCAAATTTAATCAATAGCAATAAACATAATCCTAGATTTCTTTTTGACACTGTAGCTAAACTCACTAAAAAGCAGCAGGCTCCTAGCTGCTCGCCCTTTACTGCCTGTGAGTTTCAGAATTTTTTCTGCAGTAAAATTGATGAGATTAGATTAAAAATCAGTTCAGTTTCTCCAGCATCTGCTGCGGAACCGGCTGTGCATCATACTGAGTCTCAGAGAGTTTCTGCTCTGATGAATTTTGACATTATATGTCTTGATTCATTATCTAAGATAGTACTAGCTTCTAAACCCACCACTTGCCTTTTTGACCCTTTACCGGGTAAACTTTCCAAAGATCTCTGGCCAGTCTTGGGCCCTGCAGTGCTGAATATTGTGAATCTATCGTTGACGACTGGCACTGTTCCTTCTAGCTTTAAAACAGCTGTGGTTAAACCTTTACTTAAGAAACCACACCTTGATCCTGGGTCTTTAGGTAACTATCGGCCTGTCTCAAATCTCCCATTCTTCTCTAAAATACTAGAGAAAGTGGTGTATCAGCAGCTTTCAGCTCATTTAGCTGATAATAATCTATTTGAATCGTATCAGTCTGCTTTTAGGGCCTTTCACTCTACTGAAACAGCACTTGCTAAAGTAGTAAACGATCTGCTACTCTCTTTAGATTCAGGTTCCACCTCTCTGCTCCTATTACTTGATCTTAGTGCAGCCTTTGATACTATAGACCACCGTATACTCATGGACCGACTGGAAAATAGATTTGGAATCTCTGGCCTGGCCCTCAGCTGGTTAAAATCTTACTTATCTGACAGAACTCAGTGTGTCTCTTGTAATAATACTGTATCAGCCTTTTCTGATGTGAAATATGGAGTACCCCAGGGTTCTGTTCTTGGCCCCCTGCTTTTCTCTCTTTATATTTCTCCTCTTGGCCAAATTATTCGGAGCCATGGAATTAATTTTCACTGTTATGCTGATGATACCCAGCTATATGTGCCTATAAAAGCTGATAATGCCTCTCAAATTAGGGAACTAGAGATCTGCTTGTCTTCTGTTAAAAGCTGGATGTCTCAAAACTTCCTGCTTCTTAATTCAGACAAAACTGAGATGCTGGTTATTGGCCCGGCGCGATATAGACACCAGTTCGATCATGTGACTATATCCCTTGACAACTGTGTTATCTCTCAAAATACAACAGCCAAAAATCTAGGTGTCACACTTGATCGTACTCTTTCCTTCGATCAGCATATTAAAGACATTACAAAGACCGCCTTTTTTCACCTACGCAATATAGCTAGGATTCGGTCTTTTCTTTCCATGGCAGATGCTGAAATTCTAGTCCATGCCTTTGTTTCTTCTAGACTAGATTATTGTAATGTTTTGCTTTCAGGACTACCGCGTGCTAGCACTAAAAGTCTGCAAATGGTTCAGAATGCTGCAGCTAGAATGCTGACCAATTCGAGAAGGTTTGACCATATTACCCCGGTTTTAGCCTCCCTTCACTGGCTCCCTATTCATGTTAGATCAGACTTTAAAGTTCTCTTAATGACTTATAAAATTCTAAATGGGCTAGCCCCCTCATACCTGTCTGATCTTCTTAACCCTTATATTCCCTCCCGTGCTCTGCGTTCTCAGAGTGCAGGGCTGCTATCTGTCCCCAGAGTCAAAAAGAAGTCAGCAGGCTGCAGGGCCTTCTCCTATCGGGCCCCTTTCCTCTGGAACAACCTCCCTATTGATATTAGACAGGCTGACTCAGTTGAGGCCTTTAAATCCAAACTAAAAACTCATCTTTATGCCTTAACTTTTAACTAGCATATTATTCTGGTTCCATTTTTCCCTCGGCGGGTTGGGTCAGTCTCAGTGCATCAGTTAAGATTAATAGTTAGTAAATGTTGTCCATGATGTCCTGCCGACGAGATTACTATTAACTGTCTTAATATCGTTGCATCACTTTAACTGTGTGTTCTTCCCTCAAGCACATTAGTGCCCAGGCTGTGCTTCTCTCTCTCTCTCTCTCTGCTACTGTCTCTTACTGCAGGGTTCTGCCTCCAGAGCTGGAGAGTCTCCTGCTGCTCCCATGATCCAGCTCAACCCATGATGCGACAATAATTAAAACATTTACTAGTGTTATTGATAGTGTTAGTGCTATTAATGTACTATTGTTTGTTATTATTATTCCTTTAGCTGTAATAATAATTATTACTATTATTATTATTATTACTACTACTATTTACATTTTGACTTAGTCTGTGTATTTGCAAGGTTGTCTTTCTCCTACCCCATTCCCCCACCCCCCTCTCTTTCTGTCTACACCCAACCGGTCGAGGCAGATGGCCGCCCACCTTGAGTCCGGTTCTGCTCGAGGTTTCTGCCTCTTAAAAGGAAGTTTTTCCTTGCCACAGTCGCCTAGTGCTTGCTCATGGTGGGATCTGTTGGGTTTCTCTCTGTAAATTTTATAAGATAAAGAGTACGGTCTAGACCTGCTCTATATGTACAGTGCCTCGAGATAACTTCTGTTGTGAATTGGCGCTATATAAATAAAATTGACTTGACTTGACTTGACTTTAGTACTTTTACACACTGGTGAAGTTTTTAATATCACCGACAAATGTCTTAACAAATTAATTTACTGCAAAATACCAAGTTCAAGTTCAAGTTTATTTGTAGATTAGCTCCTCATATGACAGCTGTTTACAGTGTGAATGTAATGTTAAGGACTTTTCTTACTTCCGGTGTGCTTTAATATTTTCTAGGCCTTTCTCAGTGTTTAGAACCATAAAGACCTCCTCAGTGTTTCACAGTGGGTTAGTTTAGCCCAAACTGTGACTGATATTGGACATGTGGTTAGTGGACTCTACTCTCTGTTGTCAGGAAAACCAAGATCTTCTAGATAGGGATGTAGAGAAAGATGTAAACTTAAGCAATACTCTCCCAAAACCAGTTTCAGCTTAGGAAGTAGAGTCAGGGACATGACATTTTAATATTGAGTAGGTAAGAAGATGTGACAATTGTTAGGCTTGAGTGACCAATAGGGTCTTTGCACATAAGGGGTTTATACAAATATAATATAATTTGGCCTTATTTGGAGTAAGGTATGGAAAAATGATGCGATCAGATGATGCTTGGAGATATATACTCCCTATCTGACAAAACATCTTCACAGAGTTGGTGTGCCACCACTGCAATCACTCATCATTTTCTCCAGCTTGCAAGAAATACTTCTGCCTGAGACATCTTATCTCTGTGATCGTCTTTTCTTCAGCTCACTAGATTTTCATCTCAAAGTTATTTCGAAGGCTTTTGAACAAGCGTCTCCTCTGACATCAAATAAACTATGTGTCACGTGTGACCTCTGGAGTCTGCTGCACTTGAAATTAATTTGCAAATCAATTGAAAGTTTGAGTCATTTACACTCGTATAATCTTTATTTCATAACAATGTGAACACCAGAAACATCACCTTGACTGCCACTCTGTCTGTCTCCATTCAAGTGTGAATGGCAGCTTCACAAAGTGGCACTTAGTGTCATTTCAGATTACTTTCCTCTGTGTTCTCGACACGCAGCTGCAAGAGAGGCTTGTTCACATGTAACTACGCTAAAAACAAGAGATCAGACAGAAACAACATTCTGTGAATCCTATTTTGGGGCGGATTTACAGTTTAAAGCTCTGCAAATCCCTCTGATCAGACGATCAACATAAGGATTTGTCTGGGGCACATCGTGAGAAGAATGCTGTGTCGTCAGGTTGCAATTTTGAATAATAATCAAGGCTAATTGCTGGGCATTGCATCTCATCATGCAGCAATTGTGACATTGTAATTTAAACAACTTCAGCCTCCTCTTGTCCAACAATCATCATTTTCTTCTTCGTCCCGTCCTCACTAATAACCACCACACTTCACAAAGCAAGGTCGTCAGGGGTCTCACTTGTGCTGATGGAAATAGCCCAATTAACAGAGGGTTCCAGGCCCGGGATTCCAGCTAATATAGTTTTCCATCATCCATATCCTGATGATGTAGACACACACGCACACACACACAACAACAACCTTTGTCTTAAATAGAAGCACAAAGGCATATCCTTTTATAGTCCTCCCCCTATTGTTGGCAGTGTGGTTGGGCATAGAAGGAGAGGGGTGAAGATGACACCTGTGGACAGTGGATAAAGGGACCAAGCCTCTAATCGGCCACCTCCAGCCACAGTGTGCTGGACACCCTCAGCTGTGTCAGTCCTCTCCTGTTGTCTCCTGAGAGCTTCTTGCAATGGCCCCTAAGAAGAAGGAAGACCCCAAACCTGCAGCACCAGTGGCTCCAAAGCCCCCAGAGCCTGAGCGCCCCAAGACCCCAGAGTTTGACCCTGCAACAGTGACGGTAAAAGAACTAAATCAGTAATATTATGGAATGCTGGGAGACTGTTTAGATGAAGATGGATTAGAGCAGTGCTTAAAATAATAGCATTTCTATGTATCTTACAGTTAGAATTATTGCTAATAAGGATGAATTCATAGAAATTGTTCAATGGTGACCAGCCATAACAGTGTTCAAAGAGCATCAGAGACCCCATGTGACCTGAACTTGGCAGTGCAAGCAAAACAGGACTGTGCATCCATTTGAGTGGGCTATGGTTATCTTGGCTATTTGTATAATATTCATAGCTATTTTACAGCTTTACAGAATATCTGTTAAAGTTCAAACAGGCATAAGCAATTGTACTATACAGCCAAGAAGGCTGTGACTGCTTGCTGAAGTCCAGAGTCAAACTGGCTGATACCGCACATTATGGAAAGATCTTCTGCTGACTTGGCCCCTTCTCAATGGATAAATGTTTTCCTGGTTTGAACGAGCCGCCATGTTACAATGGAGCGCGGTTAAAGCCACAAAATATGATTTTCATTATGTCTGTGAATAGCAGACCACCCGCACCATTCCTCTGAGGGCAAAAAAGGGATGGAAAAACCGGGAGGAAGAAAAATAGAGATAATTATATCCATTACCATCTGTCTTTAAGCATGCTTAGATAAGTGTTTAGATAATATTTTTGCAAAGCTTCAGGGAGGGGATGGGGTTTTGTAGATATCCACACATCTGACAAAAAGTGAGGGCAGCATCTGATGGGAGGCCAAAGTATACATGGAGTATAAATAGTCAACATTTGTCATGGGTATTCAGAACAATGATGTATTTTTAGACTTTGAATAACACATTAAACAGGAGTGCAATGTAGATTGTATAACTGAACTGTCACACAGATACAGTAGCTTTTTCTGCTAAAGAACACTAACATACCATGTTGTAGTATTGAACTGACCTTAAACTTTGAAAAATACAAACACAATAGCAGCACAGGTTCTGATTAAATGCATCGCAGTAATTCTTAATCTGAATTGTGTAGGACTGTGGGACTGTTGAACACGTTTACCCAAATATTCAACATAATCATTATGTTGTGAATCACTAACCTCGCTGGTGTTAATCGCACCAGAGGTTCTTTGCCACATACTGCGTCCAAAAATACTCATACGAATCCGTCAGTAGCTGATAGTATACATATTGTAAGACAGGGGTATTAGACCCAAGGTCACCGATAAACAATGCACTGTGATCAGAACAGATGCAGGCTGTAACTCAATCTGCTGGAATGGCAAGGTCAGGGGTTGTTAATTTCTTCCAATCCCATTTGCTTACCTTGTGAGCTGTGCTCGCTTACTCCTGAATAAGCAGCAGCATCTAACGACCTTGTTTGCTTTGTCTCCTTTCAGCTGGAATTCACCCCTGAGCAACTTGAAGGTAAGGTTGAGGTTGTTATTACAGTTGTCATTTGTGTTGTATGGGCTGACTTCTATTTATAGAGGGAATGAATGGTTTGTGTGATTGTGCTCTCCATTAGTGTGTGAGAAATGCTCAACAGCAGCTGATGATGAACAGTGGTTGGGGTTATTATTTTAAAGTAAACACATCCATCTAAGTCAATCCCTTGACTTAGATGGATGTGTGGAAGCGTAGGTCAATCAATATCCAGTTGGACATCTTGGAGTTTGACTGTTTCTGGTTTTGTCTTTAGTAGAGATACTTTTTATCCGAGGCATGACGTCATGCATCACTTACTTTGCTATGCATGCAGCAATCGTCAAGGCCTCTCCTCGAAGAGTCTGCATGCGCTCTTCACAACAAACTGAGTAGAAATCAAAAGAAGGGATAACTAGTTTTTATTTTTGTTCACAGATTTCAAAGATGCTTTCCAACTGTTTGACAGAACTCCAACCAACGAGATGAAAATCACTTATGCCCAGTGTGGTGACCTGATCAGGGCTTTGGGCCAGAATCCTACCAACGCAGAGATCATGTATGTCCTTGGAAAGCCCAAGGCTGAAGGTTGGTAGTATGCACTTCAGTATACTGAGTGATTCCCCCTGTATGTACGTGGTCAGGATACTGAATTCTGGTTCAAAGGCAGCATCCGTTGGAGACAGAGAAATGTTCAAATAAAGTCAAGCTCTGGTCTTGGGTGAAGCTTTTATTATTTTTTCTTTGGTAAAATCAGCACTTTCATTATTTTCCACAGACATGCAGACCAAGATGCTTGACTTTGACCAGTTTCTTCCCATGCACCAACACATTTGCAAGGCCAAGGACCGCGGCACATTTGAGGACTTCGTGGAGGGTCTGAGGGTTTTTGACAAGGAGGGGAATGGCACAGTCATGGGAGCTGAGCTCAGGCACGTCCTGGCAACACTGGGTGAGTGGAGCAGTCATACCGCAAACAGATTTTTAGAAAGCTGGCGTTATAGGAATACAAACTGAGCTGAGACATTTCTTCTGGTCTCTTCCTGATGGACCACAGGTGAGAAGATGAGGGAGGACGAGGTCGAGCAGCTGATGCAAAACCAAGAGGATGCTAATGGATGCATAAATTATGAAGCTTTTGTAAAATACATTATGGCATCCTAAGAAGGGTACATGTGTTTCAATTATTATCATTCTGGTGCTGCATAACTCTGCACTATAAAATCAATGAGTGACTAATGAGTTGGTGTCTCCTTCAACTCAAGATCCTGGATTGAGAGATCTTGACCTCAGAAGATCTTTATGTTTCTGTATATCCCATCCTGTATATTTATCATTTCCATGTTTCTCAAATGGATCTATAACTGCATCAATATTTCACCTTGTTTTTCTAAGACCACTTGTGTTGATGCTGTGCACGCATTGCACATTGCCCTTGTTCATACTGTAGATCATGGTAAATAAATGAATTCATTTTGATGGTGTTCTCTTTTTCAAAATTACTTTTTTTAAATTAGAAATTTAAAAAAATATCTTCTTTTATTGAAAACAAGTTCAAGTTAGTATGTCATTGCAGTTGTACAGCTCCAATGAAATACAGTTTCTCTCAGGATCATAGCATGAAAAAATCACATAACATTTGGTGAGTCAAAAACCAAATCAAGTGCAAAACAAACAACAATATATAAATCTACACTCAGATCCAATCAATGGATATCATCATCTGAGGGAAATGTGAGGAATAGTAGTATTTCCTCTCTTTGGCCAGCAGAGAGAGCTGTCACTCAAATAATTTCTTCTTCATTCTGAATTTCAGGATTCAGTAAACACAGTGGGAAAAGAACAACATGCCATTCTTATCCTGAAAGTCTGGCTGTGGCTTCTTTAGAACAGATTCTCAGCTCTGGTGGGGTTTAACACACAAATAAGAGCGTAATAATAAACCTCTAAAATTCACCTGTCACTTCTCATCAAGCCCACAGAACTCAAAGTCAATCAAATTCAAATTTCCATTTGATCCAACCAGTGGCACAGTTACAATCACATTGCTGATGAATCTATATTAAATAAACACTTCAAGTAAAGACTCATAATCAGCCTAATTAACATGACTGCTTGAAGCTTTCTCCCTCAAAAATGCAAACACACGTGCATACTTCTGGCTGATGAATAACCTCTCTCTTGTCTCTCTTTTTGTTTGAAACTCAAATTTCCAATGAACATGACGCAACTTTTTCACACAGCTGAAAATGATGGATTTGTGTTGCAAAGCTGGTTGAACCTTTAGTTTTTAGTCCTGTCTGTTAAACCATGAAATATCTTCTTTCTTTCTTTTTTTTTTGCTGAGCTGTAACCTGGTAGCTACTAACACAAATATCTGTAGGTTTGTGTTGACTGAGCTGACAGTGCTTAAGCTATGACTCAAAAGTGTTTTGATAGAGGCCAAAGATAGTTAGCCCCTTAAGGTTTCCCCCCATGTATCCCATCAAGTAGGCATAAGGTTGGTAAAATCATCCCTTTCTGCTAACAGTATCAAAGCCTACGTGCTGTTCATTAACTTGTTTCAACCTCTCACTGAAGCTACAGTATGGGATGTTTACACTGTAGTAACATAAAATAAGTCTGCACCATCAGTCAAGTTAAAATATTTTAGATGTTGTGTGCATCATTTTATATACATATCCACAAAACGAATGCACGTTTTGCATCTTTGCAAACAGATTTGAACAGTGTTTGGCTGCACAGAATGTAATGACTGACTCACCAGCCTTGTTAGGGGATCAGCTAATTTGGAAACAAATCCATCCACACTGTTTTAATGTTAACATTAATATGACCTTAGCCTTCACCACAAATAGCTTTTTCAAGCACTTCTCCTTCACTGGTCTGCTGACCTTCATCGCACCACGTTATCTTTGCCAGTCAGCTCTCCACTTCCACTCTGAACGTCAGGTTATATATTTAGCCATTATTTGTGCACAGCCAATTTTCCACTGGACCTCCAGGATGGCACCAGTTTATGGTTGCTGGGATATTTTGACTCAACTGCTGAGCTGCAGTAATTCAGTAAAGCGGCTGTATCATAATGAAATCATTTCCTTAATGTCATTCCAGGTAAAGAGCATTGCTGTTGTTGTTAAAGTGCATTTTAATCTTACTCAACCCCAGCTCTCAAGGATTCATCCTTATGGAAAATATGATGCTGAAATAAAATGTTCTCATTTTCCATTCTTTGCTTTGGCTTGATTGACTTGATTAATTAGACAGAAACTGTATTCAGTGTTCCCTTTGCATATTTATTGGCTAAAGGATTGAGCTCAAGTATATAATTCTACTGGCTCCTCTGATTTTCAGCTTCAGTGCCACAGACATAAAATAAGCCCAAATGCAGTCCACCATACTTCTATTAAGAGCATCAGCTTAATAATGTTTCCCATTAGTGAATGATTTGTTGGCAACAGGTGCTTCATGGAACAGTTATTTTGCTTTCATAGCAGTGATTTACAAGTTGAACATTGTAACATGGTCTCTATCCAATGACGTTATGAAGAAAAATATTTACTGTCTGGTCAGAATTTTCTGGGGTGGGGATGGAGGCTATTGTGATCTCAGTATTTTTAACATCCTGGCTTGAGCTTGAACGCAGGCTGTTTTAAATTAGTATACAAGACCTGCCTTGTCAGACTTGACAAACCTCCTCAGGAGACACAGAAAACATTATACAGCTGTATTCACAGGCTGAGCAGTAATCCCAGTGACAAATAAACTGACCTTTATGAGTAAAATCAACAGGCTGCTCCTCTAAGGCTGCCATTCAGGAGCTCAGAAGCAGGGATTCCTCAAGTGATTAATCAACCTTATCATAGTGTTTTTTGTGTTATGGGGAACACCTAATCATAACATTATAAATGATGAACCATTGCTAAGACTGAAGTGGTAGCCTCAGGCTGTCATGCCAGTCATTTATTTTTAGCTGAGGTAATGACTGGTGAAGTGCAGTTCAATATAAACATAAGGGAGCTCGGGGCAAACAATCCACAATGAAGTGCAGATGCTCGCCTCTGGCATTGGTGCACTGTAGAATATCTCAGATATTGTGTGCCTTTCATACTGTTGTCAACCATCAAAAGCATTAATTGTCACAACAAGCCTTTATTAAGCTGCATCAGAGTCCTGGCTAATTGTTTGGGGATGTATAACTCATTGAGTCCTGAGGGTTCTGGGCACAGGCAGTAGTTTCTGCTCCATTTCATCCCAGCCCAGCCTGAAATGTATGAAACTGTTTCTACATTCATATTACATAACCTAGCGGGCGCTCTCTTGGGGCATCTTCCCTTCCATTGCTAAAAACTATATTTACAAGTAAGCAAATTACATGCCACAGTTATAGTGAAAGCTCAGCGGTCTACTCTATCATAAGAAAAATTACTTGATTGAATCATTACAAACATTCTACATTTCTTTCATGCAGTGCTTGGAGATAGGAGAGATAAATAGCAAATGAATCAACTAAACAGATCCTATTAGTGCAATTTGTGGCTAATGTCAAATTGCCCAGTGTAACTGAATAGACATAATGCATCATAGGCTCTGTCAACACCGATCACTGTTGTTTACGAGCCCCCTCGAGAATATGAGACCTTAAACATGAAAAGCCAAAGAGCAAAAAATAAGAGTATCATTTTAATTTAAATTGATGTTTTTTTCTTTTCACATGTACATGTACAAATGTATATCAGTAACACAATGATACATCATTTACAGAGACATTAGCTTCCTTTTCACCAAATAAAATGCATTTCCTTTTGTTCATAAGGCAACATGGGTGATTCAACAAAGAGTTTTCCATAAAATCAGTAGGTCAAATGTACAGTTATAAGTAAGCAAATCTGACATCACACGGCACTGGATACATTTAATCATGTACATTAAATGGTGTACAAAATAACATCAACAAGATTTGGTTTACAAAGTGCAGTGGGAACAATAGAAATATGTGGACAATAAAAATTCTGTATGTTGGTAAACATGGTTTGTCTCTTTGGTGAGTTTGAAATAGAGTTTGTAATAAAGTTTGAATAAATGACTTGTTCACTTATTTATGTATGAAAATAGTTCACAACTATTCTATATTGTACTTTTTTGTGTTTATGATGAGGTCATGGCAGCGCGTAGAGCATTACAGCTGCACCAGTTATGACGCTGGACTCAGAAAAAAATATTTACATTAAAATCACTTTGGATGATCAACATTTGATATAACAGACAACATCAGTCCACTTGAGCAGCACATCACCAAAAAAAGTCTGCAGTAATGTAAAAGTTTACAAAATACAAATTTGAAATGCACATTTCAAAATAAAGACTGATGAAATAGTTTACGTTCTATACAACATCCTCAAATACATTTGATCACAGATCTCACAAAAATTCAGTATATTTAATTTTACTTTTTAAATTTTACAACTGTAGATCCAGTGGATCTAAATCCTGTATCAAATAATTTTAAAAGTATAAACAGATAAATAACAAACAAATAAATAAATACAAACCAAACTAAAACATTATTAATCTAAAATTTGCTCAGTATTTTGGGGAATATGTCTATTCACTTTCTTGCCAAGAGTTGGGTGAAAAGATCAATACCGCTCTGATGTTTCAATGCTAAACATGACTCTATAGCTAGGAGCCACTTAGCTTAGCATAGCTAGTCTGCTCTGTCCACAGATTACAAAATCTCTCTTTAAGTTTGATTGTTAGAATGCTACATCTTGTTTGTTAAATCGATACATAAACCAAGGTGTAAAAACAACAACGTGTGGTTTAATGGGGAGCGATATGTGCAGAGCTTGCCTTAGCTAGGAGCAATGATTTTCTCAAGCCTTACTGCCTCTACGAGGTTGCTAGGCAACCATCAGAGACTCATTTGGACAGAACCATGCTAGCTGAGCTAACCATTTGCCAGTTGTAACTTCTTAAAAAAATAACCAAACACAAAAGTGTTATTGACCATCTCATCTTATTCTTGGCAAGAATGTGAATGAGCATATATTTCCAAGTTATCCTGTTAAACATTCTTCATTATACCTCCTGCCAGACCAATATAGTCTCCTTACCGAATGTAGGGACACACAAAGGAACGTCAGTGTCAGAGCCTTTGATTCTTTGTAATTCTATTCAAGGCTAATATTTCATCTCACCTTGCTCTCCCTTTGTAGAAAACTGCAGTATGCTGATCAGTTGTTGCAGCTCTGGGTCACTCAATGGTTTAATGTGTACAAAAAAAAATAGAATCATATAGGTGCTGAACACAATGAGGGAATGTGTTTTCTGAGGGAGGGATGAAAGAATGTTTCATCCCTACAAGAGAACGGCAGAATCTATAAGGAGCACTGAAGCTGTTCCTAAGTCTTTATACCTTTATGTTGTTCACGTAATGCTGGTTTTTACTTTAATATGTCACCCATCTGCAGACGGTTGTTGCCAGTGTTGCTGTTTGAGCAGCCTGTGCAGATGTAAAAGTTACAGCTCTGCGGTATGTTGATCTGACCAGGGCAAGTGTTCAGGGAAGCGATTGGTGCTCACTTCATCAAGCCTCTCTTCTCCTGAACCAGCAGCTTAGTTGTGACACTGATTACGAGAAAGCCACAAGGATTTCATAAGGCCAAAAGAATTTAATCTGCTTCCAGTGTGCCAGCATGATAAATCCATGCATGGCACTTACCGCACACATATATAACTTAAATGACTTCAAATCACTTCCCCAGCTCCATAAAATAATATACTGTATATATAATCTTATCTATAATGCATTTAGAAGAGTGCTTTAATTTGAAACTCCTCATCCATCGACCTCAGAGAATTCAAAGACATGACACATTAATCTTTACGTTCACACCCTCCTTCTCTGTGGAGAAAACAGCAAAATCCAACAAAGGGGCAGTGAAGAACAGTGGTGGAGACAAATTGCTGGAACACAGCATCAGAGAGGAAGTTTAGCCTCTGAACAGTGTATTACAAGACTAAAAGTTCAACATTGTATAAAAAAACAGACTTCAAGGAGATGACTCCTCTTGTTTGTATAAAATAGTCTGCTCACATTGACCTACACATAGTCCTGTTCATATTGTGTTTTTGTGAATACCAATTATTCACTTCACACTAAATTATTTTGAATCCCTTTTCACTACAGAGAGCAGCGACTCTTTTCAACCTTATGCCTTTTATTCTGTACAGTTTCTCTCTCTCTCTTTTTTTTTTTGATATTTAATTCAGGTGAACCCTCTTCTTCCCCAAAGCTTCTTGCCAAGCTGTCAAAAGCAGCTGTTGATGCAGAGGAGCAGTTAACTCAAAGAGCATTTTTGCATTTTGATGTTCATCCGTACTCAGTACAAATGGCTGTTTTGGCCACCTTATGAATAGCATCCTAGTCAATTACACTGTACTCCCCTCAAAGTGACAATGGAGCCACATGCCTACAAGTGTATGAAGTATCTTGCTGCAAATCCTCTGAGATTATCTTGCTCCACTAATAACCACAACCACTACAGTGTTCTTACTGCTGTCATCTTACTGCACATAAGCAGCTTATGAGCAGTAAGATGACAGCAATAAGAACCTTGTGAGATCAGATGATAAGACTTGTTGTGATGTGACATTTTGATGATGACAATGTCTTTTAAATATGCCAATCTCTAGAAAAACTCATTCCTCATGTACAGTATGTTACGGGACTTAAATCCTCCAAGAATCTTACGTGTCCATTTAACTTCATATAGGCTACAGTTAAAATGTACATTTGGGTGCTATTTATTTTGTTCACCAGACAGCAGAAATTGCCCAGCTCTTCATTCAGACTGGACACACTGTGGCCTTGTCAGAGGAAAAAGTCTGTTCTGTAAATCACTTCATTATTTGCACTGGAAAAAAAGAGTAAGTCTGTTCCCTCAGATGCTGTAGGAGAGATTTCAGTTATGTGCTGGTTTCCTCCGGTCACACAGCTGTGGTCTGTTTGATGCTGTGGAAGCTGATCCTGGTTGGAGACGTGGGGATGGACATGGCTCGTGCCACTCGCACTCGAAGGGCGTGGTTGTCCTGCCACCGATGCCAACGTTTCCTCACTGCAGAACGGACCTGAAACGTTGAGGAAAAAAAGTGGTGTTATTGTCGTGTTGTTGTTGACCGTGATCTTTTGTTTTTTTTTGGGGGAAACTTTCTTGCTAAGAGTTAGATGAGAAAATTGGTACCACTGTCATCTTTGTCCATTGAATGTGAAGCTAGCAGCCTGGAGCACTTTTAAAGCTCACTAACCAACAAGTTACTTTTTCAGTTTTAAATTACTGAGCTTCAGAAGCACTGGTAGAATTGTCTTTCTTTTGTTTGGCTTTCATGCCAATGGCTAAATGAGAAGGCAGTTAGCTTAGCAAAAGACAGAAAATCAAGACTGAACAGCTAGTGTGGCAAGCACGGTTAGCCTGGCTCTGTCACAAATAGTTGGTTTTATACTTTAATTTGTGCACAGATGAAATAAATAAGATACAACATGTTAATTTGTGAGTTTCAAAAGTTTTGGTTGGCAGATTTCTGTTTTTAACTTTGAGCAGAGCCAGGCTAGCTGCTTTCCAGTGTTTTTAGACTTTATGTTAAGTTAGCTGTTTCCTAGCTGTAGCTTCATACTTAATAGACAGATATGAGAGTTGTATCAATCTTCTTGAAGATAAGAGGAAGATCTTTTCATCTAAATTTTGGTGAGAAAGTGAAAAGGCTCACTTGAGTGTTGAATCCTACAAACAATCCAGATAGAATGGAAGGGCAATGTGTACTGTAGGTAGAACTTCTTACTGAACTTACAATTCTGGGTTTATGGAAACAACAATTTGAAAAGAAGAGTAAAACAAGAAACAACAAAACAAGAAAACTAGTTACATCTATGTAAGCAGTGAGTCAAAAAATCTAAATGTCCGCTTCTCCACTCTTGAGTTTCAATTATTCGAGGGCTGGGAGAGAGCTGCAACAGGGTCCTTCATTTTTCACAATTACTGACAAATGTGTAATTCTTGTAATAGCATTAATGACTTTCGAACAGCTGGATATCCAGCGATTTGCTTTTATTTTAATTAGACGAAAATGACGGAGCTAAATTAATGATTTTAGCATATTTTAGGACCATCATCAAATTTCTACCATCTGATGAAGCAGAAACTGTTCCTACCTGATCCTACCCTTGTTTGAACCTTAAAAATTGTATCTAGGAGGTAAGTTAGAAAAACATTACTGTACTAATTAGGGGAATCTATTTGGGATTTTATTAAGGTCATATATCAAGAAAACACATTTCACAATTGAATGAAAAACTCAAATGGCTCACCTCTCCATTTAGAAAGCAGTAAAACACTGACACAAAGAACCCCTGCAGAATAAGACACATTACAGTTAGAAGTAATACATGTGGCAGTATTGTTTAATGGCCCCTTAATTAGACATAAGAGAATTCAGATGCTGCAGTCATGAAATAAAAAGGCAAAAAAAATTATGTGTTCAATTTTAGGAGCGAATCTTGCCATGCCAAAAATAATTCTTGACTAGGAAACTCTACTTGAAATCCTGTTTTTCTCCCACTGAGTCTTACATTTAAGCACAGAAGATAGAAAGATTTTAAAAAAAATGGCCACAGAGCAGAAATCATACCCACGTGGCCCTGTTAATCCTGACAGCTGAGAGCACTGAACATGAGGCGGGAGGGCCATATAGTGTGTAAGCACAGCCAGGATGCTACTTCAAATCATCTTCCCACAACAAGGCGTATAACCTGAGAAGTCATCCTGAAAGAAGTGATACAACTCTGCGATAAAACGCACAATGAAATCAGTGTGATTCACATTGTCCACTATGTAGACTTTGCGTGTGGGGGGTCTCTAGGCCAATGTCACATTGTATCATTATCCTTATTCTCACCTGAAAAGACTGTAAAAAGGAGTTAAAATAGATGAAAACAATTTGTGAGATGTCGTCCTCCCCCGGATTCACAAAGAACAGCATGTAGGTGATGCCCAGCAGAGGTAACAAGACCAGTGTTGCTTTCACGGCTTTTCTGTGAAGACAAGGACAGAACATCATTTATAAAATGACTAAAATAAGAACTTGGATTTCATCTGAGTTGATTTTAGAAAATGCATGATCCTGCGTCAGTGGCAGAGTGCGAAAAAACACACCCACCAACACTTTGCTTCCCCACACACATTATTAAGAAGTCTAGTTTGCAAGATGGCCGAGGCACTCTTTATAAAGGGTTTATAAGATGCACTGTAACTGATGGCTTAATAAATAGTTATAGTAGTCATTTACTTAAGCTTTGATCAGATCAGTTGTAAGCAATTATCAAGAACAACTTATGAATTTCCAGGTTGTGAAAACTACCTTTTGATGGTGTTAATCTTATTATTTGGCACTGTAGTTGTACATTTTCATAATGCATTAATAAAGACTGCGTTTAAGTCATCAGGTTGTAGTTAAAGTCATAAATACATATCTATGTAGTTGTTAATGTTCATACATGGTAATAAATAGATGTTTGCTCTAATGTTCCGCAGGTCGATTTGAGTGGGTTTTTTCTTAATGGAATACAGAGCTAGCTGAAAAGACAAAGCAAGTGTAATGCTGGAGGAGGATAAACATCAACCAATTGATTTTTTCTCTCAACTTGGAAACGCAAGATGTTTAAAATTAAGACACATTCCCTTATATAAAATATGTTTTCTGCTCGTGCTCTTGACATGTTCTGAACCCTATCTTTCCTTGTCAAATTCACTCCATTGTTTATCCCATTCACACAATTCTCTAGTAAAACCAGCAGCATTTTAAAAGGGACTATTATCTTGAATTTCGAAGTCAACAATTTTATGACTGACGCTCCAATCCTCCACTCACTTAAATCTGCATGGCTCACATCAGCATATCTGTCACCCAACAACCATAAATCCAACTCTAGCCTGAAAAGCCTGAATTGAAGTTGTCTGAGCTGTGACATTGTAAACACTCCAAATGATCCCTCAAGGAGAAAAATGCACTTGACACAGTCATAAAGGGCAAGAAAACAAACCCACAGTTTTAGTGGTTTTAGGCACAACACAACAACATAAAGCAGTACTGCACTGGCTCACCTCTCTCGAGCACACACCAAATCTCTGCCATTACTCACTCGTCAAGTCCTGTCAGACACATGAGATGTTCTCCACCTCTGGTGGCTGGACTAAATGAAATGGCCTCTTACATGCAAGTACTGTAACTACCTTGTGCTCACTCAGTTCAATTACTTTGTCTAGACTTGAGTATTTTAAAAAAATATGACATGTACATCTACAGCACCATTTTTTAATATAACATACTCCACAATCCTTTCCACTGTCTGCCATGGGCTCTCCTACATGCAACTTAATTCGACCATCTATCCTTGTGCTACAGGAAGTGTTGTGGGAAACATATTGCAAACTGCAACTGAAAAAATAAGCTTGTAAAAGATTAGAAAGCAACACACATCAAAGAAATAGGTTCTAGGGTGTGTGTGATTTATTGTTTTTCATTTACCAACAATAACTGCAATTACAGGCAACACTTAGCCTGAAAGAGGCACAGCAAAATCCATAAAAACGATAATGGATCTGTATCTATTACAGTACTTGGCAGTGATTTGGATTTATTGTCATTAACGTTGGATCCTTTGATCCCCAAATATCCTCTCAGTGAGAAAATACTTGGGGTTGAGCTCACTGATTTGTATTAAATTACATCCAATTATACTGATTCAAATTAGTCTTTCTAAATCTTTCTAAACAGGCTACTTTGATGCTAAAAATGTATTTCTTCACAGCCTTGAAGCACTGCATGTTGTCCATAGAAGAAGCAAACAGAAGGCGTAATTTCTATATCATACACAATCACACACAGAATCAACTCACCTGTACTGTATTGTTTCAGATGTAGTTGAAGCTCTTAGTTTGGTCATGAGAATTCTTACTATGTTGAAGAGGAAAACAAAATTTATCTAGGGAGGAAGGCACAAAAAAAATAATTAGTTTTGAACCCTGTGCTAATGGCTCTCACTGAAATGCACCAAGAGCAATTTTCTGCTGCCAACAACACACTTTGCCCATTAAATGCTGAGTAGGAGCAGCAGAGGGTGACACAAGTCAGAGTCACCTCCTTACTCAACAAGACAATGTCAGAGGAGCACACAAATCAGAACCGGTCACCGCGCTACTACACACTGGTTACAGCTCGTACATAGCCATTAGTGGGGTACATTTCTATCAATACAATTTCTTTTTTTCTTATGTGTGAAAATGCCTCAACCCGTCAGGAAGATTAATTCCACCTTTCGATGGGTTAGTTGCAGGGATGGAAATGGCTTTCATTATGAAACCATTTTCATTTCAGGGGCAAATTTTTTTTTTCATCAGTTTACACCTACAGGCAGACATTAGTGATAAATCTTATGTTAGTGTAAAGTGCGTGTTATAGGAATGAATGGTTCCTACAAACAACGTGGCTTTCTGCTTTGTCGCTTACCAGAAGCACTAGAATAACTGGTCCTTGGTAAATGTAATCCATATATTTTCCAGGTTCTTTACCAAACCAGCATCTGTTGACACAGGAGAAGAAAGAATCAGTAGCATCCAATAAAGGAAGTTTTTCAGAAAACATCAGAGGGACTTGGCTATAGAATCCTTACTGTTCGTTTTCATAATACAACTTTCCAATGGCCCAGGCTACTATTATGGGGAATGGAATACCTGTAAAATAAATAAATAAATAAAAATATTCAGTTAAACAGGTCATTCACAGTTCATTCATGCATTTATTCATTCTCCTCCTGCCATGTTACTAAACTCTCCTGTTGGCCCTGCGACTGGGTGTATACCGCCTCTCGCCCAGTGTCAGCTGGGATTGGCTCCAGGCCTCCTTTCTGCTACCCTCAAAGGATAAACTGCATAGCTAATGGATGGGTGATATCGCTCCTGTCAACTGAGACTCTGCCACGCCCTCCTGTGCTGCAGTAACTGCCTTTAAGCCACCTGATTCTACTGTCCAACCTGTTCCCAAATTCCCTAATCAGCTCTTTGTATTTATTCCCATTTCTTCCCTGTCAATCTCCCAGCCAGACTGGCTGTTGTGCTTTCCACACCATGGCTTTGGTAACATACCTACAAACATCTTTTAGATGGCATTGGAGGCGATGAGTGATGAAGGTGAAAACCACACAATCTATTTGTACAGCTTAATCAAACATAACAAGACTCTGGGCTCTACAGAGTGCAAACTTGGGAAAAAAAAGAAACATGTTCCCATTTTTCTCCCCTAAAAGGCTCACAGTGTCAGCTACAGTAACAACATTTACGCCTGCAGAGACTTCACAGTCATATGACACATCACTCAACAATAACAGCTGCTGCCCACATAGACAGGCGGCAGAGAAATAATGGATATATGTGCTTATACCTGGGTGCTGACTTTATTTAAAACAGGTGCTATACTGTATGTATGAAAACACTGTTAAAGTTAGTTTAGATTACCATATAAAAAGACCAGTACATGTTAAATTCTACCGCTTGCTAAAATGCACAAACACCATTCTCCATTTCATTTAGGGCCAATTTGCAGCTCTCTCTGCTGAACACAGACCACATTTCAGCAGTAATCTGTAAGCAGCGTGAGTTGTTTACTGAATGCAAACCACAAATTAGGCACTCACCATGGCAGTAACATGTTTTGAGGAGAGGACGGTTACTCAGTTGGCTCCAGGGATTTTATTTTATCAAGTCTGATCAAGTGTGGCTGAATCTTCCATGATAAAATAAAACAATCTGAATTTACTGTAGTGTGCTGCCATTAGATTTCATTCCCTGATTTTAAAGATTTTTATGCAATACTGATTTTTTTTTCCAGCATATTAATCTACACTTCTTTGTTTTCATGTTAATGTGGCCTGCGTTTCAGAGTTTATACTTATTTTACAAGCTGCATGTTCAGATGTTTAGATAAAAAGTACAACCTATTGGAATATCTCACTGCTACCCCAAACTAATCAGGACTACAGTTCAAGGAAAGTCTGTTCCTTTAAAACAAGCAGTTGATTCTTGACTTTTTCACCCTGCCGGTGAGCCGCCAAGCTAATTGAGCAAAATATCTCCTAGCTAAACATCATTAGCCAGTGCGCAAATCAGATGTGTTTAAAACAGCAGCTGGACAAAGTGGATCAGATGGGCGTAAAGGTGAGATGATCAGTAAAGTGACTTTGAGTGGAGCTGAAAGAATATAGTACTAAAACTATTTTCATCCCAGCTAACATCAGGCCTCCAGTGGAAGACAGATTTAATCTGCCCTACTTCCATCATTTGCTAATGAATTCTAATTAACAATCTCTCAAGACTAATATCAGTGGCACAATGAGAAATCCAATCTCTTCACTGGCTCATGGTTTCCTGAATGCAGCAGTAGTAAAACTTTAACAATAAGAGACTTTTACTGCACCTGTTTCTATTTCAGACTCTTATCTTACTGTCATATTTTATTCTATGTAATGCATTTTAAACAATCATTCCTTTATCTGATTCTTCTTCAGCCTGTTTCCTCTGCTGTGGTAATATATGAATTCCCCTCTGGCGATCAATAAAGTCATATTTTTTATAACAGGTAAATTGTGATCATCTGTGTTCTTTACACAGATGACATGATGACATGTCACGCAGTAGGTGAAAGGCATCATTTACAGACAGTGAACCTACTATTTTTCAAACATAGAACATCCAGTTTATGCAGCCACAGTGTAAGACTGAATTTAAACAAAGCCCAAGTTTAATCTACACCTGCAGGAGTGATTAGTAAATTTCAAGTACTGATGAGTTGACCTTCCTGAATGAGGCTCTGCAGATAATATAATCATCATAAGAAAAGCTGTCAGTTCCTTAATATCTTAATCATTTTAGGTCATTGTAATTAGATTGATATGTGTGATATGCCCCTTAGGTTATTTCTATTTTAAGGCCAATATGAGTTTCCCAATCATGTCATCCAACTGTCATTAACAATAATATGTTCTGTGCTAGTTATCTATTTATATTTGATTCTTCCTTGTGTTCATAAAGCTCTGTTGAGTCATAGTAGTCTGATGCGGTGAAGTATCTTTTTTTTCTCTCTAAAAGAACACACAACGTCCATTACATAAAAAGAAAGGAAGGAAATGTCAGACTGTCTCACGGAAGCAATGAAGCATGTTTCCATGTGTGTTTTCTGCCTCAAGATGGAATACTCACAGTACTGACACTGTTTTTTTTGGGTTTTTTTTTGGCTCTGTCAACTCTTTCAACTTACAATATGCTTTCTCTAATAATTTAAGTCAAGGTGAGCATAGATAATTTATGTGGACATGACGGGGCATCTGCTACATGTTCAAAACTCATTCTATCGGTGGAAGTCAAGCACAAAGAATGTCATTTTCTACACTTGACTGCTGCTCCGTTCTCTTACGAAATCCTTATCTCCAGTCTGAAGCACTAAAGGGTCTCCCTCCACTTTGCTTGCTGACCAGCCTTCATTTAACTGCTTCCATTCAAGCAAATGCTCACTCTCACTCTCTGTCTTCACATACTGTATGTTAACGATATAACAAATTCTTTCTCATCAGATTTTGCTGGATATATGATTAGTAATGGCAAAAAAATCATGCAAATTCACAACTAATACAAGACATTTATAATAATTCATAGTCTCATGAAGAAGACTGAGAACAGCCTCTAAATGGAACTTAAAATGAGATTGTTGTTGTTTAGAATTCTCTAAAGTGCTGAGTAAATATGAAAACTTGAACATCTGAGCAAACAACATCTGATGATCAAGATTATGTGATATGATCAAAAGCTCAAAAAGAGTTATTAAATGAGCCTTGAGTTTTTTGGGGTTTTTTTCTGTTTCCAAGGTCAAGAATGTACTTTGAAAGCCATTTCATAATCTTGATTTAGAATCACACAACACATATATCTACAAAATCAATTATTATTATTATTCATAATAATTTAATTATTATTAATATTAAGTGTAACTCAGGCTGTAATATTTGCAATTTGCATTAAAATCCATAAGTAAAATGCTGTTTTAATACATTGTCGTGCATAAGAAGGGCCAAACACTTCTATTGTCATTCAGCATTTTCAGTCAAAATCACAAATATTCTAAGTGTACCAAACCATGAATCCTGTGTATTGTACAGAACAAAGAGCTGAGTGTAGCGTTACTAATGCACTGTCAACACAAGCATACTCACACCATCCGATGAAAAGGAAGACCCACTTTCTGAGCTTATCGGTTGAATAGGTCATTACAATGGCTGTGTGAAGGTAACATCCTTCAACAAACATCCAAAAAAAGTTTGTCACCACAAAGTAGTTGTATATCGTCGTAATTAATCGACACCAGGGCTGAAAAAGAGAAAGAAAATACAAGATGCAAAGTCATCAGAAACGCAACCACTTCTCTTGGTGTGTAGTAGTATATCTTTTTGGACTATCTTACTTATCAAGAGTTTTTAATTGCTTTCTATACTCTCTCTTTGAGTAATTATACATTACAACAGCCCATGATACATCAGTGCTCTTACCTCGTTGCTCTCGTGAATGTTGTGATCAATTAGCTGAAGTAAAAACCACATAACGTTCCTCAGTATGAAGGTGGTGATCAGATTCCAGTGGATGATGTTTCGAAGACATCGTATGCTCCTAAACCACAGGTCAAATGGAAGAGATGTTTGATTATCATGCTTTCACAGAGACAGTATTTGTAGTAAAATAAGATTCTAGGTGTGACTATTGCCAGACCTGTGTCATACATAGTCCGGTTAGACTGGAAGTTGTTTCTTATACTGTTTGAGCAGTCGTGTCACTGCAGATAGAGGCTCCAGTAATTCATGAACAGTCTGCAAAGCCTGACATGAAGCCTGTCCAGTCCAATGACTGGTATAAAGATGGATAACGTGACAGCTCCCCAAAAGCGAAGCCAAAATATCTTGACCACTAGTTTCTGTCAGTTCTGTGTTCATGATGTTCTGAAGAGTTTGGGTTTAATTATTTATTTGATGCTAATAAAAGGGGGTGTGACGTCATGATTGACTGCTGTTCAGTTCAGTTCAGTTTCTTCCGCTTATCCGGGGTCAGGTTCACGGTAGCAACAGGCTAAGCAGGGCATTCCAGACATCCCTCTCCCTGGCAACGTTTTCCAGCTCCTCCTGGGGGATTCCAAGGCGTTCCCAGGCCAGATGAGATATATAATCAATATATCAATCACTGCTGTTACTGACTTGTGATTTTGGTCTGGTGGTTGTATTGTCGGGACCTCGATACTGGGGCTCCACCGCCCAAACACTACTTGGGCTCCAAATGATGTCACCCAGCTCAAGATGTATCCTGGATATTTTGGCTTCCTTTTTGTACAGTAGGAGAAAGTGGAGGTGTACCCATCTTTATACAGTAATTGGTCCAGTCCTATCTTTTTTTAATTTACTTAAACATATGCTGAATTAACTATCAGCAGTTCCAATCTGCACTGTATCCACAGATAATAAGTCACACTCAATCTATGACCATGGGTATGTGTCTGTGTGTTCAGATTTGACTCAGTTATGACTCAGAGAAAAAAAGCAGTGTGCTTTGGATGCAAAATGGAGTTTAAGGACTCCCACTACTAAATATTCTTTAACAGAGAGTTTGATGGTCAAAATGCTTTTTCCAGACAATTTTCCATCCTGCCGACAAGATGCTTCTATGGGTAAAACACAAAGTAGCTGGAGACTGTGTCATGAAATCTAAAGAGATTTAATCGTGGAACAAAAATATTGACTATTCTGGTCTTTAATCTAAAAAAAAAAATCAATATTTGCACAGCACAGCAGAGGCTGTTTGGTGTTTGCCTTCTTCCATCGTAACAGATGTAGGTGCATGTGTGTGTATGTGTGTTTAAACCAGGACCTGAAAATAGGTACAACTGCCTGGATAAAGAAGTGTTATGAAATGCACATTATGCCCCTCTCAGCCTGAGTGCTCCAGCTGAGCCGAGCTGCCGACATCTATTCATTTGACATAAGCGAATTAATGATAAGCAGTCCGGGGCTATTTCATGAATTTCCCTGATTGTCTTCCATGAGGTCTCAGGCATACAGGACACATTTAGATAGGCACTATTTCTGTACTTGCCTTAAGCACAAGAAGAGAATGAAGGCCACGACTAGAGCTCCCACAGAGATACAGTGGCCTAGGTAGTTGATGATCAGTGCGATTTTATAATGCATTGGATATTTTCTCTGGAAAGACAACACATGAATTATTTGTTTAATGTACAGATGGATTATAGAACGAAGAAGAGAGGTCAGGATTGCATGAACACATGAAAAGAACCAGAGTGTATCTGTCTATCTGACTAGGCTGCACTCTGTTGAGACAAAGGCAAATGTCATTGACACACTTCAGATGTTATGGCTTAAAATGATCTGAGAAAATAGAGCAAGACCCAGAAATACACTTAATCGGGAGACATAATGTGAAGTAATCAGGCCAAAACTCATTACATAAAATAAATCAGTCTTACAGTGTGCCCTCAGGTTTTGCTGATAGGGATGCAGGCAAGACTGTGCTTAATGCATTCATCAAGCCATCTGGAAACAAATGTTGAAAGTGTTTAAAACAAAATGCAAATCGATAACCTTTGAGTGTGATCAAAACACCACATTACTCTCCTATATCTAACTGGTTTTCCGTGCGTGCCATTAGTGTAATGATGAGAGGCAGTGATTAACATTTATCTGAAATGATTAACAGATTGTGTACAGAATGAAGGGTGTAGAGGGATCGTTCCTGTGTTGCCACGCTTACCTTCTCCTCCAAAATGGGTTCACAATTGGAGTAATTGCTCTTCAACGCCCACGTCCCGTTTTCCATGCACTCCCTGTACGCACTCCCTGCAAGAAAAGAGTTAAGAGCATGGCTGAGGAGACTGTAATTGTAGCATTGTTCCATATACTGTTGTTATTTAAAAATACTTGTATTGAAATGTACTGAGAGATTCTGAGAGTTTCTAGTGTTTATTGGTCAGCTCCCTTCTGTATTCAGACAGTGCATTCAGCCGAATCAGTGCAAGCCTCTTATTTGTTGTGGCAAGGTTATGGAAGTGTTTGCCAAGTAGGTAAGCTAAAAACATCCTTGTAATTTCTTCAAAGCTCAGTTCAAAGTTGAGTACTACTATCTGCCTGCGTCTTACACAGAATACTGATTTAGCAATACAAAATTTTATTCATAGTGAGGAAAAGCAAAGCCTCTTACGCTGTCGTTTTATTTGCATATCTTTTAAAACCTGCTTTCCATAATCATCTTTGAACAGAATTTTTTCATTTTGCAGTTTTCTCATCACGCATTCTGCTGGCTTTTTATCTCTTCGACACTGAAAAATGTATAAAGGGTTGGGCGGGAAACAGAGCGGCAACACATCTGTAAAGGTTATTTTTCTTCTATTATGACGGGCCACTTTAAGTGATAATTTGAATCACTCTGCTGCAGAGATACACATTTTGTTGTTTTTTTTTTTTTATTATTGTGCATGAGCACATTCTCATCAATTATACAGATGTCAGAGGTCACCACTTTTGGGTGTATACTGTTTTCATTCAGTTCGCCTTTTATTATTTTACCAAACAATATTTTGACAGGTCAATGCCTCCACTGTGTATAGTTTAACTGCAAACGCCTCTATGTCAGATTACTGTATCCTGAATTCACTGTATGATCAGTTTAGCTCAACTTAAGTTGATAAATATGTTCTTATGTTGCATCAAATAATCCAGTTACTTGTGAGTAAATGAGCCCTGGGGCCTCAATTATACTTCCCAAAATGCATGATCGTATATATGAATAAATATGTTTGTCTAATTGTTTGAAAAGTTGCATAATACTGATGTTTTCCCGATGGGTATTAGCAGTTTAGACAAATCTCAGACAAGCATAGATTGTAATGTTCTTATTATTCACTCATCTTGACTCAAAGATTCTTGTAAACAACAGTGAGGAAACCATCCACCTCAGACATTTCAACAGTGACTCTTGAAGCAGTGACAGCAGCAGCAGCAGGGGAAGATCCTTTGCATTTGAATGAATGTTACACAATATGACATTTGTGTTTAGAGAACAGAGAGCAAACGGTCGCTTGTGTAAGCTGGAAACAGAGAAGTAGAAAAAGCTCCTTTAAATCAGGCTCACATTATGCTTTTTATTTAACTTATGGCAGTACGTGACAAGACAGTGCTTTGTGTTGTATTTAAGAGGGAAAATCCCAATTCTCAACTGTTTGAGTCGGAGCGGTTTAACACAGAACAGAGAGTGGTAAATCAAAGCCAGTTAAAGCACTAAAGCTCTTGAATGAGTAGTGTGTGTATCCCCAAGTCAATTGCTATCCATTCTAAAAAAAACTCTGCGCTTGTTTGTTTAACTCGGCTAAAAACTGCCTCGACATTTTCATTGATCAGTTGCCTTGTGCCATTTCCAGGGTTCCTGTGCAGTCTAAGCGGCCGTGACAGGACAACTAATGTCTGTGCACCTTGAACATATAGAGAGTTGGGGCTGCAGACATGAAGTAATAAAGGAGCTGATTCAACTTTATGGTCATTTTCAAAGCCTATCTGGAAAACCCTCTAATTTCACCATTTGACCTCTGACCTTCTGGTCTTCTAATAACTTCTAATAACAGCCAAAAGGGATGTTTTTTCCCAGGCTGGTAATCCAAACGATGTTCTTATTAACTTTGTTCATTTAAAACCTCAATTAAAAGGCTCCTTATTAGACAATGGAACCATAATGTTTGAAGAAAACACCCTTACAACTGATTAACATCAAATGTATGATCTCAGTTATTGCATTTAATTATATCCATTTGTTTTTGCATGTTGTTTTGAGTTAACCTGATTTTAATTCAAAAGCTATTTATTGAAAATGAGGCAATCTCTACTGTACATATTTGCTTATTTGTTTACGAACTAAACATAATTGAAAGGGACTGGACATTATTTTGTGTAAATTTGATTATAAAGAGAATATGCTGCTTTTAACGAGATTTCTGCTTTACCTCCCTATTGATTCAGCAGTTCGTAGACAGAGATTTAGTGCTGACTCTCCCACAATGGATTTTTCTTGAAAAGTTTGACTTTATATACAGAAGCACTTTCTCTTTAATTATAAAAGTGTGATTATGAAGTTTACTGTTTAAGTTTTAGATCATTGGAACTCTTTCTCTGCTAAACTAATTTTTGTTGAAATATTTAATGACATCCGATTGTCTATATGTGTGATCAGGTATCCATGGCAACAATGGCAAAGCCACCAACAAAATGCAGCAGGGAATGTGGAACATTCCTGTGTTGAGGTATACAAAACAATAAACGTGCATTTTGAAATAATCCACAAGTCTTTGGGATAAGAATCTAGTTGGCAGGCAAATAACTACATTTCATAATTTATATCAACAAATAAGCATGTCACAATTCACTCCTGCATTCATTTATTTTCTGCCTGCCTTTGCCAAGTATCACTAACTCTCTTGTTACTTCTTGTCACCCTGCCACTCCCACCTGCCCTGCAGTAACCCCTGCCTTTCCCGCCTTCAAGTCACCTGACTCCTCCCCCGCCCACCCACTCACCTGTTCCTTGTTCCCCAATTACTTCCTGGTATATATACCGGCCCATTTTCACCGACACTCTGTCAGATTGTTTGTTGTGTCACCTCAGCTGTAGCTTTCCAGCCTCACTTATCTGTTTTTGCCTGCCCAGTTTGACCTCCTCCTACTTATTTTTGGACTGAGCCTTTGCTTTCTTTTGCCTGGTTCTCCTGCCTGTTGACCACTGCCCACTTCCTGACTTCACCTCCTGCTTGTTCTTACCTGCTTTTGTTTGC
Source organism: Lates japonicus (assembly GCA_033238685.1). Taxonomy (NCBI): domain Eukaryota; kingdom Metazoa; phylum Chordata; class Actinopteri; family Centropomidae; genus Lates; species Lates japonicus. The sequence continues at coordinate 8,188,601 of BRZM01000010.1, read as the reverse complement.
TTGGCCTACTAAAGGTGAACTGTTTTGAACTTTTTCTTAAAGTCTCCCAATTTCTGAGCCTTGACAAAGCAATGATATTTCTGTTCCTCATCCCAGCACAATTATCATACTGTAAAATGCATGATAGATAATCTGTGCAGATGATCACAATCGTATCCCTTTATGTTGTTGAAACAGTTTTGGAGAATCAAGCTTCAGAGTCAAGAGTCAGCATGACAGCATCTACAGGATACTGGCATCACCTCAGGTCAACAGTTAACGCTCCTCCATTAAGGTAAGTCTGCATCATCTCACAAGTAAGAGTGTGGCAGTCTTAGTCTTTTAAACTCTTTAAACTGCCTTTAAACCATACATTCATTTGCAAAACACGATCCTATCCTGAACCACGTTCTATCTGCAAAGAAAATCACAAAAACTCAAATAAAACTGCACATTTTATGTGGCCTGAGCTAATATTCCAGAAGCGGCACAAGGTGCTTTCCAGATAAAGTTCCCAGTCTCTCCAGGCAAATATCACACTGGGTTTATGAAACAAGCAGTGATGGTGCAGAAATAGAGGAAGGGGAGCAGGTTGTGAGGTTTGTCCCTGTGAGCTATTCCACTGAGGCAGGACTAATTCAAGGCACTGGTGCAGGGAGAGAGAGCAAGCGTATTTCTGTCTAACCATCTGTGCATTACGCATGATAAAGCTATTCTCTTCATTTTTTCTCGCCCTTACGGGTTATTGTTTTCGCTCAGCTAAAATAAAAATCACTTAATGACTCAAGCCTCTGTTGAGTTTAGGGACTGAGATAAAGCGTTAACAACGCTGTCAGCAACCTAACACTGACCACACTCTGCTGGTGCAAAGACGCATAAGGAGATGAGAGAAAAATGTGCAATTCCCAAGTGGCATACTCTGTGCCAGCGCTGCCCACCTCCTCCACCAGTCGCCCAGCCAACTTTCTTGCTTTTCTTGGACGAACAAACATGTACATGCAAACAAATACCACATGATTGTTCGAGGATTAGAGGACTAGAAGCTTGATTGTTGAGATAAATGAGGGAAGGAGCTTTGTATTACATAACTGTAGATTGGTTGTTCATGCATAAGTGGTGCTTCAATTAGGGACGGAAAACATAACAGATTCAGTTATCAATTGTGCAATAAATTAGCAATAAATTCTCTTAACTAATCTCGAAGACAAACCAAACAGTGTGTGTCTTTGCTACTGCTGCTGCTGAGCTTGGCCTGTTTCTTTCGGCTGATTGTTGCTGTGCTACCAACCGTGGGATCTGCAACAATGCCACAGGAATATTAAAGTACAACATTTTTCACTTAAAGGTTGTGTAAGCCTGCCGTTCTCTTTCTGGTGTTTGATTGCTCTGTGCTTTAGTTTGTCATCTGTCTCTTTAGTTCTATGTTACTTTTGTGCTGGGAGGTCGGTTTTCTTGATGGATGGACTCAAACAAAGGAGGAAAAAAAAAAAGATATGACATGACTGGTACGCCTCCTCAAAGCACCGAGCTGCTGCTCACAGCTTATCGCAAATTCACTCGTTTCACAAAAACAAACCGAAACATGTGAGTAAAACTGGAGCTTTCTATCCGGATGAATTTCAAACCGTTGTGAGCATGAAAGGCCATAATATATCTGAGCTGAGTGATCAAAACAGCTCATGCAAGTTGGTGCACCTGAGCCAGTTACGGCAGCATTTCCTTCTAGCTATGTGAAATTCAATTTCATGAGCTGGGGACAGAGTAAAGTAGGCCGTACCATAGCAGCATGGGAATCTCACAGCTCATTGCCGTATGTTATTTCATTTAGGCAGCAGGGACCAGAGCAAAGCTGCTAGACGACAGAGGACAAGTGAGGACATGAAAGCAGGAGTCGAGGGGAAGCAAATAAAAAATGACAACACAAAAAGTATGATGGGGAATAATGACAAAGTGTCACAAGTCAATCATGAAAGACTGATATTGACGTTTATATCATTTATCACCGGCAGTAAATGACGTGTGTGTCATAAACACAGTTTTATTAAACTGGGCCCTATTTCCCTAACGCATTTTAAGGCTACGCATTTTACAAACCTTAACATTAAGGGGTATTTCCTAAAAGCATCACAACATAAGATGCTCTTAGAAATGATCATAGACTGACAAATCCCTCCTACCTTTGTAGAATTATAAGTCCATCTTAAAAGCTGCTAATGGAGCCGAAAACTGCATGTTTTACTGACAACTTTATTGTTTCTGATCATATTAAATCTGATTAGATCTTAAGCCACTGATGCTCTTTGTTAGTAAGTGACAAATGTGCTTAAGGAAAAAGTCTGCCTTGGGCAGCGAGCTGAAAGCTCCGACTGTTGACTGTGCATTAGAGTGGAGTGCCATCGATTTTTACACATCAAAGTCTCTTTACAGATCTAGGTGAGTGCTGCTGCATGAGAGAAAAAAGTTGTATAAGGGCCTTTGACAGGTTGCCTCGGGTGGCGTCACTTGAGTCGTCGTCCTCTGGGATTGAAGACTACAAGTTTGAAAAACATGCGGGGGGTGGGGGGGGGTGGAGTTAGTTAAAGAAGTGAGCTTACTCCTCATCCCTGCTTGAGGCTAGTGGTTTGAGGCTGCATTAGCTGCTAGTAGAATAGCAATGGCTGATTTGCATTATGGGTAATGTAGGCACCAGGTTTTGACCAGGAGGGATGTGTGAAAATGAAAAAGACAATATCTCTGGCCCACAGGGTTATGAGACTGCAATGACGAATCTGTGGAGTACTCTTTTGAGCTTTGTTTTAATACTGAGGAATTCTAAATGTAAACTGTCATTTACATTCACGCCTTGTGGGTTATGTAATCTTTGAATGCTTATACACCACGTTCCCTGTGTGTCCTCCTTAGCAGCTCAGAGAACCCGGCTTATAATGGTTTGTACTTGTGCTCACTCTTACTATAAAACCTGCTTTGGGATATGTGTGTAAAAAATATAAGAGCTTTCAGAGAAATTCTGTTAGATAACGCTCTTAACTTCTAAAATCAGTCATTATCGGTCATTATTTTGTGTCATCCTCTTCCTTTTAATTAGGTTTTCAGTAATATAATGAGAGAATTGCAATTTCAGTTTCTGCTCTTCCTTTATTAAGTCGTACCTTCATTACTTTTACAGACAAAGACAATAGTGGAAAGTAAACTCCTCAAAAAAAGTTTGGAAACATTATTTCTCCCCTTTAATACCAATTGGTGTTGTATTATATATCATTGGAAAGCCTGATTAGTCACCTTTTACAATGAGGTATAATTTGTAAGGATCGTACTTCTGTGGAATGAGCAACACAGCTAAACGTGTGGGTAGCCCCCCCCAAAAAATATTCAACTATGCTCTTCTGTGAAAGCCTGGCCCTAAAGCACTAAATCTTTGATATTTGTCTGGAGCTGTTTTTTGGGTTATATTTGCTTTTTAATTGTCACAACGGTTTGTACCATTTTTAGGCTGGCATCTCATCTCGAAGTCTGTTGTTTTTGCTTTTTGTGTGTGTGTGCGCTCGTGCGTGTCATCGACCGCTCCTGCCCCTCTTGGATGCAAAAGAGTCCTTTTCAAAGGGCAAATAAAATAAAAAAAACGTTTTGGTTTTTTTTTTCCTTTCCCTCACATGTTCCCTCTACTTATCATCTAGCTGGAAGAGGAGTGCCCTAAATGATATGTTTGCCCCAAAACGCATCCCAGAAGACACTTGTGACAGATTAATGCAGAATTAAATCACACATGAAAGCAGAAAGCAGGCGCTCCCTCTGTGCAATATAATGGGAAACGCAAACTGTTCTCTATCTGAAGAGAAATGATAAGACTGCGTCCGGTTTCCAAATAAATCATATATTTATGACCCACATGACCTGCGGTTCAGATCATAAAACGTTAGTCTCTGGCAAGTCTAACCTGTCAACACAAACTTGCCAACATCACCACATTGAAATGCAACTGTTCCCCAGCCCTTGATTGACCCAGGTTTGATCAAATGCAGCGTGGCAGCTAAACCACTTCACAAAAAATAATACTGTGCTGTCCTTGTCACATTCGCTCTGTTCTACATTTTGTCAGAGGTGCTGATCCTTTTCAAAGCGAAACAAAGTCTCTGGCTCTCTGGCATTATCAGCACACACTGATTACCTCAAGTAAGTCTCTGGGAGGTTTATTCTGAGGAGGCACCAGTGAAAGCCCAGGCTATGTTAGATCACAAGTCACGCATACATCACAAAGTATTTGAACTCATCGCACCAAGTGCGAACTCACTGGTACTTTTGCTGCAAGATAACTGTGAGGCTGAGAGCTGTCATATTTTCATATATATGCATTTGACTGCTGACTTCCAAGTAATTAGCACTTCATTGCTTAAATATGCTACCTCATAACCTTGACCTGTCGCATTTTAAAAATCTATTCCGATGGATTATTTATGCATCTAATTATGCCTTTTAAATTGTTCCAGGAGAATTAACTTGTTGCATTTAACAGCTGCAAATGGAATTGATGTCAGACAGTACGTACAAAGTTGAAAAGTTTAGAAATCAAATGCACATTTGACAAACTGTGCTGAGACTGTGTTCTTTGTTTTGTCGATCCCTCTGCGAAATCTTGACACACTCATGGCTTCTATAAAAGGAACAGCCCAGGGGGAGGAATAAGAAAAGACATTCAAGCTTTTTCTGTGTCATGCACATTTGTAGCTTGTGCTCAAATGTTACTGACATATTTTTGGTGAAAATAAGACACCCACTTCTACTGTAGATGTCTCTTGTATTTAAAAAAAAATATCTTGAACATAACTAATGTGGGTGTTGATTTTGAATAACAAAAAGGCTATCATTTGTACTGAAGCCAACAAGAAGGTGAAATTTAGTGCAGGAACCTGCCTGCTGTTTTTTTGTTTTTTTTTACTGTTTTCACAGGGTGACTGTGAGCCTCTGTGTCATGCTCTTCCTCCTACGGGCTGACAATTGAGATGCCTGTTGGAGACGTGGCTGTAGAAATGCTGCACCAGGTTTAGAGTGAGAAAATTTCTCAGAGTGACTGGGTCTTGGAGCACCCTCGAGGACCACCTAGCCAGATAAGCTCAGGTCAAACCTCACTAAGCTAATCAACAAAGGACAGATGGGGTTAGTCTAAAATTTTCGCTGGCCTGCCTGACCAACCTGCTATAGCGCTGACACAGTACAGTAGCAGCGGCTCACTTTGATGTCTTTATCCTACATCCCTGCTGTATGAAGAGTGCAGGGATGTCTTTCCATGAAAATTTATTTTAAAAAAAATCTATTTATCCCATTGGAAAAGAGTCCTAAGAGAGTATTATTTATATTATCTCTTCAGCCCTAAAAAAAGTTCTTATGAACAAGAAGAAAAATCACAAACAGAAAAGGGTTGGAAAGCCACTGTACTAGCACACATTTAACTTCCAGTGACTAGAAAAATCTGACAAAAAAAATACATGTTTTTTTTAATGCAGTTCCTCCTCAGGATGAGTTATTGTGCAGCTGGGTCAGCAGGAAAGTTGTAAAGAGCTTTGCTGCTGTTTATCCATTATAATGACAGATAGATGTTCAACCTTCATATCAAATATCAGGCTCTGTCTGGAATTGCTATCTACTGAAGTCATGAATAAACTGACCAGGCAGAACAGAAAAAGCTGCCGAAAGCAGCTACAAGGAGAAGCTGGCTGACAAAGACGTTGAAACAGTTCAATCACACTCGCATCTCACCGTTTAGATGTCTTGAAAAACATGTTATTATGACAGTAAGACATCTACAAAGTCACAGTGTCATGTTAATCTCTGTGTTTCAAACTAGAAAGCTTTGAGATAAATCATGATAACTCTAAAATCTTTTAAATTATGCAACCGCAACCTAAGGGAAATCTTTAAATTTTCCATTGTCTGATACAGGATTATTAGGTCACCCTACAATCTCTGCAAAGAGAGCCAAAAACATAAAAAAAATTAAAAAAAAACTCCAAATCATCCAAGCGTACAATATGATAATGTCTGACAGCTTCATTACAGGCGAGAGATTACATGCATCAGTGGTAAAGAAAAAGCTTAGTCTCAAATGCACTTGACTGCTGTACTGAAGCAATGTTCTCATGAGCTATGTGTAATTGATTTTGATTATCTATTAGCACATGGTACGCAAATTAGCTTACAGGTGAATGATATGCATGTGCCTTTCCTCTGTTTTCCACCTTGACTGGTTAAATGCACCATTAGCCTCACAGAAACGCTACAATGGCTGCAGGCTCTTAGTCTTGTTAGCAGAAAACCAGTCTTGTTTCACCTGATGTGACCCAGAGAGTAATTTTGTAACTATATTAGAATTCACTGAGCGTCTTAACAAACTGCAATCACTCAGGCAGCCTTTCCTCCAGGAGGATGGAAAGTATGATTAGGTATTATTGACATTTTTGCTTTCTTGTCAATGGGTTAAAATGTGTTTACGAATTTAGCTTCATTTAGGAATGCTTGGAGGCCATGCCTTCTAAAATCAGCATCTTGTTTTGGAGATCAATAAAACAAATGGAAAAAATAACAAAAATTAAAAAAAATTGCCGCTGTGGATTCACACATCATGGGGCTTTATCTCACACCCGGCACAATGCGGTGCAAAGTGTGACACAAGTGTCTTTGCTAATTTCAGACCAATGCGGTTGTCATTTTCTTGTCCTGTGCCCACGTTGTTTAAATATGAATTGGGGTGTATGTTGGTCTTAAAATGAGTTTTGGTCAGGCTCATTGTTGAGGTATTGCTATCTTGAGGCAGCGGGAAGTGGTGGCGTGATTGACCAACAAAAACCTGGTCTGAAGTCAGTGGTGAAGTTTTTCAGTGTTATTTCAAGGGCTCATTATCAAGACAGATAAGACCTGGCATTATAATAGAAAAGCCACCTGGCCTTTACAGGTACTGGGAGATGGCACCCTGATTGGTTCAAACTCACAAAAGTGGATTTGGACACGCCCTAAATGCACTTGCTCCACATGCTGTAGACCATGCGCTTGTTACAATAGAACCCACACTGTAGGGAGTGGTGTTTTATATTTTCTCAAGGTACTCGGACCAAGTCCACCTGTGTGTGCGTGTGACTTGGTGACCTGACCAGGGAGCGCTGCTGCTCCACTGGGCTGACGGAAGCTATTTCCAGAGGCAAAACGGATTCTGTGCAATCTTGTGGAAATCATGCCACTTTACAAAGAACAGCTTGTTCGGTTTGCAGGACAAATTTGACACCTTGGATTTTAGCAGACATATCTGTGTCATCTCTGCTGGAACTCTGAGGATATTTAATGTCTCTTAACATTTCAATTGAACATATGAGGCTGATGAATTACATATTTACCCAAAGGGGTGGGGGGGGGGACTATAATTGGCACCCTCATTACACTTGAGATGGTTCATTGAATTTCATAGATGAACTAATGGGAAGGAGCACGATGTACATACGTGACATACGTTTTGATGTATTACTTGCTTATGCCCCATGGCAAGGTTGTGTAGACATTAGAGATACTCATGAATCTGAATATCCACTCTGGTAAAACATTAACGAACCTGAAATGAATGTGTTCTTTTTGAATTTGCTCGGCATTACTTCAATATCTAATTCGGTGATTACTTTCAATAAGAAGGGAATTTAAAGGGGAAAAAGAAAGTGGCTTTTCTCAGTTGAACTCAAAGGGGAGGGGGCAGGTTTTGTTTGGGTTTCTGAGTCAGTGAGCTGGAACTGCTGGATACACACAGAGAGACACACAGAGAAAGAAAGAGTATGCAACTGTTGTTATTCATCTAAGTAAAAATTTAGTTTGTTTTTCTTCATAAATGAATATGCAGATTTGGAGGGGTGTGGAGGTGACTGCACGATATCAAGCTGATGACACCAGCTGGAGAACATGTGAAAGTCATGGCGCAGAGTTCAAGGTGAAAGTTTTTATTCGTTTTAATAATTAGTCATGAAGCCAAACAGGAGCTAATTAAATAAATGGGTTTCAACTAAGGATTATTTTCATTCTGCTGATTATTTTCTTGATTAATTAATTGATCAACTTGATCCATAAAATCATGAAAAATGTCCACCACAGTTTCTCAAAAATCAAGTCAATCCAAAAGTATTCAATTTCATATCAGAAGACTAGGAAAACTAGTAAATATTGACATTTGAGAAGTTGGAACCAGAGAATTTGGCGATTTTCTGGTTAGCACTGTGGAACGGTTCGCCCAGGGCCCTCCTGTGTGGAGTACGTTGTCCCTGTGCCTCCACCTTCCTCCTGCAGTCCAAAAACATGCAGGTTGGGTTAATTGGTGACTGTAAATTGCCCATAGGTGTGATTGTGAGCGTGTATGGTTGTTTGTCTGGCGATCTGCACATGGTGTACCCAGCCTCTCACCCAGTGTCAGCTGAAATAGGCTCCAGCCCCCCGACAACCCCCCCACAACCCTCTAGGATAAGTGGCATAGATAATGGATGGATGGATGTTAAAGAATGACTTGATTATGATTAGTGATTAAAATAATTATAATAATAATCAGTTAAGCCCCCTAAGTTTGATCCAAATTCGGATAAAAAAAATAATCTGGTTGCTTGAACAAATACTCAAATACCTCAGTTCACTGCATGTCTTTGAAGCACCGCACCATGAATTGTAATGACAAGGATTTTGGGTAACTCCTCTAGTTCAGCAGAGAACACTGAGTCTCTTAAAAATCATTGTGCCTTGAGCGATGACCACTGATGCACACAGGCCAACAGAGCCCAAGGAAGAGTTACTGGCTAATCTTTTACTCACAGCTGTGTCTCTTAAGCTTTCCTGTTTGTCTTCATGCCTTCGTGACACATTAGAAGTAACTACAATTGTAGGTCATAGATTCAAACGTTTGCCAGCGTGTTTACTGTCAAACTCTCGCACCTCACGGCTGCACTGGAGTCAGATGGTGAGAAGGAAATGAGCAAAAAGGCAAGTCTGTGGCCCTGAGGGAGGCCAACTAGCCAAACATGGAGCATAACGTGTCTGGATAATGAGAACATATTATACCACATTACACAAAGAAGCATGCTTATGCTGTCACATCTGATAAGCACTTCCAAGAAATTTATAGCAGGTCACTGAAATAGCAGAAAACGCTTTTAAGTCTAGTCATCATCATTGAAATCATACAATTCAGTTGGATTGGTCCTTTGGCCTTTGACTTTTGCATAATAGCTCCACAACACTGAGCTGCCTCTTTCAATTTTCACTGTCAAAAAATGTGTTATTCCATTTGTTCTGTTTTTAAAATTAGCCAGGCTTATGCATCAGTGTGCATCTCGCAGTGCAAGACTGCAATAACCAATCATCAGCCTTCAATGTAACATCAGGCTTAGTGGAGGGGTATTAAATCGATGAGTAGAGTTGAAACAGTAGTTAGCTAATCACGCACACAATGTATGCACAGCTACACATATGAAGTAAACACATCAAAGCACATTTCTAAATTCTGTCAAAAAAAAAAAAGAAGTAAGACAGTGAACACACCAGCAACAGAGAAGGATGTAATGGTAGTTGACAACATAGATGGGGGGGCTGGGGTACTCAATTGTTGCTGATGGGCACCACTGAAAGCACTGTTACCTCTGTTAACAGGTGCTGAGATTCTACAGCTTTTTAACAAGCAAGCTGGTCTGTCCCTTGAGTTCTGATGTGTGAAAACACCAATTTGAGATGGGGGTGGGGATGGGAGGAACATACGACACCTACAGTACCAAGGCACGACTATAACCTAATTTGTTTTATTTGTTGTTTGTTTTGTTTTTTTAAGGAGGACAGGGTTGGCAATGTAATGTTAGAGAAGAAAAACGGTCAAGATTTGAAATGTGGAATTCAATAATTGAAATGTTTTAGAGCTAAAAGCTCCTCTCTAAAAGATTGCGGCCATCTGGCTGTGTGCATTATATGGTGGCCGTCCAGCTCTCGTGCTACAGTGTATTATGTGTGGATGCTGAGCCACTGGTGAATGCAGCCAGGGGAGGCTGGTGCTGATTGGACCCCTCTGGGGGGGGGGCTTGGTGTGCAATGGCTAGTGCAATGTTTGCTATGCATGCTGACCTGAATTTGCTGACTGACTAACCTCTTACCCAGTTTGACCACAGAGAAGTGAATCAGAGGTTTCAAGGGGTTAGTTTCACTGGAGGAGAGGTACTTTACAAGGAGGACTTCTGTACAATCACTGGATTCAGTTAAGAAAAGAAAAAAGTGTTGTTGCAGAAAGAAGTGCGTGATTCTTGGCAGGAGAAACTGCACATGGGAAGTCAATTGCATAGAGTAGGATGAGTGTCTAAAATAAGATGTTCTGTGGTTTGTAAATGTCCAAACCAATGAATGTAATCCTGACAGTTCACTGTCTACGTACAAGCATTAACATGTCCTTTTCACAGTTTTTTTTAGGGTAGAAATATGAGTTTCATATTACTTCTCCACGGGGGAACTCTGTGGGGACGTGACAGCACACTGACAAGAAGACACAAATCAGTATTACACTCATTTAGACTGTCATTAAATTTTAGTGGTAAACACTGGTGAGTCATTGGGCTGTGTTGATGGTGCACTGAATAAGCTTTCGACGAGCGGAAGGATTTCTTTTACACTGCTTGGCTAAACATCCTTAACCCCTTAAAACGGTTACACAACCATGCCTCCTGACAATCTACATTATATCCTCAGTCACTTTTGAAAGATGTGCACCCACGGGTCTGTCCTCCAATGTCACTAATAGCCTTTGAACAATTTTAAAAAGAGATTTATCCTGAAGTAAACCACCTAAATGATTGCAATAATTATGTTTTTGTAGGGGAAACATCTTTTATGCAGGTGTGCTCTCTCACATAATGAAAAGCCTCTAAAAGATGAGGTGGTTTCACAGACTAATCTAATTTGAAATAAAGCATCAAGCTGCATCCCCAACATGCAACGCTGCAGCAGCTCCACTCTCCTCTCCGAGTCCGATAGCACATCGCAGCGCTGATATGTCTCCGGCTTTATTAATCCTGATAAGAGAATCAATAAGGTTCTATTGTGGAAACCGCAATCCTGACTTTGAACCGCGCAGGCTAGACAGGTACAATATGTGCTGACGGGATGCGTCCTCTGTGACAATGAACGAAGGGGGACACTCAGGGATGAGGGGAGTTTACCGAGGGAAGAGGCATGATTCACTGAATAATTACAGTCACACTCTGGGAGTCTGAACAGGCAAAGCACACAGGTCACCAAGATAAGGCTTGAATTTGTAAAACTGTCACTTCAGCACTGATATCATTCATCTTTACCGCTGTGAACATCTTGTCTTGCCTGAGGCTTGACAGAAAGCACATCACATGGCCGTGACAAAGCAGAGACAATGAATGACTTTAAACCACATTTTAACAACTCTGCCCCAACTGTGGTGATGTGTATTTTATGTAAACCAGAGAACTGAATAAATGCGCGCACACACAAAAAAGAGACACAGGAAGGTTTAAAAATGCATAAACCTCTTAAGCCACTCTGCACAGACATTAATATTTATATATGCTTGAAGAGACTGAAAGGAATTTATGGCCCCTCACCTGAGCGGGGCCTGAAAACCTCTGATTTTTGCACAAGAATTGCAACACTTTGCTGACATTAAACATCAGCCATTTTTAAAGTACTACAGAAAACATGAGGTCACACAAGATACTGCATTTATATCTTCCAGTGTTCAACTGCTGGGACTAAGAAGCGCAGCGGTTAGTCCTTAAAATATAACAGTGGCTCATCCTGGGTCGTTCTTTTCTAATATGCATGCCTGTGCATTAAATGTGTAGCTCTGAGATGTACCGAGGACGCAAATGGAAGAGAATCTATTGTTAGTCCCATAGGTCAGACACTACATGAGGCCAAAGCAAGACTTTAAAAAAAAAAAGCATACATTCCATTAGGCTTTAGTTTCTAAAACAGTCTGCTTCACATCAGTCAATTTTCTAAGTCTGCTCTCTGTGTAACTGCACTGAGTTAATTAACACCTGCCCATGTGATGTTAGAGCCCTACTTCTATTCTTAGTCTGACCTATTTTGTGATTTTAATTTTTTTATTTATCTGTGGATGCAGGAGTTTGCTACTAATGTGACCCAGCAGGATCAAGATAATCACCTCCATTGTCCCAGGGACCCATGTCACTTTGTTGTAAAAACATGCAGCATCCTGTAATTTTAAGTATCAGTTATACAATTAAGAGTTTGTAATGGGTTCTCTGCTGTGACTTCACTAGATCCATTCAAACCAATACATTTCACATAATACAATGCATTTAATAGACTGGATGTCCCCAAGACAATTAATCATTAGAGGCATTAATCAAATCTGCTTGATTTGTGACATTATTTGTCCATAACTTGTCAAAATAATTTTAAAAATTGCATTGTTTAACTGAAGTTAGAATGGAAAAGAATGGGGAGACACATTTGCACCCGAGAGTACTTTGCCTCGCTGATAAAGTGGCAATCTACTACCAGCCTACAGAGATTCACAGTTACATAAAGACATGTAGTAAAAGGTCAACAGGACCTCATGCTGCAATAAACTACAGGATACAGTATATGAAAGAAAAACACATACCACTTAACAAACATACTGTAGCCATCATCAGATATACAATTTATTCACCATAGATGCCAGGTGTAAAATCAACTACAGAGGGACAGGCACTACAGGGAAGCAAAAATAATTTACCAAACCATAGGAAATCAAAAAAAAAAAAAAAAAAAAAAAAAATCAGAGAAAATCAATACCACTCTCATATCTGTCTGTTAAAATATGAAGCTACAGACAGGACACAGCTCTCATAGCTTAGAGTAAAGTCTGGAAATCTAATGTGGGACCCTCTGGAGTCTTGAAGGTTAGAGAAGAGAGTTTGTGACCTTGGTGGGAGAAGATACTCTTTTGCAATGCCCTTAACCCTAGCTGCTGCAGTGGAGCTGCTCAGAGCCCAGCAGGGTCACACTGTGGTTGTGCTGGGCAACTTCCAGGTGTGAATGTGGGCGTAGCTATGTGAATTTCTTCGTGGTGTTCCTGTAAAAGAGGCTAATGTACATACTATGTCTGCCAAGGTGGCAGTTTCACGCTGTTCACAGTTTTAATGCTAAGCTAACTAGCTTCTGGCTGTAGCTTCATATTGAATCAACAGAACTGAAAGTGGTGTCTATCTCTGCATCCAACACTTTGCAAAAAAACTGAAGCATATCTTAACAAAATGTTCCAAAATGTTATACTGGTCCTTTAATATTAACTCCCTCTCTGAACCTACTTTAACGATTACACTAACATGGCTTTTATCCATCATCCGTCATTTAACCCTGTAGATGATAAGTGACCAACAGAAGATTAGTGGGCAGTCTGCAGATGTGAATGCATGATTAAAAAAACACTTTATGGGATAAAATACCAAACAAACTAATCAATATTTCCTTACTGCCTGCAGGGCAGTGCAGATTCTGTACACTTAAAGCTTAAAGCAGGCTCAGCACACAGCATTTAAATATGCCATTCTACAGCGCCATTAAACCTCGCCCAGAGACTCCCTACTCTCATGCATCGTTGCCATAATCTACAACTGTAATGCTCTTTCACATGATCAAAAGTGCATTAAAGAGCTCCATATATTAGCTTATTCAAATTCCTGTCTGATTCCCAGGGTTTTTAAAATCTGACGGCTGATCACAGACGGCTAAACCAATCAAGTCTGCCACAGTGGCTCTGATACAAAAATCCATGATCCACATGTCTATTTTCTTCATCTGAAATGGGACTTGTGGGGATAAACAGCTTTAAGTCCCAAGACACTGCAGTCAATGTGTGAAACAAGCTGTAAAATACTTTCTGTTATATGACTGGAAAGTGGACAAACTGTAAAAATCCCTCATATTCTCTATTTCCTGACTTTGTTCCTTGTCTGAAACCTCCTCCACAGTGTTCTGAGAGAAAAATAAATGACACTGAGGACTCTTAACAGGCAACGAGACCATGCAGGTTGTTTGTCTCTATCCTGACTCACAGCAGCGTTTGTGAGATAATGACACAGAAACTGTCAAGAATCACTGTTATAGATAAATAAATAACCCTTTTATGATGCAGCAAGGTTTGGCTAGGTTTAGGCACAAAAAGGTTGGTTAGGTGTTTGGGAAAGATTATGGTTTGGGTTCAGATAAGTACTTTTGTTAAGGTTAGAGAACCTTTGTCATCCTGGTTACCATAATAAACAGGCGGTTAAAGTTATAAACGACTGCAGTTGCAGTTAAAATAAACAACACTGACTATCAGTTTGAAACAAGAAACTAACAGCAGACAGTTCATCCACCACAACCTCCTCCTGCCGCTGACTTTGTAGCTCTAAAACAACGCTACCTGACTTCTGCAGCCACTAGAGGGCTTTAATAAAACATAACTTTGGATCATAATAAGCTGTGTGCACTTTTAATGCAAATGCAAGAATGAAAGCTGTACAAGCTGTTGTTGGAAAGACCGATTTCTTTAATTACCTTCCTCAGGAGCTCTACACAAGGGAACAAAAAAAATCTGTCACCTGTTTCACTCCACCTCAGAACTGCAATCTGTTCAACAATGTCACTTAATTTTTCCTGAAAGAATTTATCTTTTCTTTGTTTCCTGTGCTCATCCTCCCCTTTTTTTGGCAAGCACAGTAAAACAGGAGAAGACAACAGCACAGGTACAGTTTTGTGTGCATTTATATTATAACCTTCTGCACCCACAAAATGCCATTATACTCCAGTGAGTGTGACAGACCTATTACTTGACTGGAATCAATTTTGCTGAATTATTCAATCACGGCATCACAATGTCTAAACCCCAACCCCGTCAAAAAGATCATATCGATCCACAAGGGTGTCAACAAGTCGAGGTGCGTGTCAAGGAAGGTGTTGACACATGTTGTCATGGCAAATGACTGCGCTTTTCACACCAAGTAGATCAAAACCACCAGGCATGTCCAACTAATTCTGATCACCAGCAGAGCAAAGGGTGAATCGATGCAGTAAGAGGTGACTGGGCAGACAGCGGGGTGTGAGTTTGGTGGTGGTGGGGGGGTTAGTGGATAATGACACGGCACCTGAGCCTTTTACAGAGATAACAGCCTCGGGCATCCTGGACCCTGACACTCAGTGCATTACAGGAGTTATTTTACGGTGCAGTTTGGTGAAATTAATGCTGTAATTTACTTTTCTGAGCGTGTCAACAACTTCATCGGCCTCATGATTAATACTGGAGTTACATAATGTGACAGTGTTGGTGTGATATGCTTTTCTCAGCTCTTAGCAAAATTGCTGGCTGATACAGTTTGGAGCTGCTCAGTCTGTCAAGCTAGCACATTAAAACCATCCTTTTAGCTTATTGTTGAAATCAGGAAGTCGTTGTAACTGTCTGTGATTTCTGTCTGCAGCTTTTTATCAATGGGCTGATGGACTCTGTGATGACAGGTGTGGTTAAGATCAAGGCTAGATTCAGCACATCAGTGATAGGAGGAGACCTTGTGAACTCGGCTCTGTACCAGATTATTGTGTTGCCTGGCTGACAGTCCTGTATGTTACAGCATTAACTGAAGGCTGTAATGCAATCTAGTTTTTTAAGGCTGTTGTCCAAGAGGAAATTTACATGTAGACCTGTTAGTGTGTTGAGCAAATCCACAAAACTAAAGACATGGTGACTCTTACTGCTGATTATTTCCTCTCTCTGAATTGTAGCCGCATTGCAAATATCTCATAGCGATGCCACACTGTCCAGTGATCTGTTGGAACAATCATAATTCACTACCGAGCCACAAATTGAGCCAAGAACTGCCACGAGCAGCTGAGCTCTTCATGATCTCAGGTAGATTTGTCTTTTAACATTGTGTGAACAACACACTGACTCATCCTGATGCAGCTGTTCCAGTGACAAGAGATCATTGAGATTCACTGTGACACAGAAGGGAGATCAACAGACCAAGAATAGGCCTATGAAAAACCATCCAGTTACAAATGAAAATTCATAATGGTAAATAGGAGGGCAGTAAGTTACTGCACTTTTGCTGGGTGTGCTTACTAACCTAAAGGAGCGGTCCTTAACTTTGCACTAAAAATCATATTTTTACCATTACCTGAAATCAGCACATCTCTTCATATTGTGCACATTTGCTAAGAGACTTCATTTCTTTTATTCAGGTCAGACAAACTGATTTTGTAAAAAATCACGCGTGTTAAGGAACTTTTGCCACAACAGCCAAATATCTTACTGGTTGTGTTGTACTTCACCCCATTGATGTACTCGGGGCAGGGTCTCTCTACAATCCTGCCGGTGCTGCTGCGTGGCCAGCAGGTTCCAATCTCATCGGTTGTAGCATTACAATATAAACCTTTGAAATAAATGAAGAAATCTTTAAAAAAAAAAAAAAAAAAAAAAGGCGGACTCTTTCCAAGACGCAATAAAAACACCTTTCAATACTGAACAAGAAAAAAGGGAGGCAGTTCCATCTTACCATCAGTGCTCAGCAATGACAATGAAGCGTTGTCCAAAAAAGTGTTTTGGAGAGCATCTATCAAACTACAATTTAGGTCTCCGAGCTCTCCAAATATCACCTGATAAATGGTGGCATCCATGGTGCGCGCTTTGAACAGTGCGAGATTAATTCCAAGTCCGGCAGGAGATGGGCACATCGAGCCCAGCGGTGTTCATGGGCTTGTGAATCGGAGCAGTAATGACAAGTAGAGAGCCCAGGCGCTCCTGCTGGGAGCGCGTGCTTGGCCAATCAGAGCCGCGCATCCGCTCATCCATCCACGTGCTGCAGCAACCCTGTGAGAGACAGCCGACACGCCGAATTGACCAGATGATTTGCTTTGTCACATTTGACATTTCTCACCTGCCCACCCACCTGTCGTGTGTATTTATGAGGGAGAGAAAGTCCGCTTCGCTGACGTGGAGAGGTAAAGCCTGGGAGAGATATTAGAAATAAATGTACCTGTTGATGTCTGTGGGTGTAGCTTGAATGAAAACTGAAGATATTTCAAAAACAATCATCAGCTCATGTGCAAAGTACCACAAACTGGTTAAGAATATGAATGAATATGAATATTAAAAAGTGGTTGTCAGCTGCATATTTCAGTTATCACCAAACTCAGAAGTTATTACAATTTCCAGCATAAACATACCTCTAAAATGCCTTATTTTACATTACATGATTAAAAATAAGAAAGATTCTTAAGACATTTGGGCCATGTGATATCTACAGGTGCTAAATCATTAGCAAGTAGATTTGTTGTAGGTTTCTTCCAGATTCCCATGACCAGTTCAGGCACGTACTGTCCCCTGGTGTTATGTCCATATTGGACAAATCTACACCTAAAGTAAGGCCACAGTGGCCAGGGTGCTGGATGGAGGTATAGTATACAGTATGTGACGGTTATGCAGGAGACTGGTTTGTGTCCTGCCACAAAAACTTGCAATTAATGTTTGTCTTTTTATTTATCTATAACCAGACCTTAACCACATTATAGCTGCTGTGCACATATTGCAGTATGTAAGACTTATAAATGTTGGCACTGCACAGTAACCTTCATCCAGTGTTGACAATCTTGTGTTGCAATGGGGTTGGGAAATGTACTAGTGGTTCCCCAAACCGAAAGGTGAAGAGCTGACTGTTGAGTGTGGCACTGAGAGGTAAAGTCAGAGTTTGCACCACAGGTGATGACTGTGGCCATAGCCCACACAGTACTTTAAGTAAGATTATGTTTTTGTCATTGCTGCCTGAAATGACCCAGACCTCAACCTCTGTGATTAAAGTTTGGTTATATAGTATTTAGGTGACTACAATTACTTGGTGAAGGTTAGGGGAAAATGGTGGTTGTAGGTAAAAGAACCAACAGTGATTGTTGGTAGGGGACAGAATGCAAGCAATGGTATTTGTTGTCAAAGTCAGACACACTGTACGCCCAACCGTCCACCTCAACCTCCTCTGTAAGTGGTTTTGTGACATTGAAACAACATCCTCCTGTTTCCAATATTTCATCTGAGACGGGACATTCCTCCCACAACTGCAAAAGGTCGGTTGTCCAGAAAACTTAAATAAAAGTCATTTTAAACATTGGACCAAACAAACAATGCTGTTGTTTTTAGAGGTGAGGGGAGTCTCCTTTGAAAACTTATAGGATTTTTGATCAAGTTCCGGCTCATACCCGTCAGCAATACCGAAATACAAACAAAATAATCGAGTGTCACTGCCTTGACTTAGTATGACGCCAGACACTCAGTGCTCCATTTTTCTTCTGTGGAGCAAAGCTGGATTTTACACTTCGCTGACTACAGCTTCAGACAGAATGAGAGTTCTTAAAATAGATGGCTTTCACCTTCAACATAATGGGCCAATCTGTGGTTTTAAAATGTGAAAATAATTATGACCACAATAGAAATTACCATGTAGTCCGGTATTACCAACACTTAACATTTTTTGAAAAAACCTGCAAATTACAATGAGAGTGAGTGACTCTCCTCTCCAACAATCATCTGCTGTGTTCACTTGAGTGCAGTTTGGTTTAAGAGTTTCAGTATGTGTCACATGAGAACTAAAGCCCCTGTCAGTACAGAATGCAACACATTAGTCAGTGGATTAGATGCATGAACACTGGTCAATAGCTGGACATTTGCTGTTTGAACTTGAACTTAAGCTCAGGCAGTGAATGTGGCAACATTATCAAAGTGACCTTTACTCAGCTCCTCTGAACTGACTGTCTGGCTGAAAATTTTCTGGAAGAAAAAAAAAGAAACATCAATGAACAACAACAATCAACAAAAAGCAAAAATTATATAATAGTTAGATCTTCATTGTGGACTGCCAAAAAAGTAAATTTGTTTTAATGTTTGTTTAATTTTTGACACACATTAAACTCTAAATATAACTAAAATATGCAAAATTATGGCTCCAAAACTTTAAACCTAAGCATCTAAAGTAGACATGTCCCTCATAACTGAGTCTTGGTTTGACTAATATCTTGGCTGTTTACCTGTTAAATTTGAGACATGACCTTTTCACCAGCGTGTGGCTTTCTGTCTGAGCTCCCTCTAAACTTTCCACATGTAGCACTCCATCTCATTTTACCGCCCTGTGCTTTCACATCACGTACACACAGATCTGAAGCACACAGTACTGAGACCAGCATCTGAATGCTGACTTAACTGTGTGATGAACAATGTTATAATTGCCCCCACTATTAATAGTACACCAAAAAGTTAATGAATTCTCCCGCAGCACCCACTTTGCACTGCACTGCTTTCAGTGACGGGAAGAGAAAGGCTTGTTGTCATCATTGCTGTTTTAATTTGATTGTTGGAGACAGAATAGTATTTGAAGTGAATATATTCATACCATGACTCATGCATGTAAGATTGAGCAGAATACTTCAGACCTCTTTCATTCTTCACCTGGAGATAGCTAGTGCAAAATTTATTACCATAACAATAGTGACAAACATAATGTTGAATATCTCTGTCTAACCTCAGAGTTAGTGTGCTTAATGTTGTATTATGCGTAAAACATCTGAAATTCGTTTAAGTAACAATATAACATGTTGCTTTCTAATGGAGCATATGAAAATTATTTGGGTAAGGCAGGGGGGCAGAATCTTAATAATTTTGTTATATAAAAAATATAGAGCTGTCATCGTCTGCAAATAACAAAACACAACTTAATGATCCGTGGTGCACACAAAAGCCATTTTGTTGATGTAAGTATTAGATTTTTTTATATGGTAAATCTCCAACCCACTCTCACAGCATTGCGTGAAATAGTCATGGATCTAATAATAATCTATAAATGTGTGTATATGGACAGGAATTTTCTCTTTTTTTTCATGACAGCAAGACTTTAAATCTAATGTATTCTGAAATATACAGTATTTTTTGGAATAAATGAAGCAGTAGGTTCATTAACAGCAGCAGAATGGTAAGCAGGTGGTAGGAATGGATGGGCGTGAGGGGGGGGGCATACAAAGCATACCAGTGTCACACCAGAGACCAGGGTTTCACATCCAGGCAACAAAAGCACTTTGGTTAACATTGGTGAAACAAACACGCTGTGTCTGACGTCACTGTGAACGTTTTCTGTATTAAACGAGACCATGAAACAACTGCTGTGAATCCTAAACATAACCATAAATGCGTAATAATGCTGTAGTCACTACAAGTCGACATTTTATTGTCATGAAAAATTGAAATTTCCTGTCCATGTACACAAATCAGTATATAAAATAATGTAACTAATTCATGAACTTAAGTAAAATCTAAATACAGAATAAGAAGTTGGTAAGACCTCTTTGTTTTTCTACAAAAAGCTGACCCTCTTCCTTCCATAATAAGAAAAGTACACAACCCTCCCCATTTTCTGACCTAATTTTCCACTAATACATTTTCATACAGTCCTGAATATATCCATTGAATAATTTTATTTTAGCTGACAAAAATAAAATGCAATCCAAATTATGTATTATTCAGACTAATTTCAACTATAAACACTATATAAATTTTAAATAATCTATTTCATATAGATTTTAGGACATTTTGCTGCTTACTTAAACTAGGCCTGCACTGATTAATGCATACGTTTTGAAATTATCATGTAAACTTGTTTTGAACTTGTAAAATTCCACCTCTGGCTATTAATAATAGGGAAAGGGAATTGTAAATCACAATATCGAGGATCTGTCAGTTATATATTTGGCAAATAATGTGTGATCGAGCACGTTGTCCAGGATTTCAAGCCAGCAAGATTTGTACAGGAAAACTGAATAATATAACTTTTCTGCCTTCACATGACATTACACAATTTGCAATGTGACAGTACGCTTGTACAAGCTTTCAGTAATCATACTCTGTTTGAACAACAGCGGTTCACATATAAAAGAAACATTTCCGCCGGGCTGTAACAGACCTGAAGCTTGCTGCATCTATGAGCCCTGGGATCCTGGTTTTCCATATTTCCTGAAACCCAAAGGCATTTTGGAAGCCAAATCCCACATAACCCAACTCAAACACTTGACTGTGTTGATTCAAAGTGTTGATTTTGATGTGGGACTTTTGGTGATTCTGAGCCGTAGGTGTCGTAATGACCAGGGTTTTATCGGTGCTGCTAACTATGTGGTTTCAGATAAGCATGGTCCCATCTGGCCGGGATGACTTATCAGATGCACAGGACCGTGGCAGAAACAACTCGTGATTATTACTGTTGTGATTTTTAGGCATTTAATATGTTAACAAGAAACCAATTATTTGAATTTTGGTTGGTTTCTACAGTTTTATACTGGCACAATGAAAGCTCCCTTTGAACAAAATCCTTTATCCTTCGAGTCTAGTTGACCTAATCCTAGAGAACACAATTTTTTTTGTATGTGAGTCACACATCTAAAACTGGCACTTTTCCCATTTGGCTGACAAAGGCAGAGTTGAGCTCCAAGGAACAGAAACTGTCATTGGAGTATGTGTCAAAAGATCATGGAGGAGTGGCTTTGTATAAGGACACAGCATGGGAAAACTCACTACAGAGAGACAGCAGGAGTGGGTGGGACACAAAAGGCAATTTTGAGCACCTAAAGTAATTCCTCTGTTCAAGTTAGAAACAGTTTGTTAAATGAGACACAACAAAACAATACCCTGGCCAACATATAAAATGGCACCAGCTATACATTGAGCACAGCATACAGGACAGGATTTGATTGGCTTAACATGATTCCTACAGTGTAGAAGGGGCAAAGGATCATGAGTCAGCCTGAGAAGCTTTGTATCCTCCGGGTTTAGTATGAGCTACTTACTGCACCGAGTAGTGAAAACGACAGATGAATAACATCTCACAGTGGTGCAGGCCTGAAGGTGACTTAATCAAAGCTTAAAGCCGCTTTTGACACTGCAGCTGAAGTAGTCACATACTGAGCCCTGCTCAGGTGGCACAAAGGATAAGCCCTGCCTATTGTTGCTGTTTGACTCCCCCAGCCCATTTGGCTGGAGGATGTGAGCAGTTGAGTCCAGTCAGTTTATGTCCCATGTGCTGCCACAGCCCAGACTACTCCTCCTGAGCTCGTGCGGCGAACACTCAGAAATCCATGCTGAGCACATGCTCACTTGGAGGAAACCTTTGACTACCATCATCTGACTGAACTGACTGCCCTTTGTCTATTAAAGCTTTTGGGAGCAAACCCTCCAGCTCCATCGCTTTGCTTTAAAAAGACCTCATGTCAAAAGACCGCAGATGACCTCACTGGGGTTAAGGCGGTGACTGCACCGCACCATTATGGGGATTAAATGAGCTGCTGTCAGTGGTATTTTGTAACATCTGCCCACATCAGATTGGCGAATTTCTGCTTCCGCTGCAGAGTCGTATGACAAAATGCAGTGTGTTGCAAGCTGGGAACTGTCCGCAGCATTATGAAGCGGGAGAATGAAATCCTGTATCTTCTCAATACTATGTGCAAAGCTTAATCATTAAAGTTACCAGTTCAAACCGGTAACCCAGTATATCCTGCTGCTGCTGTGTAACAGCTTTGTATTATGGATGTCAGTTTTGTATCTCATATATCTGTGTCTTTTGTTGTATTCTATATTTTCAATTTGGCCACACATTGGGGAAACATCTTCTGAATGCTGACAACTATATGTTAGCATATATATTTAAAAAGAAACATTACCTAATTTTTAACTAGATAAGAAAGAATCAGCAGAACTGATTGTTGATGAAGACTTAATAAAGTTGTTCTATAGGTAACTTAACAAGTCACAGTGAGAGCTAAATTAAAAAGCAGTAACCCGCCTTGGGAAAGAGGTCTCAGACTTTGATCCTACTGTACATATTGACCTTAGTAGTAGTTGAAGTTGTCAAATACTTAAACACTTTAAAAAGGTGGAGTCCCATTTGAATTTGGAACAGGAAATAACTTTCAGTATTGGGAGTAACATGCCACAAAAGCAACGTACCAGAGTACCATGATCAAGGTTTTTGTCAAATGAACGTGCCAGTGTTGAAATCTGCCACCAGAACAAATGAAACACATTCGCAGCCTGGGTAAGGTGGGCAGAGAGTACGTGTATTTGCACTTGTATACATTCTCATTATTTTGCAAGTATGGGTGAAAAAGGAAGAGAACATCACAGTGAAATGCAAACTGTGCTTGGGTGATAAGTGTCTGTCAGTCAAAAGAACTCTTTTACTAGATTAGAAGAAGCTAGCTGCAAGCTGTTGTGACGCCCGTTGAGAAGGACTTAAAATATGCTAGTGCTGTTACAGTCTAAAAGAGTCATAGCTATCTTTTAGTTCATTCCATTATAATGAGTTACTTTCTAGGTAAATTAATGTAACAAGGCTAGAATTTTATATCACACAAAGTTAGCTGAAAAGTAAATATTTAAATAACAGTGGAAGTTAATTACATGCCAGGATAATAATTGGTGGTATTTTACCACATTCATTTCTTTTAAGTTGTGCAGTTAATCAATGACATACTACAAGATGGTTACATGACATTAAGAGGACGAAGAAGTAAGTTGGATTTGATGTTTATGTGGGAGGAATGAGCATTGAGCCTAGGCGATCTGACTGCCAGTGACACCGGCAGCTAGTTAATGCCTCCCTACATGTATCTCCAGCTAGCCACATAGTCATTCTCAATCAGGTGGTTCTCAAAATTGGCTTTTAACTAATAAAAAAGCCCCTAGAGATATATTACTAATCACAAAAGCATCAAACATCCTGGGTGATTTGTCTTCCCAAACACCTGGCTGAAAGGTCCTTCTTGGTCCCGTACGTCTTTGCAAACAGAATGATGTAGGTGTTTATTTGTACGTAGAAATGAAGTGAGATCCGGTCACAAGTGGTCACACCGAGACAATGGAGGTGATGGATCTGATGCCATGTGGGCTTGACCTACTTAGTGCTGTCCACTTGTGATCAGATCACCCAAGACACGTGTTAATGTACTGCAAATTAAGGAGGCTGTATTCATGTCAAGACTGAAGCTGTATTGCAGTCCCTGAGAACAATTGTGCTAAGGAGAAACAAGCCTGAGATTGTCCAGTTTCTACAAACAGAGTAGGAACATAAATGTGTTCAAGGTAATGAAAACCTAAAGAAAGAACATGTGTCTGTAGGTATGAAAGGCAGCCTATAATGAGACCAAACTCTGTGGGTGGAGAGTGAATGTTCACCAGCGTCTTGCAACCCAACACATACACTCCAAAGTCCAACTCAAGCTCTGACTTTTTATCCCAGTTGATGTGTTTGTTTGTGTCTATTTGTGTACATGCATGAGTTTGGTTTTGTCTCTGTGAGGATAATCTGTTGTTTCAATGTGGAGCCTGCTATTTGATCCAGTCGACCACAGTAGTTTGTGTTATTACTGGGACCTTGGACTCTGAAGTGAGTTATTGCGTGAAGATGAGAAAAGACTTGTCAACTGCAGTCTGTGTTTTTCAACCCTTGTCCCAGGGGTGTATTCTTTTTCTTGAGTTGGTAAGAAAGAGTACACAGCCCAAATTTACAGAATGGTTCTACCTGAATGAACTGGCTTTTTGTCCCTTCAATTATTTTATTTTGTTGTAGACCAAACTTTCACACTGCTGCCATCAGACCTGTTAGCGAGACAACACAGGATTGCTTATGCAAATCAGGTCTTGTCTTTGGCAATAGAGGTGGTGGTGTAGGTACATACTGCATTTACTTCCAGTAGAAGAAGTTAAATCCTTCAATATAAGTATAATGTACACAGCAAAAATTTATTTGACACAACCTAAAATGCACTTTCTCTCCATGTGCTTAGATCAATTGTCTTGTGTTCTGAGAAATATCTTTTGGTCCAGAAGCAATATTTTTTTGACATAGTATTGATTTAAATGAAGTTTATAGCTGTCATTGTTGTTTGGCTTTTCTGACACTCTACTTGGTTTTAGCTCACAGCTCTAACTAAACCCTCATATAACAGCAATAGACAGCACAGAACTCAGACAAGCCAAATGTACATTGCAGTGAAGGTAAAGATATGGAACATTTAAATAAGCCAGCCATAAACTAAATACATTTATCTAAAGAGCCTAAGACCAGGATGGCTAAAGAATTGTATTAATTTACTCATGCACAGCAGGAAAATGGGAAGAGATATGTGGTGAGTCTTGGGCACTAGGGACCCCATTGTGACGAAACTACTTTGTGTGGGAAAGTTGCGCCGAAGACGGTGCAGGAACATCCTCCTGGGGTCTAGACACTGGGTAGAAAGGGTGAAACGCATCCAGAAGATGTGGAGACGTGATGTGGATCGGGATTCCTGATTTGCTCAGTGGGACGCTCTAATTAGACAGCTGTTTTCATTAAAACGAGATATAAAGCAACTTTGAAAGCTCAACAGAAAATCTTGGTTACACTGTTGGTTCAGACTGGATCCAACAGCTCAGTACAACCCTTTGAAGCCGTCCCAGTTTGAGCCAAAGCAAAGCCATGACTCTTTATTGTCGCGTAAATTTAAAAAGACTATTTTCTTTGTTCCATAATGCTTACTTCGTAACATCCAACAAAACAAAATGACTTAAATAACAGTAAGTCTCAGAGATTGAACTTCTCGGAAGGAAAAACAGTTAATTTTGTATGAAAGTTCATTGGTCAAACAGAGTTTAAAGTATTGTTATAGCACAAATGAAGCTTGTTTCCCATTTATTATGAGGCGACTCAATGTTTCTGCACTTTCATAGTGTTAAATTCCCATTTGTTGTTATTTCACAGACCGAAATTTGTCTTTGAAAGTGGAGAGGAAATGGTTGTGGAAGGCATGAAAATATTTGCATTGTCTAAAGTTGCATGTAACCAATAAACAAACCTCCCGAGCTGGGAGATGATCCTTTCTGTGTGGAAAGAGATGCCCACATAGCATAACAAGCAAAGTGCCTGGGAGCTGCTTTTAGAACTGGTATGTCAGACACTCACATCTCCTCACTGTAGGATGAGGGGAAATATGTTGAGTGGAAGCCAATTTTATTTCCCAAAGGCCGATTCTTCTATGAGCTTCTACTGCGAGTTATTGCATACCAGATCTGGCACGCCTTCTGAAGCCTTTTAGAATCACCGTCAAAGAGCACTGCTTTACGGGAGTCGCCCCACTGCCTCAGATTAAGATAGCATGATGGCAGCTCAGAGCCACACACATTACCCAAGTTCAAGATTCAGTTCACTTGTACGATGCCGTGGTGCGCTCTCCCTTCCATGAAACTGAAAATTAAGCTTGGGATGCTATGATGTTGTCACAGGCCCTTCAAACCATTGGAGAGACGTGAGACATCTGCTCCTCATCCTCGCTTGGAGGTGAAATTATGTGATAATGTCAATGTACATGTTTTTATTACAGATCGCCTATTTCCAGGAGCTAGCTAGCGTGGTATTCCTAGTGTGAGAGTGGGAAGCACTGAAAACATAATTATGGCAATATATCAGACGCGTTAATAGAAGAGAGAAACAGCACCCTGGGAGTGTAAATCTCAGGATGTCTTCAGAGTCTTATGGTTTCGCTTGAAACTAAAATGCCGAGCTGAGCTTCCATTTCTGGTTTGCCAGGAAATAAAAGCAAACGTGACGCAACAGCAGATAGTTTAGGATCCCCACAATGATGTTTTGTCCTGTTGCGTGGTCTTTGTAATCTGTTTCTTGATTTTCCTAAGGCAAGGTTTTACTCTGAGTACGTTTGCACAGTCGACTGCACACACAGCACATCACTAGTGAAGAGTGAATGATGAACACAAGCTACCAGGAGCAGATCAATACTTCTGGTATTCATGTTTGATGGGTTTGTGGATTTGTAATTGCAAAAAAGTCAAAATTATTTGGAATGCACCGTGATTATAGAATAATGGAAACAAGGACAAAAAAAGTTGTATAAAAGCAAATCTATTATTTCAAATCTGGATTTACATAAGTGTTAGTGCAAGCTGTTACGTAACATTAACATATTTCATCTATAAATTGATAAGGAGAAATGTGTTAGAAAGTTCATTGTGCCTACTGTGTTTTTGGTTGCCTTACGAATGTAAGTCCAGTATTTTACCTCCTTTAGCAACTTGTAACTCTGTAAATATCTGGACCTTTAGTGGCTTAAATGGTTTGCTACGCTAGCTGATGTCTGGCAGGTTGCAAACAGCTTTTTCATTATTTTTTTTTTTCTGAAAACAGCTTGCTGTATATGGAAGTGATTGATGAGCATGAAACAGTTGTGCATCATAAACCAAAACAAATGCCCAAGCACCAAACACTTTGTGGAGGGAAATGCAGAGTTGGGATGAGCTCCGTGGTTTAGCAGGTTTTACAACTTTTAAACTTTTACAACTCTCATATCTGTATAATAAATATCCACCAACAGCTAAAGAAATAGGCTTTTATGTTAGCCAAAAGACAAGAAACAAGTTGAAATCAGCTGTATTATAGTAGTTATGATAATTTATACATCTATTTATTTTCTGGCTATGCAATACATTACAAATTGAAAAATTATGTGTATTTATGCAGTAAAAATTGCCATGTTTGTGTACAATGAAGGAGATAAGGACCAGGAAAAAAATCACCAAGTTACTTCTTTAATTATCAGAGCTGGGCCTGTGTTGTCATGGATGAATATGGAATACAACTGCGTCTAGTATACCAAGTTTTGGTTCTGATTAAGTGGAAAAGCAATGTAGTAGTCCTTTATCACCGGTATTTGTATTACAAAAGTTGATCCCAAAATGAATGTATATGTATGTAGTGTGTGTGTGTGTGTGTGTGTGTGTATGTGGATGTTTTATATACACATACTCATATGTCTATTTTATACAGAAAGTAAAAAATACGCCAGTTTTTACTAAAATAAATACACGTGTATATACACACACACATGCACACACACATATATAATAACATAACCATTGAATCTAATCTCACAGATTGGTTATGAGTAGCACTCGCATCTCCAAGGCCGCTGTCTGATTTCATTGCAGCACCTTAATGAAGAGCAAGTGACTGAATGAAGCTGAGCTCCCCACCATCTGAATCATGAATACAGAGGTGATACCTTTCCCAAACCGTCAGATGATGGAAAAGCAATTCTGTATCTGTTACACCTTGACCAGATGTCATTATTCAGGATGTTTCCTCCTGCACTTGTCTTGAAATTAAAGACATGCAGGTCAGGTTGCCATGGATGTCCAAAGAGGATTCTTAATAGAAGCCCTTTTGGATGTTTCCTTGAGAGACTGAACGAGGAAGAGTGTTAAAGAGGCAAAACATAGCAGCGCCACCTGACCAGAGTGCTTAAGAACCCACATCTCCTCACTATTTCTTTTATCACCAGAACTATGAACTAGAATCAGCGCTTGTGGGTGATTTGATTGTGCACAAAAATTCTTCTTCCCTGCTAAGTGTTATTGTTCTTGATTTCTTCAGTGTTGAGGCTGTTAGACTTTTGATTACAGGGTTTTTTTTTTTTTTTTTTTATTGTATATATACTGAAGCTTACCAAGCACAGTGCAATACAAGTAGGAAGAAAGAGGCTTTAATCAGTAGCTACCAACAATTCTGTCACCACTGTCCCAACACACAAATTCACATTCATTAACTCCCTCCTCCTTAATCTTTTTAAAATTTGATATTTTAGCACAGTGATGATAACACCAGTTTTCATTTGATGGCTGGGATGTTTCATCAGAATTTCACTGTCACATGTGAATGTTTTTCAACTAAACCATAGACCGCATAACCTCTCTTGACAATCTGGCATTTTTGTGGATATATATATATCACCAAGCATCATCAAGTAGATTGCTGGTTTTGGATTTAAAACTCTGAGTGTGGCAGCCCATGTTAACAAAGCTGATTTCACATTTTAGTGGATTTAACTTGAAGCGTGGTTTGCGTGGGACAGATGGTATTTCAGTGAAGCCTTTAACTTTTAAAGACTTAAGATAGCTATAGTTTGTGTTTTATCTCTGCACACAAGGATGTATATACTGTATTTATAAGTATAAAGTTCGCTTTCAGAAAGGAACATGAAGGATTGTTTTATAAGGTGAGAATGAATAGTTCCTACCCAGTTCTATAACCATTTAGAACTTATCAGTTGAGTTTTATCATATCAAGCGGGGGACTAATTACAATTTAGACCTTGACATGCAGTATATATTGGATTTTGATGCCTACATCTGTCCTGTGCTGTTTTGAATTTACCAGGCACCATAAGAACAAAAACCGTCTGCCTCAGGCTCCAGCCTCCCAGAGATGTCAGGGCCTATGTTGGGAGAGAGAAGTTAGTGAACAGAATGCAGCAAAGCTATATGGTAATTGGAATTGCTTCCTCAGGATGTAACATGCTCATGGTCAGACTGGGACAGAATTTCAGCCTGCACATATCCGCTGGGACCAGGTCAGGATGGGGTCAGGTCAGTGAGGGTTGGAACTTTCCCAGTCCTGGGAACATGCACGTAGAGATGAAATGGCAAAGAGACAGACAGGGCCGGTGAAATTTTTGGATATGTTGACAGACCCAGCCCAAATGAGGTGAGCCCACTGGCAATTAAAAACAGTAGTCCGATGGCCAGTCTGCCTATGAACATGCTGATAACATACATTTCCTGCAGTGAATTGCGGGTTTCGATGCTGTTGTTTACAACATTGTTTGCATCTCTTTAAGATAAACATATCATTAATGTGGGATTGAGGCACAGCAGATAGGGGACTGTTTAAGTTAGGGGGCATAAAAATGGCGAAAAGGAGACTTTTGCACAAGCTACACAAAAAGATCAAGTAAAGAACAAATCAGAAAGTAACTGCTAATTAGGAGAAGCAGGGACTGTTTGAAAATTACTGTGGGAGAGATTATGTTTTGTTGTTTTTTGCATATTCTTTTATTTTCTGTCCCATTTTTTCATCTTTTACTCCTCTTTATTGATTAAAAAAGAAAATAAGAGAGCATTTTTACATGTGCCTTTAACCAAAATTTGACAGTATTTTTGGTTTATTTCAAATAAACTAATTTTGATTTGATAGAACAAGATTGAATGATTTAATAATATCACAAAACGTGTCACGAGACAAAAGGATTTTCCATATGCAGAGGACAACAATTATGTTCTGTAACAGGGCCTTATTGTCTAATAAAGGCAGGACTAACAACAGTACCTGTATAATTAAGGCCTTTTGGCCCAGTGTGTGATGCAGGCTCTGTAAAACTATTGTTCCACACATTTAGTTAAAAACAAACTAAAAAACTAACAATTTAAATAAAATTAAGCCCCTCACCATCCTAATACCTCATATACAGTCCCTAAGTAATTTTTAAAATTCAGAATCACAGAAAGTGTTGCAAATAACAAAACTCATTGAATTTAATGAACTAGCATCTAATGATTGGTTTGCAACCAGTACTGCATTTGATTAACGGCCTCATATTCATTCTGAATCAGGAGCTACTGTACAAGTACACAATCAATAACTAATCAGTTTTCCCTGTCACATTTGTAATATTGTTACTATTTTAACCATTGTATCAATGGAAATGTAACTACCTTACTGTTACTTTACCGCCTGTGTCCCTCAAGTTTCAAGTCATGTCAGTCAACTGACAAGTGGCTGAAGTTTTACTAGGAGTGCATCATTAGCCAGAATGACACAAGTCAAGACAGCAGAATCTTTCCTCATCCAAAAGTTCTATATATGCAGAGCATATTTACATCTCAGTTCTCCATCCATATATTCACATCCATGTCATATTGTATTACTGAACTGTAGCAGCCTTTTGGAATATAAGCTAGTAGACTAAAGTGACATATGACATGACATGCACTCTTTTCATAAATAAGAGATGTCATAGAGAAAGCATAGAATTAAAAAAAAGTTGTAATTATTTTATTGAAGACCCTAAATACAGTGAGACATATTGATTATTAAGCATAATGTAAACGAATAAATATGAACAACAACAATATTTTTGTGAGGACTTTAAGAAAGCTTTGAGGCACTTTGTGAGAACTGACTGATAATTTAGCATACATTTGTTTGCATGAAGTTTTGTTCATTCCCTTGCTTCCTGATGTCCTATTTTAAAAAACAGTTATGGCTCAGTTGTATTGTTATTCGTGCCTTAAGATATACTGCAACAAATCTGACTAAAAGAATCTATATAAACATGGAGTAAGAAAACAATATTTTAAAATCCAACCATGCA
The DNA here is from genome assembly GCA_033238685.1 of Lates japonicus. Lineage (NCBI taxonomy): Eukaryota > Metazoa > Chordata > Actinopteri > Centropomidae > Lates > Lates japonicus. The sequence continues at coordinate 8,157,341 of BRZM01000010.1, read as the reverse complement.
TTACTAATGTGGTATCAGGGAGATTGTAAACTGAGGTGGAAAAATCCATTATTAAAGGATGAGGATGACAGTATTTGAAATATAGCTTTGGACAAATACAGTCTACCCACCCCACTAGTATTTTGTGCCTTTAACTATTAAGTAAAAATCAAGACATATCAATATATATTCTCTTTCAGTTCCTGTGGTGAACATACACGCCTTTAGGCTGTTCTTTTCATGAGGTTAGGATTCATTGACTTTGCAGAATAAACCAAACCACACAGCATGAGGCAGAACGATCAGACCACACCAAAAAGCTCACATCTCCACATACCGACAGCCCCAAAATTCAGATCAAACATTTGTCTCCTGTTCCACTGCATGTTACATGGAAAATGAAAGAATGAACCAGGTGCTCAAATACTTGGTTGCCATATGACTTGAGCTGAGCGTGATGGGTCCTCTCTGCATCGAGAGAGAAACAGCATTTTCTTCCCTCTGATGCACTCATAGTTATAGTGAAACGCTTAGCCTCGGCATTAAGCTTTTCAAACAGCTCTATTCCACGATCTAATCACCAGAGATCACCTACCAATTAAAAACAAATGTATGGCCTATGATAAACTGGTTGTAACAGATGTTGCTGATGTATGGGGAGGACAGTCTCTATTTTACATGACAAAAGAGAACTGAGGAAGCAAGGTCCATGGTGAGGGGCATATATACACAGACTATATCAAAATACAGCCATGCTGTCTGTTACATCTCTCTTGGGTTTCTGGAGAGACATTTTGAGACTTTATCTTTACACCATCTTACTAGAAAAGTACCTAAAGAGTGGATAAACAGGTGGAGTAGCTAGCCAGCTTATTGTGAAGACTGGAAACGGGGAAACAGCAAGACTTCCTTTTTGTATGGATAAAAACAACACAAGGTAGAAATACACTAATGAGTTTTTAGAGGTGCTGATGCAGGCTTTTTTTGTAGCACAGAGTCAGGTTGTTTACCTGTTTCCAGTCTTATAAGCAAAGTTAATTTCTACTTATCTCAGTACAAATAAGCTAGGCCACTCTCTAGCCGGTTATTCAAGTGTCAAATAGTATCTTTATATTTTGTCAGTAGATGTTATTTCAATTGACTTCCTACACACAATATTGTCATTGGTCATCATTGTCACACACCAAAAAAAAGATGAATATGAGTAACGGTAAACCATGATGTCTTCTGTTAGAGAATCGCAGATTGATTCATATTTGGAGCCACATTCACCAAACCACTGCTGGCACAGAACTTGTGCAGGAGTTTCAGTGTTGCCCTTGTATCTACAGTATTATTTATTCCCTCAACAATTTTTTCATCTATGTAGCCAAGTATGTACTAATTAACAAACCTGTTATCCTGACAGTGAAGAAATAATGTATTGTTGTAACAGATGGGTGCATTATGGGCATGACAAAGACACTCCTTCAAAACACATGTGATATGCCGCTATTATGCATTATTTAATTGAAAATGAGAACAGACTGATTGAATAGGCATACCAGGATTTTGGTGTTCTGCCAGATAATAGGTTTCACCTATCAGGCTGGAATGGCCAGCAGAAATATTGCCTGGCATGATTGATACAAGCCAGAGTGCTCCTCACTCCTTCTATTCCACCTCCACAGCAATGCTACCATTTATTCATCTCCAGGACAGAGAGACACTCACCCTCTGCTCTGATTTCCAATTGAATAATCTAGCAACCAGCGCTGCACCTGTGAGCAGCTTGGTGCAGCTGTACAGTGAATTAAAATTTTGTATTTTGGACAGGCATCTTCCGGAATCAACCCAAGAGATTTCTGTAACATGGGAGAAGATGTTCTGTTCTTTTTTTTTTCTTTATCAGAGCGGCTTAAGAAAGCTCTTTTCTTATAAACGCTTGATAAGATGTCTTCACAAATGGCTGCATTCCAGCCATTTTTCAGATATGGATTATGTGGATGAGTGATGTGTGTTACGCTAATTGGGGTGTAGGTTGAAGTTGTTGCTTTCACCTCCTGTTCTTTCTCCTAGGTAAAAATCATAAAGATAATCTCTGGTGTTTTTTTTTTATTGGTATATACAGTACATAGCCCAATCGGAGGACATACCCACTGATATCATAATGTGCAGTTCAGTTCAGTGTAATTACACAGCACTTTATTATGTAATATAAAAATAAATGTATAAATCATTTTATAATCATTCTCCTCCTGATGCAAACTAGGCTATCTCCCCTCATTTCATCTAACCTATAACCTGTCACATTTTAATCGTTATTTGCAATAAATCCTCCATTAACCTACAGTTGTACACTCCTTTTTTTCACCCTGAATGAACTTTTCTCTAGACTCTTAATCTGTAATTCATTCCATTAATATTCGGCAAACATTAAAACTGACAAAACAATGCTGTGCAACCAAATTTAGACAGTGTTCAGGTTATGGTTCTTATAGTTTTGAAATTAGTTCAGAGGCTCACAAGATAAATATTATTGTATTGGAATTGAAATGTGAGCAATGTGCAATGGACTCCAACACTATGCATTTCTGTACACCTATTATCATGGACCCTTAATAGGCTCTGTGAATCTTCCATATTATATATGTATTAAATGCCCCCGAGTTCATGATCGAGTCACCGAGAGATTAGTAAAAAACCTTTCAGACATAAATGACTTATAAACGGTTTGGACTTGTTGTAATAGTTTCACACCATAGCATCTTTACTGCTAACCAGAAAAACATGCAAATGAAACTATACACAATGACACAAGAAGGAATGGACATGGAATAGAAACAAAAAAGTTGTAGAGATGATAACAGTCTATTATATTATAAACAATCCATCAACCATGACACAGGAGAGAGGATTGGATGGAGAACTGGAGAGAGATGAATTACAATCGACCAAAGTTTATCTATCATTAGCCTCTTATCTTTACCTCTATTGAATCTATAGCAGGAGGGTAAAATGTTCTATTGAAGGTCTTAACAAATACTCTTTGACTGATGTGACGACTGTTTTTGTTTTTAAATTTAAAATTTAAATGTCATTTTAAGAAATTCAAAGAATCCAGATTTCTCCAGTAATCTTTGACTTTAAAAGCTGAAAAAGTATCTAAACTGTAAACACTATGAGACATTAAACTGCCTCGAATCAATGCATCAACAATGAATTACTACTATGTGTAATGTTCAAGGTGTCATGGAGATAAACCCACAAGCTTCCTGAGGAGCATTTTATCATCATCGCTTGTAGCCTATTGTTTTGCTTTACTGAGCGCAACTTTAATGTTCTGTTCACCACTGCTCTCATCAATCACATAAAGAATATAACTAGCTAAACAGAAAAATATTGAAAAATTGAAAAATTTATTGAGTGGGCAAAACATTTCTCTAAATGAAAGCTAATGTTCCAGGGGTTCATGGATGTCTCACCATCTCTTTAAACTAGATATGGACAACATTTCTACACAACACCCCACCTTTTCCCCTTTTTCCTTGACATCAACGAAGCCATCAATACATACAACTGTCCATCTCCCCAGCCTTCCCCCGCCTCTCTGGTTGATCTAAGACAGAGCCCGGGTCCATGAACACCCAGCTGTCATCCTTATAATCTACTTCAGTACCTGTTTGTGATGCCAGTTCTCCTTCAGAGACGCTTTTGAAGTAGAGCATTGCAATTGAATGTCACTTGCCAGTTTAAGAGTCAAACAGTGGTCTGATAGCTCACAAACGCACTGGGATGTGGGACTCAGAGTCTTGTCCGTCAGGCAGGTGTTTCAGGAGTTATTTCAATGATTTCCACAGCTTTCCTCGGAGAGAAAAGTAAATCACAGGGATCTGGGAGGATGTTCAGTTGGCAACTTACAGCTTCTCATCATTCATTTAAGATCTTTTTTTTGTAAAGCATACAAAGACTATGCTCAAAAAGAGAGAAAAGTTTAATTGGAAATTTACTGGGTGTAGGCTTTTCTAATTCTCTTTGTCCGTAGCTCCTGATAGACGCATGTCCCTGACTGTGAAAAGTCGTTTGTCTTGAGCTAATCTGTTTCATTCTGAGTAACGCACCTATGTTAGCCGTGCTCCCTACACTTCCACCTTGTCCCATTTGCCAAAGGGTCTTTCAACATTATTGCTTTTAATAGTCCACTTCATCTAATATCCAGTATTAATCCCTGTCATGGAGCTGTGACAACAGATCCCTCAGAGGTGCTGACATTAACCTGGACATTAATCTCACTGAAAACCCTGCCCCTGCAAGTAAAAGAGGCATGCACACATACAAACACAACAGCTATCGGGAAATCCAAATATACCATGTCCTTTCTTGATGTTGCTTCCCATCTCCTACTCATTGCTCTCATTTTTGTAGTTTATGTCTGTGCGATTACACTCCCCTGTGTCTGGGGGCAGAACAATGCAGACCCTAATAATGGATGGTAGGTAGTAACTACAGCAATGAGTCCTGATATCAGTGCATGCACGTTCAACTCCTAGATTAACAAACTGAGAGGAGTCAATGCATATTTAATGTTCCCTGAGGGGGTGCTGGATTGATAGAGCTTTAAAGCAGTGGTAGAACACAACAAATATTATATAAACAAGAATATAGGAAATGGAGAATATTGAATGTAATTCAAGCAGAGACATATTATGTAAATTTATTAATGGAATATGAAGAACAGGAAATATTTTACCAAGTGGCTGTAGAATCAAAGAAACAAATTAAAGTAAGGAAAAATGTTTAAAAAAAGAATTTAAATTATAACAGTGAAAAGAAAGTTAATATATATATAAACAGTAGAGTTGGTTATGTAATGTATCTGCTGTGGTATAACTGATTCATGGACTCAGCCACAGGCAAAGTGATGTTCCTACAGGCTACATGGATTTATGAGGTGACAACATCAGCTCAAGCAGTGACAAGTCACAAAGGTCCCTGGAAAATTGGGTGAAATGGCAAAGTTAACTTTGAAACTCTAAAGTATGGCAAAGGTTAAATGCTGATGCTAATGATGGTGAGTGTATGCATTTTAGAAAAGAGAAATGGGGGAGGAGAAACAATCCCAGCCACTGGTCTTCAGCTTCATTTGGAAACAATGTGCAGTTTGACTGGTGTGCACAGTCTCTTGTGGGTGTATCCAGGCAAATGCATCACTATATCTTACTCAGAAGACCATGATCTAGTATCACGATGGCTATGGGTAACATTTGGTTCATGTTGCACTGATGTCGCCTGGTTTCCAAATATCATGTGCTGCAAATGACACATCTTGATTCATGGGGTCTGCCACTGCTTTTCTCCTCTTAGACATGATTTATCGGTCAGTGTTAAACCAATCACAGGAACACAGAAAACACATTCACAAACAACAGCAAACAAAGACATCCTTACCTTTAATTTAAAAACTTTAGACTGCCCAATATATCAGTGCTGTTAGATTTCTGAACAACTGAGAAAACTCTGAAAATTTTACCGGTTATCAGGTATTATTTCTCCATGCAGCTCTACCTTTTCTGTGTTGGCTTGCCATGCAATATGACAGTGCCATTCGTATTTATCATCGGTTGCAGAGGGATAGTTTAAACCTTTTCATAAACCAACCAAAAGAAAAATTGTACCGTGTAAACAATTTAACCCAATAACTTTCTGGCTGTGTTCTCTTTGCACATGCCCTCCATCTTGATGTAAATATATGGGGACATGGGGACGAATGGATGATGTATTCATCGCTTTTTGCACACGTCACACAGGTGTGTCAACATATGCAAACACCAGACTGTATGAAATCAATGTAAACAGCTGACCAAAAATCTTCAAACGAAATGAAAAACCTTGTGCAGGTATTAATATATCAGTATTTTTCAACACTGTAGCTGTAGATACCCAGACCTTTAAATGTGAACATTCACATTAATTAACAATGACAGCAAAGGCTGACAAATATCCTCATTTCCCACTTACAGAAACAAAATGAAGAAAATGTGTTAAAGGCTGTCAAGGCAAAAGCCAATTTTACACCCAGCTGCAGTTTGTCATCAGTCTCTTTAATGTCTAAATGTGCAGCTTCACTTGAATGCTACTTCAGACAAACCCAGCAAATTTGAGTAACCTTTTTCTACCTGAGTAAAGTTAATAATACTGACATTTCTGCTATAATGGATGTGGAGATTGTGGAGATTTAAAAACAGCTGTCTCGGGTCTGTTAACTTCTGTCTCCTTCAGTCATTCCCTTCGTTTCTCAGTGATTTTCTGATTGGAGACAAGTGGCAGTAAGGGAGAACAAAACAGGAAAGACAAATGGATTGCCACACTGGAGTGGTGTGGTCACAAATGCTTCGAGGAAAATAGGGCCACAATAATTTGTAGAGCACAACAGAGGAAAACCAACACAAGTGGAATATATTATCTCCTCTTTTTAATTAAGAAAAAATGTAATGATCATGTTTCCTTTGGGCCAATATATGTCCCTCTGTACATTATCCAAACAGATCACGTACACTTGTCTTACTGGGAAAATTGGCTTACTGAAATCCATGTAGAAGCTCTAATCACACTATACCACTAATCTGATTATTCTCAGTAATCAGGCTACATCATGCATGTAAATGAGCTGTGCAATAGTAGGCTTTAAATCGGATTTATTGATTCTCCTATAACTTTGTTTTACCTTTTCTGAAAAAATGACAGCCGTTTGTGGTGTTGTTGTTGAATGGAGAGTGCTTTGTGCGCCCCTTCCCCCCCTAAACAATAGACATGCTGCTTGATTTACATAGGCTATTTATACTTATCATTCAGCTTGGCATGCAGCCCTTTTTGTTTACGGCACCGCTGTAGACAGAGCTGCAATAGGTACCCTGTTGAGCGGGAGGCGAGTCATTCCCCCGCTGCCTTTTCTTACCAACAAGCCATTCTGATGTTCTAATGATTACCTCCATCATCTCCACTAAGGGGTGACTGTGCACCCTGCCACATTACCAGTTTGGAGGATTCTAAAGTAAATTACACTGTAGAGATGTCTTCTATGGCATCCTGCACAATGCAGAAACCCTGTCAGCTGCTGTCATGAGCATTGCCCTTCAAATAACCAGACCATATTTTGTATGCAGGGTTGCACCTCGCTCTAGCAATTCAATTAAGAGCGTATACTTGTATATGCTAAATCTGTAATTCTGGCATACAACACTTACAAGTGACTCGCTAATCAGCTTTTGTGCCTTGAAGAGACAACATGTCAATCAGATTCTTTTTTCTGAATTAAATTAGTCAGAGGTGAGTCATGTGGGGTAAACCTGAGGCACGCACAGGAGATGATTCTGTACCACTAATTTTGTTCACTACTTCAAGCCTGTGCCAGAAAGTTATTATGCATTTCCTGCATATGATAAACAAACTTAGAGCTGAGTAAAAACTTTTAGGTAGTGACTGCTGCTGTAAGGCGTTTTGAACATTTTGTGAAAATCTGTCGTACAGTGTTAGATGGAGGGTGCAATTACGTCCTCAGCTCATTTTCTTTGATCTGAATCACAGAATATAAACTGTAAATTAAAGCCTACTTTATATTTAACTCCACACTTGAACCCAACAAAACTTGTACACAGAGTTACAGAGACGCACAAGTAGCTCTACTGGAGTTCTGCAACCTGTCATTCTACCAAGTTAGAGACATCAGTTCTCATTCCTAACACACTGGACAACATTTCAGGACAGCACAGGACATTTTTAGACATATTGATGAAGTTTTTAGGTCTACAGTCCACTTTGATTGGCATTGATCTTCCTCCTGCCACCAACAGGGGGAAAAAAAAGAACTCACTCACACAAACACAACACTCAATAGCTGGAATAAACCTCTCCAAATGGATTTGCTGTAAATGTGCCCTCAGATAAACTTTCCACCACCCTTTCTTTAGATGCTTGGCGACAGGCAGCACAATGGCTCCAGGGAGGGATAACACCGCAGAGGTTAGCATTTTCATCTTTCGTGGAAATGCTCTTTTGTTTCAGAGGTGTTTACAGTCCAGTTTCCGTGCCTTTGCAGGTGTGAACGTCACACTGAGGCCAGCACGTCATTCAGCATTTCCTGCATATTAAAATAGGCCATTTTGACATGAAACAAAGGGCACGGTGACGCTTGTTCTAAAATGTATGTGGATGAGGAATAAATAGCAGTGGCTAAATGAGATGTTTGGCTGTGGCAAACTGGTGGGACTGCATCAATCTTGTATGTTCGTCTATCTGATTTTATTATGCAGTTGGCTCATTACCACCCCACTCGTTCTATTGCCATAGCTGAAGACCAGATAAAGATATGAGAGGATTAGCATAACGAAGTTCTCTCTAATAATTGACTCATTGTGTGCAAACACTGGTCCTATAGGATCACTACTGTGTGAGGACCTGCATAGAGATTATATCTAAGGCGATAGTTCAACATATCCAAAGAGATGGCGAAAATGCATTCAAACCCCAGAGGAAGAAGCTCAGAAACTGTGTCTTTCACTTCCCTATCAGCTCCATCTCTAATTAATATGCTAACAAGCCTTGATAAGAACATCTAATCACTTTATAGGTTGCTGTGATAGTGGAAATGATCCAGAAATCAGGACGTCTCAGGTCAGTTAAGCTCCAGTGATAAACTCTACCCTGGGGGCAGGAATAGTAAGATGATAAATAGTCTCCAGTATCCACTTTGTAAAACACAACAGTGATGATAGTGTGATTGAGAGAAATCCTTATACCAACCTAATCTGTCTTTAAGCCGAGGTAAAGATGCAGCCTATCCACAAAGGTGCATTTTTTATCATTTGTAATTTCCCAATATACTTCCTACCATGAGAAAACAAAACAAACAAAAAAAAAACATATTTACCAAATGCACAAAACAAGTAAGCTTGTCCTACATCAGAATGCTCAGATAATCATTTTAAAAGTGACATTTAATGTGCTCTCAGCTTGTAATAGTTTCCCCTAATTGAATAAAAATGATGATATGTTTCCTTCAGTAAGTGAATCTGCAAATTTTTAAGTGAGTTTCTCCTAGTAAATAAAATTGGTAATGATAAAAGAATAATACAACCTCTTATCTCTCTGTCACTGTGTAGTTTATCTTGAAAAATACAGACTAATGGATTACATTTGTTAGTATCCTCGATAACCTATCTTAACTGACATTACACGTTAATATATTTTCTTTTAAATGACAAATGAGGACATTTAGTTGAGATTTGATTTGGGGATTAGGGAGGACAAACACTCCAGGACTGTTACACCTTATCCTTTTACAAATTTGTCATCACAGTTGATGACAAATTAATGCAAGGATTCATGCTAATGCTGCAATCCTTCATTTAATTAGAGGCTGCTCTTCAAAATTTCTGAGATGAAGAATGAAGGTGAGTATCCCACTGTGAGAAGGCAGGAGGAGGAGGAAGAGGAGGAGGAGCCCCTTGTTGCCGGGCACAGCCTGGATGCTGGTTGCTATCTGATGAAAATCTCCTGTTTTTTGTGATATTCTTAACATCAGCTGATGGATTTGCTCGTCCTCTGTGGGCTGGGAAATCCATAGTTTCTGAAACCGTTGATGAAAAAATAGATGTATGGTGGCCGACGTGAAACAAGGTTGTTTTCCCAAAAGGACTCGTGTGTGTGTTGCCTTAACTGCCTTTGATTTTCACCTTGAGCTGCTCATACTGTGATTCATTAGTCAACACGTGCATCTATTTTCTAAACATGCATTGTTTTTAATCTATTTCTTGTTGTTTTTAATGCTTGCTTTAATGCATGTTTTTTCTTTTCTGGAGCCATATCCACTTCTAACGATGCTGTTATGCCTTTGATTCTAGTTAAAAATTGCATTAGTTGAAAGGACAGCTGTGAATTTATGAATGAAAGATTGGCTGGTGTCAAGCAATTACAAATCCATTGTTATCATAATCCCTGGAGGGAATGCATCTTTTATTAGATGCTGGTTTACGATCCATTTAATTATCTCCCCGTTGAAATGAGATCACCAGGGGGCAATCACCTCTGACCACGTATAATCAGTCTGCATGTTTCCATTCTGTGATAATCAGAACTCATGTTGAGCAATCAACATTTTGACAAATGATCAATCAGCAAAAGACTTTGTTCTGTCTACAATACCCATGAGGGCCAAGGCTCACTGATCTGGCTGAGCCTCTGACTCTGGAACATCACAGTTTGCTTTCATCTGTCATGTGATGCTGCTTTGTTTGCTGCATAGTGACGTTCAATAAGGCAGCACCTGCAAGTTCACCCACTCTTTTCGAGTGTCTGTTGAGGTACATCTAGATGATGTACACCTGTAGACAGGGCTGTGTTTGATTGAGACAGAAATCACCTGCTCAGACAGATGATGACAGAGCACCCGGTGCAGCACACTTGAAGAATCAGTAAGCTGATTAGCTCAGCTTTGTGGCCACATGCATCCCACTTGAAATACCACAAAAACACAAAATGTCAGTGATGAAGTAGGTTCAATAATCTACTTTTTTACACTGTTGTCGCTGTACTCTTTGGAATAATGCATAGGAATGTTGTTTGAAGAGAAATCCTCAAAGGTCGGGAATCATAATTCATATTCACCGGTATCATAATGCTATCATTCATCCTTTTTCATGAGTGCTGAACATGGTCTCTTGTTGAAGTTATCTATTGTTAAGATAGATTGGTTTAACATTGTTACACAAGATGGCAATGTTGGTCAGTCAGTCGGTTTCAGTAAGGCTAAGTTTTTGCTCATCTACTGGTTTGATTGGCACAAATGTTTGTACAGACATTCATGGTTCTCAGGCAATGTCTCCTAATGATTTTGACAATCACCTGAATTTTCCTTTGATGGCACCATGAGGCTGACAATCATCATTTTAGAGAGAAATTTCCTCCCACAGTCCAAAGACTGTAGGTTGGGTTAATTGGTGACTCTAAATTGCCCATAGGTGTAAATGTGAGTGAGAATGGTTGTTTGTCTGTATTTGTTGGCTCTGCAATGGAGTGAGGTGTACCCCCATGACCCTTAAGGAAATGTGTTACAGATACTGGATGGAAGGATGTTATATTAACTTGCATTAGTTTTAAATGGATGTACCTACAGGAGTGTATATAATGTTGCTGACAGTGTAAAAAGATTGGCGAGGTGAAGGTGATGAAAATAAAATGACGTGATGTTATTTAATAGTAAAGATGATCACATTCCTTCATCAAAGCCCCTTTGGCTCTGGAATGACCAGATTAACCAGATCAGATTAACCAGATCAGATTAACCAGATCAGATTAACCAGATCAGATTCAATTTAGTACCTTCCTCTAAACTCCTTTTATTTGAATTCTATGTTTTGATTTCACTTGTGTTTCACTTGCTCTCCTGTGTGTTTGCCCAGGAAATTGATAAAAGTTCTCTAGCTGAGCCAGATGCCAGAGCCAGGCAGTTACAATAGAAAACCCTGCTCAGTGTAATATCAAATAATACTCCAAGTAATTTTCAGAGGGACTATTTTCAGTTTTGGAGCTGCCTGGGGGTGTGGGTCTGGGTGTGGGTGGGGTGAGGGATCTAATACACACAGAATAGCTTTATCATCCAGTCTGATCCAGCTGTTGAAGTGTGAAAAATGCTGTATGTATTCTCTTTGGATATGTCATGGTTATTCTTTTAATGGTGAAAGATTATCACAGCACAGTTTAATGTGTAAGTTTCCAATTTTCTCATGGAAAATATTGTAGACTATGATATTATAAATTTTGTAGTCAATAAACTGCACTAATGTGCACTTGACGTTATCTTAATGAGAGCTAAGAGGGGTTTGTGGTTCATTATGTGTGTGTGTGTGTTTGTGTATTTGTCTCATGGACACATATTACAAGTGTTGGGCTTATTATAGATATATTTAGACATCACAACTATCAGACTAAAGTGAACAAAGCCTGTTAAGTTCTGTGTCAAATAGGATTTACTTTCAGCAGACATAATCATAGAGTGTGCAGGTTATTCATTTATTTATTATCATTATTATTATTATTATTACTTTTACAGAGGATTATTATTTTGCTTCTCAATGTAGTCATTTCAGTTAAAATCATTTTAAATATGACTGATTTTTACCTCTGTAAGTGGATAATGATAATAAATACAAAACTGTTCAAAAGCAGCAAGCAAACAGAAATAGTGCAGTGTGCCACGAGTGAGTGGGTGACTTTTACTCCATAATTCCAGTTCATTCAGGTTTCAGTGCAAAGCCACAGCTCAGCTATGTTTACTCTCACTCACCTCCAACTCTCTCTTTGCCTACGCCATGTGAAATGTCACATAAACAAGCAAGGAAATTGTTTATTGATGGATCTTTGTTTATACTTTCTTCCAGTCTCACATTAGAATTTGTGTTCTGGTCGTTCAGTTTGGGTTGTGCACTGTTTTTTCTCATTAGTTTGATTTGTGCTCATTTCTGACTGTTATGTCTGAAAGATCTGTGTGCTTTATGTTTGCAGAATTAGGTAATCGTGTATGAGGGTCTGGTCTTTGTAGGTGTCAATAAACTTCCGATCAGCTTTTGCGTCACTGCACAATTGCGTGTGCATACGAGTGTTTGACCTTTTTTGGAGTACTTTACAAGCCCAATTACCAAACCAAGGCCCTGACATGAAATCCCAACAACAGCTGGAGTTTTACATAACAGCAACACTTTCTTTCCTGTCACATTGTGAACTAACACGGAGTGATTATTAAATGTGTGATATTTCCATTAATCATGCCTGCCACTTGTGTTTCCTGATTTTCCATTTCCTCAATGTTGTAAGTGAAGAGCCTCTCATGCATCTGTTTAGTGCCACTATGTCCATGCTCCCTGACTGTGAAGTGGCTTTTCAGAGCTTTTTAATGCATTACAAACAATGCCTAAAGAGGAATGGCAGTCATAAAGCCTTGTAGTATGACTTCATATGAAACAAGTGGCACAGTTCTATTCAGAATTAACAGAAGACCCTTTCAGCGTTGACAGTTGTTCACATGATAACATCATATTTCAGTAGTCCAGTGGTGAAGCTTTGGTGAAAAGTCTTTATGCTTTCAAATGTACTATATTACCATAATATTGACCATATTCTAATCCAAACAGTAATTTTGGATTAAATTTGAATATGAATCGCTTAAGCAGCTTTTTCAGAAAATTAACATAAATCCTTCAAATTAACCTAAATCAAGAACTCTTATACACTGAAATGATACTTTATTAAGACATTCATGTACCCCAGAGAATGAACTGTACTAACTTTGGTGATCCCCTGGCTTTTAATCTATTGGTTCTACAAAGCTGACATTTTTATTTATTTATTGTTATTTAAAGAAAGAAAGAAAGATTAATTATTAATATAATTATTAAGACATCCCAACATGGCCAGAGATAATAAATGCCTAAATACAACCTTTTCCACTACACCACTTTAGAAATAACCTCAGGTACAGATAACACAACATATTTGTCAATTTTCCTTTGTTTTCCTTTATTTCTTTGTTGTATTTGTTTTATTGTTTTACATGTACTGTACAAATGTTATGAATTATACGTCTGGGACAGACAGTATGGAACCCAACAGACTGTGTTGCAGAGCTGTCTGTCTGCACAGATCTCTGCTGTCTTTTTTTTTTTTTTTTTTGTGATCATGGCAAATTGCTGGGTGGCGAATCAGGTCTAGTGAGAGAAGAATCAAAATAAATGTGAATGATCTCCTGCAGTTTCATCGAGCAAAAATTGCTGTTCATGTATTTCTCCCCCACATCCTCCAGACACTGTGGCACGTCAGAGGGACTGCAACTTTTGTGTTTGACTGTGCAAGCATGGTTAGTGTGTGCGTGTCTAATTGCAGTGTGGGGGAAATTCATCTGTTCGGCTGCGCTGTACAGTTCTTTAGGTATGGCGACAAATTGGATTAACATATGATGCAGATTATCCAGTCATCAGTAAAGGCAGATTGGTGTAGAAATTGTTGACGCACAGACAGTTCTAAGCCGACAGGGAGTTTGATGGAGTCAAACATATTTCAAACTGATTAGAGGTGCAATAAACCAGAGCTGAACTGCAATAAACTACAGGCTCAGCGTGGGATTGAACTTTAAAGCTTAGCTAAAACCTAGAAACACTGAGAGGGTAGGAGAGGGAGGAAGCTGGATTAACATGTGCTGCAGATTATCCTGTCATCACAATAGAAGTGTTTCATGATGTTTGCCTCCGGTGTTAAACAGAGTCTGGGCTCAGATCTCTGATACCGTAATCTAGCCTCCTGCATCACATCACACACACCAAACATCCAACCTGATGCTCATTTAGCACATATAACCACAACACAGGCATTTATGACAGGTTTTCACTATGATTGCTGGTGTTTGCTGGAACTATATCACTGTTCACACCCCAAACACACTCACATACACGTCCAACATCCACGAGTGCACACACAGTGATGACAGGTTAAAAGTTCTTAATTTTCATAATATTAATATTAAATCCTTTGTAGTTTTCGGCACACACAGAGCTGCTGAGTTCACATAGCATGCCGCATTAACGCCTCTGATCTCACACATCCTGTTGAATAAACATTATTTTCATTTGAAATACTTTAGATCCACGTTAAAAGCTGAAGCGTCACAACTTGTGAAGTGTTTTGCATCATTTCAGTTGTGCTGTCAGATTGAACAGCAGAGCCAGGCAAGCTGTTCATCTGTTACTTTTCCTCTTTGGATATTCATACACTTTTCTCAGATCTTTAGATTGGAGTTTTTTTGCTCTCCTGCTTCTTGGGGGTTGGGGGTACAGGGTCATGGTGGGGTTATATAGGTGCTGTAGCCTGATGTCAGTGATACAGCTGACTGTACTGTGTGTGTAAAGGCATGGTTCATGTGTGTGCATTATAGGAGTCAGTGCTTTCATTTGTCATGATAGGCACAGATATGCAGACCCACCTAACTTAAGCCTTGAATAAATCCTTCACCTAGTCCAAATGAATTCTTGATGGAGTGTGTTTTATTAAGAGATCCACTGTCTCACACAGGTATTCATATCAAGTTCCTAAAAAACGAATATTCTGATTTGTACATCCCTAAGAGGACGGTAAAATTGTTAATCTAACCTCTATTTCAAAGAGGCAAATCAATTAAAAACTGAATTTTAGTCACGCAGAAGGTCCAGAAAGAGCAGAGATGGGAATTAGGGGGAAAGTTAGCAAAAGCAGAGAGACAAGAGGAGAATGTCTGCAGCTGCCAGGAGGCCAAAGGAGACAGAACAGAACAGAGATAGTAAAGTAGGAGGCAGGTATTTTATTGCCCTCTGCTGGACACTGGTCTCACCCTCAGTGAAAGGCAACCACACAGATTCTCAGTCATGTTACACATTCATCACGCAGCATTTTAACACACCAGTCTCCCTTTTTTTTTTTTAAATAAGGACACATTAGATGAAAAGCTCTGTCTGTTGTGTTGATTGTGAACAGAAACATATGTGACTTTACAGTGCATTTCCAGGGACATACAGTTACTGAAATGCTATATTATGCATCTAAAAAAAAGAAGTTAGATAGATTTTGTCTCCTTCATTGATCTTGCTTCAGTTGTTTGTGCCGTGTTCCTCCATTTCCGGCTTTCAGGCAGATTTCTGTCTCATTACAACTCTCGGAGACTCGGAAGCCCAGTCTCTTTGGATCTATGCAGACAGACTGAAGTCAAGTGAAATCAATTTCACAGTGAGCCCTATACAAAATGATACTGTTGGAACAATTCAGCTCAGCTTGTGGCAGTGAGATAAACTCAAATTGAGAGCTGTGCAGAGATGCGTGATGAGATAATCAATTTTCCTCTGTTGCACTGGTTATTTATCTTATTATTTTGGAACAAGGTAGTATAAATAACATCAGTTATATTCAAGCTGTTTAGGTTTAATGTACTGTGGCCTGATGCGATTAGGGGTGAATAAGTCAAAATGTCAGGAGAGGGTGAGAGGCATGCTTATCCATAAAACATAGTAGAAGCTTTAGGACCTTAGGAAGTGTTTAAACTTTGAGTGTTGGCTACATCTTGACATTATCAGCTACATTGTCAGCAGCATGATTGTTTACAGCAGCAGTCACACACATTTTCTTTATAATTAAATTTTGACTGTGGTTTTTTTTTCATAATTCAAATGACCAAATATTTAAAAACCAATACCAAGTTGGCATTTTATTACAAACTGCCCATGATATCACTAACAATAGCCACATAAGCTAGATGGGTAATATTTGTGGGTGGTTTATTGCAACATCAGTTCATCACAGAATTGAATTCATCAACAGTTTACCCACATCCAGCAGCTGTACTCTCATTGTGCCCTGTGTTGCCAGCTGTTGTCAGTCCAGTTTAGAGAGGGTGTCAGTACTGTCAGAGCTAACAGCTTAAAGAAGGGCCACTGTATGTAACTTCCTGAGCAACAACGGCTCAATTACAGGGCTGGTAGATGCAGGAGCACATAGCAGTAGCATGTAGAAAAGAGCAGCCTAATAAAGCCAATGAACTGGCTCAGAAATGGTGATTGCTAGCTGACACTGGCTAACATTAGCCACTGTAACCACTGGTCATACCAGACCAAATAAGGCTGTAGCAGCAAAACCCCTGAGTGTACTGAATTGAGCTCGAGTGTGTTTTCAACTTTTCATGCGTAAAGAAGAATGTGTTATTCCCTCTCTCAAAAGTTACATGTCACTTTAAAACTTGTAAATGATACTCCAACATAGTTTGCTTAAGGAAAAGGCATTGAGGTTGAAGTTATTTGTTGTTGTAGTTTCCTCTTGCTGCCACTAAATGTCACCAAATATTTTACTTACTGCACCTTTAAGGCAGACTATGAGGCCAGATACAGTATCTCTTTACATTCAGTCTTGATGGGATGGGTCTACTATTGGTACAACAATTTTAGGATATTACATGTGTAGTAGCACTGACTGTTCTGGCCTGTTTATGAAATAGCACAAGCATCTGAAGTACATTTTTTTCATTTAATTTTCTGTGTTTTGCTTGTTTTCTCATTCATTTTGTCTAATTTTGTTTTCATTCAATAAGATCATAACAAGGAAGCTGATCGTCACAAGACTACAACTTCAAATTAAAAAGAATTTGTTTAAAAATACAAGTTTTCTGAAGTAAAACAGCAGTATATATGAGAGGTAACATATTGTCTTAGACCTGGATGCTGAAACCAAACAGTGCTTCTGTCTCCTACAAAACAAAAACTCCAAGCACCTTAGCTAACAGCCTCCGAACTGACTGACCTTCTCATTTAGTGTTCACTAGAGGGCAATGGTGAAGTTAGGAGATGAGACTCAGAGCAGTGACCCAGAGTTATTATCCTTTATCTCATGTTGCAGGAACATAGTGCATGCATCTGGAATGAGTGGAATTCAGATTGAAATCAAGGAGTCTTGTGATTGTTATGTCGTCCACATTGGGGGAAAAAAAAAAAAAAAAACCCGCCTGTTGGGAAATATTCATGGACATGTTTTCAAGTCAGATGCAATCACAAAGTATAATGCAGAGGAAGTTCAAGCACTCTGCTATTTAAAGTTTTTGCACTGCAGTAAACAATGAGATCTATCCAGAGGAAATTGTTTTGGGCATTATGTTGATTTCAGTGGTGATGGGAGTCAATCTGACCTGTGTCTCGTGGAGCAAGCACTGTATGTGACTTCAGCAGTATTGTATCCCAACAGTCTCCCACCTCGGTCGCACGCCAGACCCCACCTTGTTGCTATAAATGCCTCCATGAACTCCAATGGGTACACCATCTGGTGGAGGGGGGAACAAATCCCTCCTGCTTATTCCCCAGTGCGTCATTTCAGAAGGTCAAGGAACTGTACATTTCCCTCGGGCTGCAGGAGAGAGAAAAAAAAGAAAAGAATCAAAGGAGTATTTTATAAATCACTCCCTAATAATTTGACTTGCTTTGCTCTCTTTCTAACTAATCCAAGAGCAGATATGTGGGCAGAGGGAGATGAGAGTTGGGACAGAATACACAGCACACAGCAACTCCCACTGGATAGCAATCAGGCACAGTATGAGACTTCTCCCAGCTCTTGCATTAGCAGATGATGATACCCGCTAAAAGCTTAAGAAAGGTTTTAGTATCAACAAGTCAGCCTAAGCAATGCATACCACCAGATATAAATGAAACATTTTCCAGGCTTTATTCAGAAATAAAACAGTTTTGTCAGGTTGGTCTGACCACCCTAGAGAGATATTCAGAGTTGGAGAAACAAGTTTTGTTTGACCCCATGAGAGGCATCTTTGGAGGCATAAATAACCAACACAGACTTGTTTCATTAGTGTGTGACATGCCTTGACTCCCACAAGACCTATCAAGCCATATTTGATAGACCATACCCAACAATGTGTGGAATTTAGGAGGTCCACTGTGTTTTAACAAAATTGTAAATACAGAAATCCTCCGTCATTTGTCACAATGAACCATATCTAGGATGTTTTCTGCAAGCTTGCAATTTCAGTCCATCTTGTAAGATCTTTTTTTTCCCTCAAACTATCACTGTCTGTGATCTAGTGTGGTCAAATTTTTATCAGCACTTGAGATGATGAAATGTGTCAGCTGCCTCATTTTTTATTATTATTTTTTGGTCCATTTCCCTTCGTCAGCTATCATAGACGAAATCTGTTCCATCACTGCAGACATGTTAACAACCTTGTCATTTAAAAAAAAACAAGCTCACCTCAGCAAGCGGTGAAGAACTCGCAGAGCGTTCTCTCTGTTTCCTCCTTTTCAAACGTCGATTCTGGTCTCTGCGTGGATGCCACGATCAAGCTTATCATAGACTGACAATAACAAGGGGGCGATGACTGAGCTTTTCCATTTCACTTTATACACTGATAACTAATAAACATCATTCATGTGGTGCTACTTCGTCACACTGATGGGGGGGAGAAAATTCCATTAAGGTGAACTTCGTGTGTGGCCTGATGGTGAATGCAAGGTATGCCCTGATACCGACAAAGATATATGGACCTCCTGACCCCTGAGACAACCCATAAAGGCTCTTCTGAATGTCATAGTTGTTTGGAAAGGTATATATTTACACTTAATGACTCTGGACATCATTAAAGCTGAGACTTGGGGTGGGGGGTCAAGCTTGGATCTACATGAAGTTGAGAGTCATCACAAGGATTAATTTCTCCCCTCAAGTGATCACAGGTTTATCAAAGTCCACAAACCCCAGTCTCTCTGTTTCTCTTTTCCCTTGTGTGATCCCATGAAAATCTAGTAATAAACTATTACTGAGTATTTAAATCAGGATTTGTGATTTTAGTGGTGCTTTTTTCCCATCCCATCCCATCTTACAATGGCAGGATACTGAGTTGAAATAACATGCAGCCCATACCTTCCTTATTTTGAGTTCAGCAGAGTGTTATCCTAATATTTGTACAAGTACTTTGTCAATACTGATGTTTCCTGTCCTCCCATTTTACTTTCCCCAAATAATCTTTATCTTGAGAAAATTTGTTGCCAAATCTGAAGTGAACTGCAATTTCAGTTATTTTACTATTAGACACAAAAAGCAGAAGGTAATTAAGAGCAGAAAGTTGGTTAATCTTTGCTTTTTTTTTTACATGTATTTCTTTAGACAGCTGGGAGGAAACAGAGAAGAAAGTGATAGCAAAGGAGACAAAGAGGGGTGTGGACTCCTTGACAGCATCCCTGAGTGGCAGTTTGAAGCATTTAACTTGACACAAGTTGATAAAAAGTGCTCAGAGCGGTTTTTCAGTCCTCATGTAGTGTCATTATTAGATATGTCTATAACTGCTGAGTCCATTTCATTCATAGTTTGCACTGTGAATGCATTATTTCGGGCACAAATACCTGCACTGAGTTGGTCTGGTGTTGGTATGTTCTTGTGAGGCAGACCACTGCAGAGATCAGGTCCTCTGTGCGAAAATTGCCACATTATCTGATGTGAATGGATTGTTTTAGGTCTGTTATGGTTGGCCTGGCCCAATAGTGTTGTGTAAGAAAACATGATAATGTTTAATCTGTTGCCTGGATACAAAAGAGTGAAATCCGTTCCACAGGGCCTATGGTTTGTAAGAGAATGTTTGACTGCATTTCTTTGTTGTATAGACCTGTAAATGTGCTCGACATTCAAATCTTCACTAAGTTTTCGATGGATTTAGTGATATCATTTAGTCATTTGAATTTAGCTGATTAAACTGATTTTTTTTTTTTCTCAAAGAAATGGCAAAAAGCTACTTGTTGTTTCTGCACAGGAATAAAATCTTATCTGTAACATATAATAGAGCTCACAAGCTATCCACTGAGACAGGATGCAACAAACATATCAGGCTTTGCAAGAGAAAACAAGCCGACCAGTCCGGTCTGGAAGGCATGTTTTCAACTTGGCAAAAGGCCGTCACAATGACTGGCCCCATGCCTGATAGGCTGGGATTTGTAGACGACATCTGCTCTGTTGCTGCTTTAACCCGTTGCACAAAATATTCCGTGGAAAAGAAAATGAAAACTTGTCACCGCTGCACACATCTGCACACATCTATGACATGTACAACATCTACGAATTCATCAGGAGAGTTCAGGATGTTGCCATTTAGCTGTCACAATCTGCCGCACGATCTAAAGACCTTTTGCGTGACAGGAAGTAAACCGAGCCCCCCTTTAATGAACTGACTGACTGGGATGTTGCTCTAATCAAAGCAGACTAATTAATCCTGTGTACATAGAGAAAAGGGAGTTAGCCCTCTGTACATGTTTTGAATGAGTCTGCTGTCTCCTTGGTGGTTTCTCATTTCTCATTTTTACAGAGACACTCGTCAACAAAATATGACGAGGAAATTACAGTGTACATTTTACAGAGTATTTTAACTTCCACGTGGTGACTAATAGGATTTCAATGCTGAAAAGCTGATTTTACATTTATTTCAGCCATACTGCCATGCTGTGTCTATTAATGACGTGAGAGATTACAATCCAGGAGTGGGCTGAAAACATATATTGTCTTTTCTGGGGACTGGATGATAAATGTTTTTGCACTGGACTTAGGCTTCAGTCTTGTTCACATCCTGAGTCTGAGCTGCTGGAGCAACACCCTCTTGGCAGTGCTTCCTCATTAACATATACGTCTGAAACAGCCCTCTGCTCACACATTTGATCCCTTTTCAAGTAAGGGGCCTTACACCCAAGTTGCCTCAATAGCTTTTATTCCTCACTACGGGGGGGTTTGTTAGGAAACCGCATTAAAAAAACGGTAGCAGATCTTTTCATTGCTGTGGCTGAAGAGAAAGAGCCAGCATCCCATCAGTGGTTTCAATAAAAAAAAAGTAGAACTGACCTTTTCAAATACCAGGGATTTTGTAATTACTCTTTGTGATATTTATATTCTGACCTGCTCTCATTCAAAGAGGTAAAGGTGGACTAAAGCGGTCAGAGTATTTTTATGTCCATGCCAATTGCAGTTTTGTAACCTTCTTCTCTGCAACTTGAAATTAGCACATATCATTTGCCAAATTAGTGCCATGATTACATGAGAGGTTTTTACATCTGAGGGGGTTGATGTGCATCAAATGATGTGACATTCAAGGTAATGGCTTGAAAACTGCACCACTATAACCCCATTAACCCCGTGGGCAGGGACAAAGCTGTGACTGTATTTATTTATCTGGATAAAGAGGTATGGCATGAGGCTCTCTTGCTGCCATGTTCCCTAATTTTTTAATGGGACAATATATTGTAGATCATGCAATAAGCCCCACACCTCCTAGTTACTGTTGCTGTACCTATCAAGATAACAGCAGCAAAATAACCTCTAGGAATTGTTGATCTTTTTTAAACAATGGGTCTTTGATTTCACATCGACATGAACAAAGGCAGGTTCTCATTACTGCCTAATGACCATGGATTTTACTGGCTGAAATGTCACTAGCAGATTTTATCAGCTGTAGCTAGCTAGCTTAAAATATTGCCAACGGTCAAATGGCATAAGTTGGAAGAAACCTCAATCTCGTACTCGTACCTTTTCATGTCACCAAATGATTTGTTAAAAGACTTTAAAAGACTGATGGCCAAGCTACACTTTTCAGGTAAAATGTCAACAGAAGACAGAGAAACCAGCAGCATTATTATTGAAGTGGAAAGTTGTGCGGTTGCCTACAAGCAGCACTGATTAGATTTGTGATTTAATGTTTGTATTTTCAAACAGTATGCCTCACCTTTACAGGGATTTGAGAACGAGGCAAGGCAAGGGTTATGCTACAGAGTGTTAACTTCCTCAAATCAAATACAGATGAAGACAAAGCACCTGTTGCTACTCTAAACTCTGATATATATGCTTTGCTCTAACAGGGTAGATTTTCCAGCCCATAAACAGGTATTTTTCTAACATAACCAGTCACTACACAAAATAATGTATTTAGCTGATGACCTGTTGCTTGGCTTTGAAAATAACACTAGGTTGCTACTACAAGGTGGTGAGCCTGTTAGCCAGCACGTTATGTTTTGTTAAACCAGATGAGCTCACTGTTTAGTCCTAGATATGCTTGCTAAGGCTACGTTTTTACAAGTGAATGGTCAATTTGCGTGAGAATAACTGGCTTGCTGACAAGTGGAAAATAAATGAGGGGCAGCAGATATGAGTCCTGGCCAGGTGACAAGAGTATCAGCAAAAGCCTTGGAGTGGCTCTAAACAAGCACGACTAATTTGACATTCAAAAGGTATAAGTACAGTTTAGTCTTTCCAAAGATAAGTGAAAGATAGGTTGCACCATTCACAAGAGAGGAGGCCCCTGAAGGTCTTCCGGCAGATCAAACCTGAGTAAACTGGTCAAGTTTTCAGAGGTGAGAAGTGTTGGTCGGGCAACAAGTCTGTATTGGAGTAAGGCTTTGGCCTGAGCAGCTGAATAACAGCCCAGGGTGTCATTAAGCAGAGAACATTAATGTAGCTTTCACCATTCAGCCTTTTTACAGCCCTCCTAACATCTTTGCAAAGTGTGGTGCTCAGCTCCAAGCACGCTCAGATATTGAATCATCCATCTGTTCTCATCACTTTGCGTTTAAAAATGGATTGAACAGCATAGTAGCATGGTTATGCGTATCTTCAGAGATAAGTGGTGGTTAAAAGTGTCGATGTTGTGATAATATGGATGCCTACTGTGCAGTTATCCATCCAAGAAATGGAAAAGGACATCCTCTGTTCGTCTACCAAGCTGGCAGAGTGTGTTTTTTGGCACTAATGTTTGCCAGAGGAAGTGAAAGAACAGGCCTCTTGCTATGCAGCAACACAACTCAGCTGTTAAATGGATTTCAGGTGGAGGGACAGTCAATTATAGTGGAAGGATAAAAACTCACCCTGGGATTTTTAAGATCACCAAATGTGGCAACTTTGTTTCATGAAGCATTTAAGAAGACTCGTGAGAGGAGCTGGTGAGATTGTTATGCACACATTTCGTCCTCAGGGAGAGAGTCGCTATGTGCATTTGCAATTTCCTCTTTTTTTTCACCAATAGTTTATACTTCCACATCAGCTACTTTATAATCTCCCAAGTTCCTCTGTTTGTTTCCTTTGAGTCAAAATAACTGATATTCCTCAAAAGCACAAACAAACTTACCTTGAGCCACCCCTAGACATTATCATACTCCTGCTGACTAATGCAGCCTCCTCTCACTAGGGGGAACAATAACACAATGCAGGGAAGCAGCTCCCAGATTATTTCCTTCCCTTGATAAGGCAGTGGCTACTACAGAATAGGAGACAGGAGAGTCCTTTTTGCACCCTGGGGACTTACACTGTGTGAGAAGATCCTGTGCCTTTGGAGCCAACACCTGCCCCGTTGCCACCCATGCAGTCCCACTTCAGTTCCCAGTCGACCTCCCACTGATTATCAGCCCTCGCTAATTTCCACCACTGTGCACACAATGCTTTGTATGTAAGATTTAACGCTGACACTCAGGCATCTAGGAAGTGCTTGGAATGTGATATAATTGTCTGTCTGTGGTTTTGGGAGGAGTGCACAGAGTACATAATTGTCTGTTTTTTTTAATTTTTTAACAGTATATTCATTTGTTATTCCCCCAGGTTACATAAGACTTGAAAGGACAAAAAAATGATATACACTATAATATTGAGCACAATGTAGACAATTTTTTGATAACTTTTTGAGATGAATTGGTAAACCTCATAATGTTTATCAATGCAGTGAACGTAACCAATCTCAGAGATGCGGCAAAGACATCCAACCCAAAACTGATCTTTTTTCATTGACAAAAAAAAATAAAAAATCTTTGCTTTCTTTCACAAGGAATTTAAATGGCAACAGGACAGAAAATGTGACAAGCATTAAGTCCACAAGTGCACTCGTTTTGCAGAAATATGGCTAAATACAACTTCCGCCGGATCTTAAGGGCTTTTAGCGGGGCACCAACACGACATGACACGTGTGAGTATTTTTACAATGAAAAAATACAATGGAGTCACTGTAAGTAACAGCTCACTGTAATATTTTATTAATCCCTGTTGGGGGACTTTGTTTTCACTTACGTCAGGTCAGGAGCTGGCAGGGATGTGGTTCCTTGTTTAATGACACTTGACTACGTCAGATGCTATTTAACACAAACTCTTCCACCACTTTCCCCATGTGGTTCAAGGACAGTTCTTTAGGCTACAAGGCCACTCATAGGAACCTGAATCCCTAATGTGATTCTCTTCCTTACCCAGGGGTTTCTACTCAGTATAGTATCATTGATCATTACCAAGAAAAAGTGAGGCAGCTTGGGACGCTATCCAACACACTGGTCGCCCAGCATTCCCCCACATTGTTCTAGCTGCTGATTTTTACCACATCAAAGACGCTGACGTCCATCACCAATGACTCTCACAGGGACAGGATTTCTTGGAGAAGCTGGTGGGCATGGGAAGGGAAAGAGGGGTGCTTTCTCATTTCACAGCAGGCATAATTGTCTCTGTGTAGGAAGAAAGAAGCGAGTGGAGTCATGCAGACAAAGGCTGATTTTTGTTTTATCACATTTAGCATAGACATAATTTAAAATACAGCCTCATTTAAAACATAATTTTTTTTATTCTCTGCTGTAATACTCAAAATACTGTTGCTGCTGTTTTACAAATGAAAGACAGAAACCAGAAACCACAAAGGTCAATCTGTGGTCAACCACAGTGTTATTTGATGGTCAGTACTCCCCATTCATTACCACAAATCATCATAGTCATACATACAGTATTTTAGCAGTGACTGACACATTAGTAAGCCCACAGAGGAAACCACAGCCCTGTCCAAACATCAACAGTTTAATCTGTATCCTGGCTGACATTTCTGAGAGTCTCTGTCCAGTTCATCCTTCAGATGTCTGTTTGCTCTGGATGGGGCTTCTTTTGAAGGTTCAATATTTTCAAATGTTTTATCTGTTCTAGCTTGTGTCTGTCTCTGAGTCTTTCTTCTGATTTGGTGACTGTACTCTGAGTGATGCACGGCCAGGCCAACCAAAGGTCATGAATTATAGCCTACTGTGACTTGGTAAAACTCACCAGTAAATGCAAATGGCAACAGCCACCACAGAGGAAAACGTTAGACAGCAGTCAATGCTGAAATGAGCTGAAGATAAGGTCAAATGTGGACTAGAAAGCTCTGGTATTTCAGAAAAATAAACTTAAACCACTTTGGGAAGGCTGTGCAATGATATTTTGGCTTCCTAGCATCCGATGGAATAACTGGGCAAAACAAATCAAAACAAAAACAAAGAAAGACAGTGCATGCTTCACAATATTTATAAAGCAACTAGACCTGCTTATAATAATAAAAAAAAAAAGGAAATGGAGTGAAAAAGGAGTAAAATTTTAATGCATTTCAACCCACATGCCTTCAAGATGTAGCATGAATAACCTAAAATGTAGCTGTGTTTTTAACCCTTTAAATTGAAACTCTTGGATACAAGCTACTGTAAAACATGATTGGTTCCATGATTCTTCCTTCCTTCTCGGAACTCACAGATAAGTGGCACCTTCCAAGTAATGGTTTGATGAGTATTTTGCGTGCACTGGCAGAAATCCCTTCTGTCTTCCCTCTCATAGGAGAAAGAGAAACCGATCATGGGTTAAACCTTGACGTAGCCTTCTATTGTACTATCTGATCTTGCGTTTCCACAAAGATCTCATTTCAGATCATGTACATCTGCATCCCAATTCCTTGTATTGTCTTTTAATGAGGGTGGTGAAGTCCCTTCTATACTCAGACCAACAATGGTAAGACAACTTTAAAGCTGCCTTGGCAGCAAATT
The DNA here is from genome assembly GCA_033238685.1 of Lates japonicus. Classification (NCBI taxonomy): domain Eukaryota; kingdom Metazoa; phylum Chordata; class Actinopteri; family Centropomidae; genus Lates; species Lates japonicus. Next base: position 8,130,996 of record BRZM01000010.1, on the reverse strand, counting down.
GTGCCAACTTCCTCTTAAATTCCAAGAAGCATTAGGATGCTTGTAGTTGTCAGTAGTAGTAGCCAGTTATTGTACTGTGTCAATAAAATTATGAACAAAATTAGAAAACTGACTTTATTTAAAAAGACTAAGAATTAAGAATGAAATATTTGATGAGTTGAGTCTTGAAGAATTTCTCAGTTTAGTTCAGTGTTTTATTATAACATTAGGAAGAAAACTGACCTTAACAAGCACATGAAACAATGAACAAAATGAAAACAAACAAGAAATCATCATCAACTGAAAGAACAGCACCCTGTGGTTTCTTTTAACTGAAGATAAAAAGGCAGTTTTCCTGGAAGGTCTTACAAAATATACTGCACATTTAAACGAAAACACTACCCACCTCCCTGTGGGCTTACATGTACTCTCCCAGTGCTGACGCCATGACTGGTTTTGCATGGCCGTCTGTTCACTGCTTCCTTTTTCTTTTGTTGCATCTCGATCTTCTGCATGGTTTCTGCTGATAGCCGTTCCTTCTGTTGTTGTTTCCTTGTGCCCAGCACTTGATGATAGGTGAATTCTGTTTTACATCCTGCCAGAGGGCATCAAGGTGGGTGTTGTCATCATATACTGTACCTCCTAACATTGTTGGAGTTTGAGGCTGAGTGCCAACCTGTAATCTGTCTGGATCTGTGGGTCTTACAGGAGCTATACATCAAACTTTTGCCAATTGTTGTGCCTCGTTCTGAAGCTCTCTCACTGTTTCATGGCCAGTCTTGAAGTTAGTAGATAATAGTCTTTACCTGCACATCCTGTAGTGATATCAAGCTTTCTAGGACATACAGTCCAGTCTGGTTCTCTGTGGACTGATCCAGGGACTCTGACATGAAATGCTTCCCCCGGTGATTGAGTTGTTCACCAAGTCTCTCCCTGTTCTCATTCTTCCTCTAGCCAAACTCATGCTATCCAATGATCTCCTTGTAACACTACTGGAGTCTATCTTGTGTGATGGTTTCCCATCATCATATGTCCATGTCTCTGTCACTGAGCTTGTCCAAGGAAGTCTTCTATAGACCATACATTTGGCATCTTCACTCTGTTCATTTGGTTGTGCAGTTTAAATAAGTTTCCTCTTATTAGTTTAGTGTGCAGCAGCCATTATTCTTGGCTTATGACCTTGTTACCCCACCAAAGAGCCTCCTGTGGACTGTGCCTTCTGTCACACCCTGTGTGTACAGGACAGTATCACTCTCGTGCCCAGAGTACAACAACATCTCCACTGTTATCAGTTTCTGTCAGCCTGACTGTGGCCATCTGGTCTGGCCCAGACAACATGGACTTTGGCTTTGTCAGAGAAAAAGGTAGAGTTGTGAGTATAGTACAGTAGCAAGTTCATTGTACCCCCACTATTCTTTTACTACAAAAATCACAATCATCAACCCCATGCCACCAAAAAATGATTCATTATCAATGGTGGACACAACAACAGTGAGTTGTTGTTAGTGCTGGGAGGACATGATCACTCACCAGCATCTAACTCATGAAAACTGACACTGCTGGGAAGTGAACCCAGCTTTCTTTGGTGGTTTAGCACTAAGTGTGCTGCCTGCCTACCTAGGTCTGTGACCTAGACTGACTTTAGAAACTCCATTTATTGATGAATGAAAAGGTATGATTCTGGGCCTAAATGTATGGCTGTCATGAGAAATATACTTCACTCTGTTCAAAATTGTACTTCTCCCATACCTCTGTATTTTAGTGTGTATAAAGATACGAGAGAAAGCAGAAACAACAAAGGACTGGATGACAAGAGGTCTTATCAAGATATCAGTTAAATCTAGCCTTTGCAAAATCTACAAAGGAATCACACCACTGTCAACCCTGGTAAAGGTCACTCACAGGATTTCTTTGGAGGGATGAAGGCTGTTGGTATAGGACCAGAAGATGAGAGACCAACAGGGAGGCTTATGTAAGGGTTTGTCTGCAAAGACAGGTTCAGAGACTGCATCTATTCATAGAGCAGTGACTGGAGGAGAATTCCTCTTTTTATGTAATCTCATGGACTATACATAATAAGACATTCCAAGAAAAATGATTTGGGGTTAGCTGGGAAGAACTTTTGGGGTGAAAAGTAAGTCAGACAGGGGTGCTTGCTCTCCCCATTTCTGCTCCAAATCATCATCATTTCATGGGGACAGTAATAGCAGGAAAAGAGGGAAGAAATCTAGACAACCCAGTGACCCAGTTTGATGACCTGACTTACAGATGTGACCTAAGTAGTACCTTCCTTGCGATACTAGCACATGCAGATGAACTGTAAATCAATAACACTAATATGGGAGCTTTCTACAAGGCCATGTTTGAAATGGTGGAGTAGCTTTACTTATCTGAGTAGTACTGACAGAACACATCACAACATTTATGCAGTCAAGGAGGGCTTAATCTTTGCTTTCAACAGAGTTTGAAAACACTAGAAAGTCAAACAAGGATAAGCAAAAGATAAGCAAAGCAAACACAAACACAATGTAGTGAAGAATCCACTCACCTGGTCGAATGCGGTGAGTTTAAACCATCAAAATCAACATCTACAAACTTCGCGATCAAAAGGAATCTTTTGAAGTTCATGTGAAGGCTCAGTACAGTCCTAATATACACAGCTCAAACTTGCGGAACAAACTAGAATCTGGTGAAGATGACATCAGAGAGAGAAGGACGTGATAGGTACACACTGAAGAATACCAGCTGCTAATGGCACCACACAGGAACCAAAAAAAGAAACTCAAAAGCTGAAGATCCATTAACATCCAGGAAGAGACCTTTGATATTTGAGGTTGCAGACTTTATCCGAAAATACCAAACTCTGAGCCAAAAATTTCAGCAATTTTATAAAAGGCCAGGCACTTCTGAAAGGAAAATGCTGTATGCCCTTGCAGGGATGGCACAATAGAACTGTGTCAGAATATGGTATTTTCACTAGATGTGTTGATATTTGTAGATGCTTGCAACGCTTAAAGTTCATCCTCCGATATTGCAGACTCTAGATTTTAGCTCAGATTTTGATAGGGATAAAAAGGTCACAAGCGCTCTTTGCCATTGGAAGAATAAAAATTCAGCTGGAAGAGTCTCCTATACTTATAAACCACAAGATTTTCCTCGTTTAATACAGAGCGATAAGGATACAGAAGAGGGACAGTCGCAATAGGCAAATAACAGTACTCAGTGTTGGTGAACTCAAGACCGAGCTTCAGAACACCTTTTGTAATTAAAAATATTTGAGGATGCATCTTAAATTATTCCCTGACTATTTATTCACGCCTCCCACGAATCTCAGTCAATAATGCTGATGAGAGACTATATTTGTGTATTTGTGTTTCCTTGTTCCTTGATTATGAAAAGATAGAACTGTACACTGCTAACAATGTCTCTCCCATCGGCATGTGGTATAATGAGGCTTTTACTATACTTATTAAGGAAGTCACTCTTACCATCATTATTTCTGGGCCCCCAACTGATTGTCTCTTAGGAGGTAGTCTAATTTGGTTTCATTGTTTCCTTCCCAGTATAGAAACATGCACCCATACATATGTTCCACGCCATTTCTTAATGCATCTACACAATCTGTTCAGACTTACACGTAGTAAAGCTGGAACTGCGACCCTCTGTTTTCAGGCAAGGACTTTCTCTTCACACTATAAGAGCTTATCACTTGTGACTCCAGATATGTTGTAGCCCCTGCTTTTTTAAAAAACCTGTAGTCTTCGTAAATTGGAAATGAAATGAAAACAGGAATTCATTTATGTAGAGGAAGGAAGCTGAGAAACAACATGGAGTGACCACAATTTTCCTAAGAGCCACTCCCTGCTATCTGACCAAGCCTCTGGGAGCAGCAGGAGATTTAGTAAGAAGGAGGACCATCACAAAGCCCAGAGTGGGCTGATTCCATGTCAGCAAAGCATCCACCTCATGAGAGCTATTGTTTCACATGGACACAAGGCTTTAAATTGTGATCATGAGACAAAGCATCAGTGCTATTCTCACAAAAGCACATTTAACATAAGTACAGTGTTTTATTTATACTACCACGTGACAGGAGATATTGGGATTATATACAAAAATTTGCAGCTAGACAACCTCCCCAAAAGAGAGAAAGCATATCGCGATGTTTGACACAAACCACAGTGGCAAGACATGCATAATTTAATTGTTTCTGTATCTGTTGTGTCTCGTCACCATGAACTGGCTGCTGAAGGCCACACTGCTAATTTATTCCTCAATGCCAGCAGCCGTTCATCGAGATATTAATGCTGCAGCCAGGAAATGTGATAAGAATATTGTGCTGCATTGACATATGTGAGCATTTCTGCAATTTGATTTTGATTTGATTTGATATACTTAATTGGTTTTATGGGACTCAGCAATGTGCTTGTAATGTGTTCTTCCTCAAAATGTATGTTGCTATCTCCCAGCAGGCTCTGACAGGCTTGTTATATGTATGATAGCATTCTTAATATATATCATGAATTACAAAACAATTAAAATTGTTGATTTTTGTAGACCTGTAGTTACCACCTCGTAGTACTGTAATATGTCAATGAGATAGAAGAAAGTAGAACCAAGAAATCATCAATTGAACACATCACATTCTGTTTATTTCATTTGATTTGTCCTGCAGCGTGGATAATATGTGCTATTTCTATTTAGGGGCCATATTAGAAAGCATCCAGCCTGGATTTTAAATTATCACAGCATATTTTTTATCACAGTGGGTATGCCTGTGAAATGCAAACAGACATGTAAAGGATGATTATTTGCCTGAATAGAATGAAATAATTCATTGATACACCGCACCATTGGTTACCCTATTTCTTATCTGGAGCACTTTAGAGTCACTGACATGGTTTGAAAGAACAATGTTGTAAGAATTCTATTCACATCACTGCTAAGATTTATTGCACCTAGTAAACAGAGAATTTACTCACAGGCACCCTGCACAATTTGCTATAAAACTATATATATACACACACTAGGCATATCTTTGCTCCCAGTGAACCATGTTTTACAAGGCACTATCCTTCAGTAGGTTTGTATGATTTTGTCAGGTCATCAGAATAACTGTAAAGGCTGCTCTGTTTGGGAACATAAGGATCACCCTGTATTGCAAGCAAAGCTGACTGAAGAAATACACCAGCATTCATCTGCCATAAAAGCAGCTTAGCATCAGATAAAATATTATTTTCAAATTTGCTGGGAGAGGTATATATGATTTTGTCCACACACCAGGCCTATTTTATTGTGTGTAACTTCACCAGCAATATTTAGTACTGGTGCTAATTATTGACAAGATAATTACTTAAAGCTGGGCACTAATCAATATTTTTACATATCAACAATGAATCAAATAAATGTATACTGCAAGGGTCGCTCATAATGACAAATTCACAGACAATTATCAATTCCCACTTGTAATTCTCAGCTCATAGAGTATTTTTAAAGATTTTCATCCAGTTACTGTTTCTGTGTTGTTGTGGTCCACTCACTGCTCTCTATTAATGCTGCTCAAATTACTGCTCTGGCATGTGTGAGAGAGATGTTGCATTTCATAGACGCAGGTACCTTATAAACCAATAAAAACAATTCAGATCTTCCCTCCGAGGAAATACAAGTAAACAGAAGCATCATTCAGTTGCCCCAAGGAGTGAGTTTAGGATACTATCATTATACGTGTTGGACCAAAGCCAGAGAGACAGCTCGCTGACAGCATGAAGTCCATCCTTATCAGCCAAGGTCTACATTTTAATATTATTTTATTAACGTGTTTTCATGACAGATAGTTAGACGTTATCCCAAGGCATCCAGGTTGGCCGCTCGCCATAAAGACAGAATAACAAAGTAGTGTTATCTAGGGGAAAGTAGGTTTTATCGGGAGATAGTTGACTATACAGGACCTTGCTATTCTCATATATGTGTAAGCTCGCCATAAAATACCTCGTTTTTTGTCCATCATTGTTACACTCAGCATGGAGAGAAGAAATTTTATCATTTGTACCATCAATTCATCAAATTATTTATCTTTTTCAAACACATCAGCTTTTTACATGTGAAGCTTGTGATTTTACAAACCTAGTGATCTATTTCACATCAATTTTTTTCTGTTGGCAGCTACCAGAATTCAGGCAATGATTCACTGAACTGTGCCAAAATCCCAATGGGTTAGTCAAGGTCTCTCGTATTCCCACAGAGATGTAGAAACATGATATATGGTCTGGCTGGAAGAAGTCTATAATGTTGGCGCTTGTTGTCATGGCATCACAGACCCCCTGACCGTTTTCAAAATAAGCTTTTGTATGGCTTTGTAGGAGGTGGGGGACACAGGCAAGAGGTTTACAATGGTAATAATAGGCAAAGAGCCGTGAGCTACATGTAACAAATTGAGGGGAACTGATCCTAATAAAAGGGGCCCCTATGTGTTTGCAAGTCTGTCAGTCTCAAGAGAACACACAGAGTGAAATATAAACTTTGGAGATGGACAAAATGTAAGCATCATTGGGACCAAACTGCTGAGGCTCGCTCAATGCAACCAGTCTCAAAATCAACCAAAACAAAAGATTTTAGATCAATTCTATACCCACCACAGTTGCCTCACGGCACCTGAAGAAGCTGCTTTTTATTTCGCGAGCACAAAATTCCTCTCAGAGACTTACTGTTAATGATTAAAGAGGCGAACCCACCAGAGACAAGACACTTTGAAGCTGTTGCAGATATTGTAAAATAATCTGAGGGTGTTAGAAATATCATTTGTTGCACTAAAGTGGTATAAACGCCTTTCCTTTGCACAGATAAAGCTCTATGGATGTGCACAACCAGGTGTTAGAATGAGCCCTAATATTCATTTATTCACAGCTGTTACACCAAAATTGATTTTATGAACAAACAGCAGATTCGCACAGTTGGCCTAAAGGAATTCACTTTCCAAAGACCTGCCAAAATTGATGATGAATGGAGTTGAGGGGCAAATTTACAACAGTTCCTCCGCCATGAGACACATGCAGAATAAGAGGATATCCTATGATGCTGTTGCAAAAATAAACAGTTTCAATTTTATAACTTACTATTCACACCCCACCGTGGAAGCTGATAAGCCAAAAACCATTAAAGCGACATTGAATTCGCTAAGATTTCCTATCCAAAGGAGCCACACCAGAATACACCTTGATATTATATAAACAACAAATGCGGACGCAGAGGCACAGGAATGATGTCATAATTCACCTGTCCCTTCTAACAATATCTGATTCAAGGCTATTTCACCACATTAAAAACTGAGAAAACTAATCAGTCATGGAGTAAAATAAACTTAAGACTTAAAATAGCCTTGAAGGCAACATTCCTGAGTAGAAACCTCACGTGATATGTATCCTTTTTCATGACCCTGTTGTTTAAAAACATCAATGAGAATAATGAGAGATATAGGCTAATTTGGGCTGTTCTTTTTATGTTGAGATGTTTTATGTTACATAACTGACAGTCCAGTCTGGGGAAGCTCAACAACGCACTGACCAACTCTCTACAACAGCAGTCTCACGACTGTGATTTGCTAGCTAATGTTACTGTCTTGCTGAATAGCCTTTAGCAAGCTGATATCATGTGTGTACACAGGTGCAATGATCGTGTGTGTGTGTGTGTGTGTGTGTGTGTGTGTGTGTGTGTGTGTGTGTGTGTGTGTATCTGGGTTTTTCCTGGGCAATGCATAATGACACTCAAACACATGGTAAGAATCCAGCCTGGCAAACGTTTGATTGGTCATTTGGCTCTTTTTTGTCTCTGTCCATTTTCACGCTTGTAGCTAAATTCCTCTCCTTGTCAGTGTGAGGTCAGAAGAATGACCTCTCTTTATCCCAGCAATCAAACATTCTGTTTAGGGAAAACCACAACCTTACCACTGAGCACTGGTTTGTTTTGTTTTTTTTATGCTGTTTCTACTTTGGCCTCAGTAAAGAATATTCTTTCTAGTGAAGCAATCAATGATGCAAATGCGCTATATTTGTTTTGTTGCAACATTTTTCTTTGAACACAAAACACCTTGTGACCAACAGAATATAATATAATTAGTAAATGAGTTCTGACTGTCACAGGCGGTTTCACAGGTCACCAGATTTCAGTTACTCTCAACTTATCCCTAGTGTGTTTTAATTCAGCCAACAGCCCATGTATTCCCAACAAACACTCAGAGCATCTTTTCCTCAGCACATTCTACCACTCTTTATTAAATATGTTTTGTTATTTGTTGTGGTCTGACACCATAACTACTTAAAAATGGCTTTGAGCAGCTCGCCCCAGTCCTGTTTCACATTTTACTCCTCTGCCCCTTTCAGTTCCAAGCCAGCACACAGTCTTTATCACAGTAACTTTTATCAGCTATCATCATTTTGACTTCTTTACGTCCTGTCCCAGCTGGGTACCTGACTTTCTCGGGTTCCCACCTGCACCTGTTCCCAGTTATCCTGCCAGTATTTCAGCCTTCACTGTTTCACCAGATCATATCATGTATCAGTGTGTTGTCCTGCTCTTGCCCAATGAACTCCAGCTTGTAAGCCCTTTAATGTCATCATCAGATTTAACATTAAAGTCTCTGAGTTGCTCCTGCCTGCTCTTTTGTGTCAGTATTACTATGTAATATGACAGTAGTCATAATATTGTAGCATGTTTCCTTTGATGTAAACACTTTTTGCTTGGTTTTTCAGTTTTTTTCTTGCACAATTTCTTTTGTTGCCATTTTACTTTAACAAGACATAGTTCCACAAAAAGCTTAATGTATGATTTGCTCACTTTCACTTTGCAGTTCTTTAGCACTTTACTGCAGTTTGTACAGTTATTTATGGCTGTATGTACACTTACATGCATGGAAGGATTATTGTGGTTGTAATAGCAGAAACTTGAAGTCACCTTTGAACTGAAATACCAAACAAACTTCTCATGTGATAATCAAACCCACCATGACCTTCACCTCCTTGACATCAACTTGAAATATAGCAGCTGTTCCATTAGCTGAAACTTTGTAGTTGGCTTTGTGAACATTTATTTCAGCTCCAGCATAAACCACTCACACAGGTGTTTACTTGTGTTTTTCAGGCATTTCCACATTCTTTGTATGAGGTCCGAAAAGAATTCCTGCCAACTCAGCCTGAGGTGACGTCCTTCCATATTCCCGCGGAGGTTTTGTTTCGGAGAAAAACAAGAGGCAAAGCGGGAGTGGTCTGAAAGTCTGATAAGATGCAGACATCTATCATTCCGCAACTGTGAAAAGATTTGTGAGTCACTTATCAGAATTGCCTGATGGAAGGTTGATAACCAGCATCACAAAATTGTTGATATGCAATAAAAGCAAGCAATAGAGAAGTCAGTGTTCTCTATAAGTGGCATTTCTGTGTTTATTATTTGTCATTCTTTGGTTACAGCTGACATCATCAATGAGGCACTATGATGCTGTTGAATATAATAGATATAGGGCTATAATTAGACATTTTTTAAATAGACTTTAAGATTCAGCTGACTCATAGTTCTTTTGTGCATAAATACACTTAGACTAATTATTTATTATTTTTTGAGTCCTGAACAATCAGCTACCTTCCTTGGAGGAAATGGTTTGTGTTTCTTCTACTCTGGGGGGCATCTGGGTCATCTTCCACATGCCCCCATGCATTTCAATTACCTAGAGAGATAATCCTTGTAGCAGCTTGAATTTTAAGTTAAGTCTCCATAATCTGGGAAAAAACACAGAATGTTGCTGTTCACATTACTGCTTTCACAGACTAACACACTTCTAGATGCATTTTTTACATTTTCCATCTGAGATTGGATCTTTATTCTCTTACCATTGTCATGATTTTGGATACTCAGTGTTGGCAACATGTCCTCATACATATGGAGAGGTTTATTAGATGGAACTAATGAGATGTGACAAATGTCAATTCATAAATGAGTTACTAGTTATCTTATAAGCCATCAGATTTGTTCTTTTAAATGTTAGTAAGTCATTACTAATGTTAGTAGATCACCTCTCTGATGCCAAAGCTGTCAGTCCAACCTGCCAGGGAGTACATTGCTTTTAAAGGGACTTAGGGGAGCTGATATGATTGACTCTAAGTGATGTCAGTCATGACTGTATACTGTATGGCTCTAAGTGCTATCTTATTTTTAACAGTGCTGCTTGAGCACCGCACACCCCCACATACACGCATACCAAACTTCCACCACTCCTGCACACCCACATCTAATTCTGTGTTTCTGTTATGATAATATTTCTCAACCGAGTCCTCAGGCTGCACCTGTCATAAATGCTGTATGTGTTGCATTTAATTGCATCAGGTATAACATGAACAGAACAAAATGTGCACAGAACACAGCTGGGTTGATAACGGTTGAGAAATGCTCCTCTGTCCACCACATTAATCAGCTGTGGACTTCATTTGATCAAGATGAACGGCCATGATTCCAGTTTGAGTGTCACAGCAAGTAACAGATTAGAGGGAGTTGGTACTCAGTGCGTCAGTCCTCACTTATAAATTAGTTTTGTTAGTTAGTAGATTATAGCAGTATCCTAATTATTGTCATGCAAACACTTTAACTGAATTACTCACGTAAGGTCAAAAACAGGGTAAACAGAAACCAAGCAGACCTGGAATGGAAAGTATTGTGTAAGTTAATTGATTTCTTAGACTCTTGCTGTAGTAAGGTCAAACAATGATATTGGAAGCAAAACATTTTTTTTAAAATACATTTGCATATTGTCTTGGCTAACAGTGGAGTAAAATTAAAGTGATCAGTGCCAAAATGAAAGTTCCATTTTCCTTCTCCTATTTTGCAGCGCTAATAAACTGCTTCCTGTCGGCTACCACACATCCGTCCGGACATTAACTCGATTATCAAACAAATCAGGTAAACTCGGGTCACTGGACAACTCAGGTAGGAGCTGAAAATTGTGCAAGCATTTTAATTATTATTACAACAATTTATTCACGGTAATCACAAGTACTGTATATGCATTAAAAGCCTCTGTACATCATTGGCTTCATCTGCAGTCCATCAGCTTAGCTGTACTTTTGTTCCGCTGACATAAAGATGCTACTCACAGTAATACTGCAGTAATCTAAACATGACAGCGTATAATATTTATAGCATGCAGCAACTTTGATACTGCCTCAGAGAGCAGTCGATAAACTACAGATAAAGAACTGCTTAGAACAGTAGTACTGTGAGTAATTTCACTGCTCAATTTCAGTTATTTATGCTTTGTTTGCATTTATTACTCAATTACATTTAACAAGGAATCAATGTATTTGTGTTTAATTACATTTATATTGGTATTTAATGTTAATATAATATATAATATTGCAATATTAAATAATATACCTCTGACAGGCTAATTCTACAAATTACGGATCTGTTTAAGAGTTAAATTACACTTAGCTGATAATACATTTACTTCATTTTGATTGAAGTTGTCAGCCTCACTGACAAATGGTCCTTATCTGCATCCTGTTCCTAAGCAGCAACACACAAGAGGGAAATCCCAAAAACTGGACTCTGTGTGTGTTGCACTCAAAATTTGATGTGGTAGAATGTAAAACAAACATATTTTTTATATGTATAGCCCCTTTCCAATTTTGTTTCTGAAGTATCCTTTGGTTCAAATAAAAAATTAAATGTCTGCTCTCAGCCATATGCTGACATGATGATATTCAGTTATACATAGGAGGGACTCCCGTCATCAGGAATAATATTTGCTTAATTACGCCAGCTGAAAATGTTCATCTGTAAATAACAAATTCCACTGAAATATAAATCTATGTCATAGACCAACTGATGACATAGTGCTGAGCCACATAGATTTATGTAACATACCAACTTAAACAGCCCTGTCAGACGAATATTGTGGTTTTAGAACCTGTTTTGTATTGCAAGACCTCCTGGCAATGTCACTGCCCACATCATCAAGTCATCGTCACTGTGAGGAATGTGCTAAATATGGCGTATGCAGCTATTGCCACATGTTGGCACAGTTAATTATTAAATGGTCATAAATTTGTTAAGGACAGAACACTTTCTCATCTGCCTTTGATGCTGCTTAAAATAGTTTCTAAACATGTGCTGCAATGACACAATCAAAATAAAAACTCTATTTATATACTGTAAATCCTACAAGCTGAGTTTAGACTCATTGTAAAGTGCATGTTGTATTTAAAACCAAAGGAATTATTTGTTTGGGTAATACAGTTAAAATTAACGGAATTGACACTTGTCAATGTCAATGTCATCAGAAATAAAAATAAATAAATAAACATTCACGTGAAAACAGCAGGCAGCCCAATGCAAAACATTTTGCAGTGGGCTGCCTGCTGTTTGTTGCCACCCCTGAGTCAAAATAGGTGCAACAGGCAGCTCCATGTCTCAGAGTTGATGTTTTACTCCTGCCTCAACTTTTTCACTCCAATTTTACATCTAATAATCATTTAGCAAACATCCTGTCAGTTAATGAGTTAGTGCTGCAACATCTATAAGAAGTATGTCCCATTTGAAACAAATTTCTTTGCACTTTTAAAGAAAATTGTGCTGCCTAAAGACATATATTTATCTAATTTAAACAACTAAAACAAAAAACAGACTTGTTTTTATTTGTTTTTTAACATTGAAAATAAAATGCATTATAATTTTATACTCTTTAACCTTTTTCCTTGTCTTGGAGCTGACATGAGGTGTCATTTGGCCAGTCTTGTAAAAGCTAAAACCTTTTCTGTGTGTCAGGAAGGGTGAGACCTGGAATTACTATTTGGGAGTTGCCTGCTTCTTTCTGACTCTCCCCTATGTGCTGTCAGTGACCATGGTATGATTAAGTCCACAGGAAAAATTCAGTTATGCAAAGTTGTTTCTTTATTTGTACAGCTAAAGCACAAACAGAAATGGGACAAATTAAAGTCAAAATGCTGATAATTCACATGGATTTAAAGTCAAACTATTTTCCAACTGAAATTCACAGCAGTGCCGTAGTACAACTAAGGGAAAATGATCTGTGGATACTGTGGAGCTGCTTTAGGACCCAGTTCTATAACACACAAAAGTCCAAAGACCAGAAAGGGTACAGGGAAGTACTGGGAGAGGGGCTGGAGGACAGGGAGGAGGAGGGAGGTGAGGAGCAGAGGAGGGAAGTGAGAGACCAGTCTTTGGATTTCTCATTAATTCAGGTGGCCCTTCAGTTTTTTCAAAGCCCTGCCCACTGACCATTATCAGCTCAGGCCTTATATATGGCTTGTTGCTGTTTGTGAGCAGACACCTTTACACAGCCCCAGCTGAAGCCCACAACCTGGACAGCTGCCTGCCACCAACCATGAGAGAGTTCAAAGATAAAGAATTCTGGTGGTCAGTCTCTGGCCGCAAACTGGTTGGCATGACCTTTCATTTTCCTCAGCACGCCAGCCATTGGGAACACAAACAACACTCACCCAGACCAGAGGTGAAGGTGTCGCCGGCCTTGACTGGCTATCGCCACGCTTGGCCCAGAGTTTAGTACATCAGTGGAGCCCACCTGAACCTGCAGAGCCTCGGATGCTTCTGCCAGCTGCCAGATCAGCGCGTTCAAGGCCGTCATACATAGTGGCACAGATGTTGGTTCAGCCTGGCCAGTGGCATTTTGTATGGAGTGTCCATGGTACAGCACTGGGGCTCAATGCTAAGTAAAACTTTCATAATGTTGTTGCTGACAACATGCAATAATATGCATCAAACTGGAGCTCTAAAACACCCCACACTGCGATGCACTGTAATATGACAAATATGTATTTAAAGTTCTGCAGTCTCAAACATTGACCTTCATGGTGAGAACTGAGTTTTTGTGTGGATGTATGTCTGAATTGGCACTGTTTGTGTTGTTCTTTTTTGACATTCTGTCATTGCTTATTATTGAATAGTGATGACATGATCATTAAGGCACGCCCACACTGCAAAGAATTTGCAAATAAAAACATGCAGTGTCAACACACTTGACATTTCTCCTCAGCTGTTTTTGTAAATTTTAGGTTTTGTATGCTAAATGATTTAAAGTTACCGTTCTGTAAACCTATTTGTCATGAGTAATATCAGCTGTGTTCTTACTGAGGAGCTAAAGACTGGCGTGGCATGATATCTTCACTGTGTTTCGCCCAATACATGGTACCACACATTATACTGAAAAAACAATGATCAGGTCTTCCACAATGAAAAATGAATACAATGTGGCACTTCAGACTTTCTGCCAAATTGCTGTCAGACTTCAGGGCAATGCCAGTAGCCCCGGAGTGGGAAGCGGTCGACGGAAATTATCCATCTAAACTGACACAGACTGACAAAACTCTGGTTGTTTTGGATTCCTCTCAACTCTTGCAGCTCAGCGGCGTCACTCCCAGCCAAGGCGTTGGCATCGAGCTCCTGGCAACCTTCCAGCTGGTGCGCGTTGTGTGTCATTGCAGCGTCACTGATAAAAGGCGGCGGATGTCACTGGCTCATACTGCTGGGCTATTGGCCTCTCTGTCTGCTCAGACACTTGACAGCTGTAAGTTGCACCTTACAACCCACCCCTCAAACCCAAAAGTTATGTAATGTTACTCAGATTAGGCAAGGCACATTTCAGCGGCGTAAAACCAGCAGCAAACGTGATAGAGCTCTGTGGAAGAATTTACAATTCATATTGTTTTAGATATAATACCCATCACCCTGCCAGAATTCACCATACCATCAGACCATGTAGCTGAAGATATCCTTATGTTGTCTCTTTGCTGTTGATTACAGATCAGCTTACAGGTGTGGCATCAACCCCGCCGCTCTTTCGGGTCCAGCTTTGATCCTGAACACTTTAGAAACCACTGGGTGAGTCAGCAACACTTACGATGCCTCACATTTTTCACGCATATTATATGTCGTTTAACAATCCATAAATATAGATGGCTCCATTATCTCCTTCATGCTAATCATTATACATTCCTACTGTTGTGCATTTAGCCCAGCTGAGATATTGACAAAAGTAAACCTTTTGAATCCAGACCGAATCTTCCTGTTATTTCTCTCTGCGATAATAATGGCTTCGTACATGACTCATGTAAACGAATACAGATCCAGGTATTGATCATATTTTTCCTTGTAGGTGTACTGGTGGGGCTAATGTGGTGGTGTAGCAGCAGCTTCATTCACGACTTCCCGTTTCCCCCAAATTGGCGACTTCCCGGAAGATGAAGGTCCTGGTCACGCTCCAGTGGGCGGTATTTTAAGTGACGTCAATGGAGGCAACTGACGCTTACAACCGGAGATGACGTCAAAGTAGCACTGTGCAGACACAATCACTTAGTGCCATTGTACATGTCTATACTCCTGTAAAAAAACCTCTTTGAATTTAGAGTAGGATGTTTTGAAGTTCCTGTTGGAAATACTAAATAGTGACTGTGGTCACGGGTCAGTTAGTGTCTCTCTAATTCACCCTTTGTTTGACCCCCCACACGTATTTCTGTCCAAACTGACGTACTATGTCAAGGCTGTGAAAATCTGACAGAGCAGTGTGTTCTGGAATTTATTTCCATATCAGCATTCTATGTTGAGCCATTTTTTGTAAAACATACTTCTATGTGCTTGTATCACTTTTTATCTCTGATGGATAATGTATTGTGTGTACACCTGAAATGTCTTCACTTTTTTAAGCAAATAAACACTTGAAGCGTTAACACTTTGCTCGTTATTTTTCCTTCTATTCAATCAGCGCAGCAAAACCGTATAAAAGTATGGACAAGTATCAACACCTCACTTCATATACTGATGAGTACAATATATTGAAATTGGGAACTTGTCAGCACATTTACATTTCCAGGTAAAATGTACAGATTCATCCAGGGCCAGATATATTAAAGGCCCTAGGGCAAAATCTGCCACTGGGTCTCTCTGCCACCTCCCATCTTCAGTCCTTCAATTGTATATATGCACCCTGTTACCCAAACTATTAATGTCAATCTGTTACTGGCCAGTGGTTTTCTGTGTAATTTGACAAAATAAAACTTTTTCTGTGCATCTCAAAAACTAGATTTTATTAGGCCCTTCTACAGACAATTTAACAGAGTAATATGATACTCAATGGTTCAAATTTCACAAATTAGCAGGAACCCATCCTGGGATTGCTGGACCCTCACAGATCTGAGGCCAGATTTTCCCAGGATGCAACCAGCCTTGAATTTAAGTGTACAGAGGTCTGCACTCTGAATAACTTGGCCAATCTCATCTTGGTTGTTTCCTTGATGCCAGGACAACTCAACAAAACAAGGCCGTGCTGTCACCAGTAAACTGTCGCACATTGTGGATGCTAAGTGAAAGCTACATGATGAATGAACCATGCATGATGCATCAACAAAGAAACCAAACACAAACAAACCACAGAAAACTAAGCACAGGTAGCCTAAAGGCAAAAAGCTTACCGAGAGAAAAAAGAGAAAGATTTAGTGAAACAAGCCCATGTTAAACAAATAGCAAACTTAAAGTAAAAGTTGAGGAAACATTAGCACATCATGACTTGAATGTAAACAAAAAGAACCAAAAAGACCAAAAGAAAAGAAACTGCTGTCACACCCAAATAATTGACTGGTCTTAAATACACCAGATTAAAAGAAGAGATAAATCTGTGCATTAAATTAGTGTTCTTCTGATGTTGTCAAAGGTTGATTAGTGTTGACTGTGCGAGTGCACTTTTTTTTTCATCTATAAGTCAAGCCTTCAGTTGTAAATGCAACTCTACAATTTATAAAGCTGCTAAAATTTGGACCCGGGTATTCAGTCATCCTTTCTGCTCGCTGTGTTTTCTTTTGTACTGCTCCAGCTATTGCTGCTACTGATGGATAGCTTTATGTTTTCAACAGGTGAAGCACCCAGTGGCAGGTTGCCATGGTAGAGTTTCCCGTCAGCAAGTCAAGAAACAGTGCATACAGGAGATTCTCTGACTCACCTCTCGGGCCCTTCTCACTCACTCCCACATGGATCAACTGGTTGGGTTTACGGTAGTTTGCCAGTGAGGGATGACAGAAAGACTGAGAAGCTTTTGGCTTTGATGCTGCAGCCTTTGCTCAATCCTTGACAAAATATGCTGGTTTTAAACTTCCATTTTGTTCTCACAGAATTGCAGGTGCGTTCTCTGTGAGATTTAGGATTGCTGCACACTCTGGAGATGGCAGGCACAAAACCACATGCAAGGTATGTAGATAGGACAGAATGTTGATTGATGGAGGTTCATTTTTGCTTGGATTGTTTGAGTACAGAGAAGGACATTAGACCTTATCATCGCTTTTTGAAGGCTAAATTGGAGGAGGATGTGGTGCATCAGGAGCTGATTCAGGTTGCTAATGTGTGCCTTCATATGACATTAGGACAAAAGATGGTGGCAAGGCATGGACATGTCCCATTATGGGTTTGTGACACTTTGAAATGAACTGCTATTTAGGATTCAGGAGCCTTTTCAATAGCTTTTAGATGATCATTCTGCAACAGCTATTGAGCACAGTTCACTACAGTATACGATCACATGCCAGTGGGGTCGCCCCATTGCTTCCACTGGGGCTTCTGTACAGCAAATACAAGTTGTCCATGGTTTGGAAAACAACCAACAATATTACCCCCATTGGACAGTCAACAGTTGGATCATTGATCCCAACACAGTTTCCATCCAAGAAGTCTCAATTAAAATGACATTTTCAACCACGTGGTCCCACCCCCAGTTTCTGCTACAGGTTTAATATGATGATGATATTTGATAGACTGATGCTGTTCTGAACTGTTGATGGTTTTACTGAATGCCAAATGATGGTGAATACAGGACTTGCCACCATCCAGATCACGCGGCTCAGTCCACCTCACTGCTTACAGAGCCATATTGTTGAGAGCATGACCCACTGTCCTGCTCAGTTACATCCTTGGCTCTAAGGACAGAGGCTTGTGGCTTCATCGAGATGCACATGAGGGATTTTCATCCTGTCTTCCTGTTTGAAGATTTCTGTCAAGTATTTGTAACCATTGGCCCCACCCTTTATTTAATTCATTCTCCTCTCATACTTGTTCTCTCTTTCTTTATGCTTGTTCTTTAACCACCTGCTTTTCCTTTCATAGACCCAATGAAATAATATTAGGAAGGCAGCTTGATAGGAGGAATGGAAGATTGCCTTGATTGTTCAACAATTTGCAATGACTGTTTGGTTTTTTCAATTATGCCCACTAATGCAGGGTGAGATCAGTCACTGAAAATAATAATTGTTTTCCTGGAAGCAGCAGTTTTCATGAATTCTAGTATTATAAATTTTTAATAGTTTGGCATTACAAGACAGCTCTGTTTTCATGAAGCAGTAGTTTCCAAGAATTTCAAGTCCACATTTCAATGGGTTTACTTCAGCTCCTCCTCTCTGTCAAAACCAGTTAGGGCCACAAAGATATTTTTTTATATTGACATAAAAGTTATTTTTAATATATATAACCAATGTCCGTCACATCTGGTCTCACTCACAGTGTTTGTTGCAGTTGTTTTGATCCATGTTTTGCTCAAGAGTTACAGTATATGTACTGTCCCTTACAACAACAGATGATGTCATTGTGGGTGTGGTCATAGTCTATGAATGCCCTAAGAAAAATGTGATGGGAAATATGGTGATTAGAGCCTTATTTATGAAAACCACCAAGGCTCAGTGTGAGAGATTCTTTTCCCAACAGTCCACCTGGCACCTGGGACTGTATTCTCTGGACCAATTCATGACCTGGTTAAACTGTTTGTGATGTACCACCATTGAATTGGACTCATTTATTGCCATTTTGGACCATCCTAAATTCATTTCTGATGTTTTCTCTGTGGTCAGGTTTGCTGTTTATTCAACATGTTATGAATTTATGTTTCAACTTATTTTGAGTACCTGGGGGGAAAAACCTCGAAGCTGTGGGTACCATTTTAGTCTGCTTAACAGACCAGCACATATTGATTATATACTTGACTTGTTGCCATTTCTGCATAATTGAATACCCGTGTTCATCCTATAATCTCTTGAGTTAAGTGAGAGTTCAACTCCTCTGCAATAATGAACTCTTACAGGGGTTTAAACACCTGCATGGTGATGTTATTTGTTCTGGGAAAACTAGATTTGGAGGATGACCCATATTTGCATCTTATTTACATCTGAAAGCCAGAGAGAGGCAACATCATGGTGAGTGAGGGCTCTCACATGATGAGGTTCCTCCTGGCACGATCAAAGGAGGCTTTTGGTGCGATCTGAAACTGTCCCCACTGCCAGACAACACTGGTCAGTTGAAAGCCTCTTTCTACTCGTTGGAAATATGCTATGATTCGGTTGATGAAATCATACCACAGCTGTTTCGCATCTGCTGTTGTATTTGTACATCATGCCGTTCTATTTCAAGCTCCTTTTTGACTCAGAATTAAAAACAAAAAATAGCAAGTTCAGATATTACCACTGACAAACTAGTTATCTGCATGTGACTATCAGTATTTGTCTATAACGTGGGCCCGTCGGTAAATGTTGGCTATAGTCAAGAAATATGGTGTCAATAGTATAGTCAGCTGATTTAATTGAATCAATTCTATATGTTATTTGAATTACCGCAACTAAGTTATTATTTTACATCCTTGAACTCTCAATTTAAAAAATAAAATATTTAAAATAATTTACATTTTATTGGGAATTTTAAGTGATTTCAGTATAGGTGTGAATTTCTTTTTATAATTCCTTATTACATAACAAAATTATGTACTGCTCAGGCTGTCGTTATTAAGCGTTGAGAGATTAGTAAATCCTGCCAAAATTGATTTGCTGCCTGATGATAATTGTACCCAGAGCTTAACTTCAGTTGTAGCCAGCCTGTGAATAGGATTATTATGTGAATGTACAGTCGCACGGACTTGACGCTTATTCTGGCTCTGACTCCCTTCACCCCCCTCAAGGGGAGTGATGATGATGAGTCCTTCCAAGGAAATGTAGACCAGAGCCTACAGGTGGATGCTAAGGAGGTGTTTATGAAATGCTATACAGTAGAGTAAACAGTATCAGAGCGACGTACAGTGGGGGGAAAAAAAGGTTTTCCACAAATTAAATGTTGGTTGACAGGTTGCTGCTCTGCAGTGGTGAGCTGGCATGCCCACAGAGCTGCTCCTGCTCATAGGGTTAGAAAGTTATGACCTTTGCCCACCCTTTCAGTTCCTTCCTGCTCCTCCGACGTGAATGAATCCTATATCCCCATTTATGCTGTCGTCCTGATCCCAGCTGTCAGTGTTACTGTAGATAATCAAACTGCAAACATACCTAGAAGCTCGTGTTAAATATTTAGAGATTATTTCAGGCTATTTTAGGTTAGCTATTTAGCTACAGGATGCAGCCACAGACAGAAACCAAAACTGAATTAAAAGAAGTCAAGAAATAAATAATAAAAAATAAATTATATATACTTGTTTGGAAAAGAAAATGTGGATGTGTCCTTTTCTTGGACACAAAGCGCTTGGCCTAAGTCAAAGGTGACGCTTTGACAGGGTTTCTTTTTCTTTCTTTCTGACAGGAAAACAAGAAGCACAGTGACCCTTTAACCTGTCAGTTCTTTCACACAGAAGGGCAGAACAGGAGGCTTGGTTTCCTCATCATGGATTCAAAAGGTCCCATTTCCTTCACAGTGGCGTATGACTGATGTTAACTTCAATGCGGCCAGCGCTGCATGACACATGCTCAGAATAGAATGAGTAGATTGAAAGATAGGAAACCCATTTACAAAGACTTCTGGAAAAAAAAAAAGAAAAAAGGTAATGGTTAATGAGTGTCCTTCACACGTCTGATATCCCATGTGCTTGGAATTATGCCAAATTATTGATAATATATCCCATAATATTAAGATGCATGACTTTTTTTTTTTCACACTTTTATGTTAGAGCAGTAATAAAAATACAAATTTATAATTGGGTTAACCATGGAATAAATTAGGCTCCGAAGCTGTATATGTTAATTTGAATTTATAGTATAAAATACTACTTTTTCCCCCTTTTTCTTCCAAAAAAAAAGTACTTACATCATTTATTTGAAAATGTTTTCTAAATCATTCAGTTTACACTTCATCTGACACCAAAAATGACACTTTGGTGTGGTCTTGACTGAGTTGTGAATAACAGTAAAAGCAGCACCGCCTTCTGTTAAACTGGAAAAGTACTGAACAGAGCAGGAGACGTGGAGGTCGTTCTCACTGGCTGAAATGCAGATCTCTCAGCTGTTTCTAATCAGGCCTGATTCTTTAAAGCCACACACTTGCTGAATGCTGCCGAATGTCACTCATAATGTTTTCAGACAGGTCGCTGGTGGGACTAACTCGCTGATTGTGCCACAATCTTGGCGTATCATTCAAAAACTGCCCCCAAAACCAAATTTGTTAGCGTGAGGTTATCTGAGAAGCCATGTCAGAGATTAAAACATGGGCACTGTGGAGGGCAGTTCTCGCTGAGTCTCTGGGAATGATCATCTTTGTCTTTGTCGGCCTCTCTGCTGCAATAGGGGACAGAAATAACACTTACCCTGACCAGGAGATAAAAGTGGCATTTGCCTTTGGCTTGGCTGTTGCCACGTTAGCCCAGTGTATAGGTCACATTAGTGGCGCCCACCTGAACCCTGCCATCACCCTGGGCCTCCTGGCCAGCTGCCAGATGAGTGTCCTCAGAGCCTTTTTCTACATAACTGCTCAGCTTTTGGGAGCTGTAGGTGGCAGTGCCATTGTGTATGGTATTAGGCCAGCAACCACAGATTCACTTGGTGTTAACAAGGTAAGGCGGAATCCATGTAATTCCAGTTTTTCTGAGCAATGCCCTCAATGAATGACATTTAGCGCTCCGACTGAGTGGCATTTGGGGAATTGCCTAGGGCCTGATCTAGTTTTCTGTGAGAGCCAGACGCTCATTGTCTCAAGTTTCATGTTCTAATCTATAGGATTTCCTCATTTGCTAACTGCCAGCGATAAGTTGTTCAATTTAAATGTCAGATTTTAATTATCACTGGTTTGTAGCTGTCATGCAACAGAGGCAGGCCTCCTCCTCAAGGGAGTGTTTATAGAGTAGCTTGTGCTGTCCTCAGTGGTAATTTAAGTACTCAATCTGTTGGACCCATGCTTTAAGTAATAAGTTGTCTAACTGTTTTCAAGGGATTTTTCATAATGTAAGGGTTGCAGAAGTGGAAGCAAAAAGAATCCCCCTAACTGTAATGGTTTGTTTGTGTACAAAGGAGGTGAACAAGCTGAGGTCTTTTTCCTCTTTGCAGCTAAATGGAATCAGCCCAAGTCAAGGTTTTGCCATCGAATTCCTGCTCACCCTCCAGCTGGTCCTGTGTGTGCTCGCAGTCACCGACAAAAGACGAGACATCAGTGGATTTGCGCCTCTGGCCATCGGACTGTCTGTAGGGTTGGGACACCTTGCTGGGGTAAGTACCTCTCATAACATTCCTTTATTTCCCCTCCTCATTAATTTGGTAGATGGTTTCTCCATCTTGCCATGGCCTGATAAATAGGGATTTACGAGATGATCTATTGCAACTTCAGCTGTGTCTGCTGATGCAGCCAGAGAGCTGGAAGTGGTGTTTTCCTCTGATACGCCTTAATAGATCCGCTACACAGGATGTGGTATCAACCCAGCTCGATCCTTTGGGCCTGCAATCATACAGGAGTCTTTTGATGATCATTGGGTATGTAATGAGGAGCTGTAAATCAAATATTTTACAAGATCTGCTTTCATGAGTCATTTCTATTGAAACAGGGACGTGTCTGTCCTGCTATTTTGTTTTCAGGTATACTGGGGAGGACCAATGAGTGCTGGTGTAGTGGCAGCTCTTCTGTATAATTATCTGCTGGCACCTGGAGATGAGCCCTTGAGTGAAAAAAGAAGAGTCCTGCTCTGTGGTGGTTCATCACCGGAAAATGAAATTCAGGAGCCCCTTCTGGAGGAAGTTAAAGATGTAAAACGGTCAAAAGAGCCAGTCTAAGTGGAAATGTATTACTCCATACCGCTTATTTGTATCAAATAAAATATTTTTTTCAAAATGCTGACGCCATCTTCTCTATGATGCTCAAATGTGTGACATAAAACCTTCCTGGTTCATCTTTTTCTCCTCCCCTCTCCACACAAACCTCTTCACTATAAATACTGTAGTAGGTGACACTTTGGGTCTCGTACAGCATGCACATTTGAGGTAGAGATGTCAGAAATAAGAAGCTGGGTGTTTTGAGGCTGTGCTGCAGAATTTGTCGGTATGTTGCTGTTCATATTCATCGGTATATCTGCTATCGTTGGGAAAGATAAGAATGGGGTTCACGAGGAGAGCATTGCTCAGGAGCTGAAGGTGTCATTGGCCTTTAAGGCCAGCCATTGCCACTCTGGCTCAGAGCGGCATTACATCAGGAGCACACCTGAACCCCAGTCACTCTGGCCTGCTGGTCAGCTGCCAGATCAGTGCCCCAGATGCGTGTGCTACATCCTGGCTCAGATGCTCGGGCAGTTGCAGGCAAGCACAGAATGGATACAGCCAACACTCCCCTTGGTGTTAACAATAAAGGCTGTCCCATATTGTGTTATTGTGCTCTCAAAACTTTTCATGTCTAATTTTCGCATTTCATCAGAAGTTGTTTCTTGACTTTCGTAGCTAAATGTGACTATAGACAAGGCTTTGTTATCGACTTGGCCACCCTTCAGCTGGTTCCTGTAGTGTGGATATTGTGACTGATGTTTAATGGGTGACGCTGCTATTTTGCACTGGCTGGCCATTGGGCTGTCAGTGGACTGGCACTTTGTAGCTGTGGTGAATCACAATCCCACAATTCTGTCAAATCTGTGCCTGTAGATTACCTGAGGACTAATCCTGAAACTTCTCATTTCAGGAAGACCTTTAATTTTTATGAGCACTATGTTCATTCTATGAGAGCAGGGGGCAGACAAGGGTCACTTTAATAACAGTGGGTGTACAAAATGAAAGCACTATTCAATAATAATGGTAATTAACAATTTGGTGAAGCTTTTTGTCGCTTTTGATCATTTTACAAAACCATCTGCCATATTGTAAAGCAAATATCCTGTTCAGCTCCGCACTGGTGAGGCTCCACTGTTTCTTCTTGCCAGTACAGTTTTCCTGTGTTCTTCCTCATACATTACATAATATTGAAGTGTGAGAGGCTGATGTGCCATAGTTCAGGAAGCAGTGGTGAGCAAATCACAATTGCAAAGGTAGCTCCACAAGTGTCACATAAAGTTGAATACAAATTAGCACCGTCAACTTTTTAAGGTGTTTTCCTGGCACCCTAAGGTGATTTGCAGAGGCACAATGGGTCAATGCCCTAGATTGCTGCTGCTAAAACTGAATACACAATGTGGCTATGGAAGAAGGTCACAAGTAGGCACTAACATGCAACTTTTAAAGAATTACAAAAGCAGTATAACACTACAGGCCAGTTTATGTAGATCAAGCAACACATAGATTTAATGCAGGACTACTGTAATGTAAGCTGTTTCTGTTATTTTCTCTCCACTGCTATGTACAGTATTTGAAAAATTATAAGAATAGTCTGTATGATTTTACATGTATATCCCCAAACTGAAAACCTGAGTTAATCCATTTCATTATTGTAATTAGCTGAAATAAACCAATACACCCGATGCATTGCCATTTACAGATAAGTTTCACCGATGGTATCAATCCTGCTCGCTTCCTCGACCAGCTTTGATAATGCAGAAATGGAAACCACTGGTAATGCAGTAATTTTTTTTTTTTTTCACTCATTTTATTTTGTCAAAGAAAATGCAGCTGATCTCTGCTTTCATTCCAGGTGTACTGGCTGGGTCCAATGTGCGGAGGAATAGCAGCATCTTCATCTGCATTTTCTCTATATCCACGCTTGGCAAAACCTCAGAACACGCAAGAATGTCCTGCCCACGGGTCCAGAGGATGGCAAAACGATGCAGCTGGAAGAAACTGCAGAGGACAACGGCAGCCCAGGGCCAAGTCAGTGGCCAAAACAGTGAACAGTACGCAACATTTTAGCTTTTCTATCTTTCTCGGCACATTAACAAATGATTTACAAATATGTTTTAAAAAAATGGCTATGGATTACATTTTAGGTTGGTGAGTGTTGTCTTTATATTATATGTTTTTTAAACCAATACATATCTGACAATAAAGATCCTTTTTTTTCCATTCAGTTTCAGTGTTTTCATCTGAAACTATTTTCTAAATGGCAAGGTTCAAAGTGTAAGGTTAACATATGTTTGTTTACATTGTGCAACTACTAGAAGAAAACAATGGCTATTTAGGTTCGATGACTCGGCCATTCGCTTCATAATGTATGCCACTGTACAGTATTATTGTATTCAAGCTGTTTGGCGACAGTCCCAAAAATCTCTCATGTGAAACAACACAAGGATGTGGACTAGGTAATTGCACATAAAGGCACTTTAAATTCTTCTGCAAGCAGTGCAGTATGATTAGACAAGACGGGCCATCATGGAGATTTCGTTTGGCTGTGTCACAACAATGTCCTTTTTCCATTCACGACACGGGCATGTCTCACATCCCGCTTTATGGTTTGGTGAGTATTTGATGGTCCCACACCCTGGGCTAACACCACAGCTGAATAACCATCAAATGACTTTAAACTCAACAACAGAACATTTCTCAACAGAGGGCCTGCGGTCTGAGGGCAATCCAGCCAAGGTTGTTTAGGTAGATGTAAGTTATTGTTAGTTGAGCACCAATCAGCGGGCAGGATCACCGCTGTGGTTGGATGCACATCCCCTTGTTGAGCATTGCTATTATTCTGTTCTGTGTGAGATGATCATTAACGAATGCCTGTGTCCCAAATAATTTTACAATGTCCTGTGAGGGAGTAAAGGTGTGTATTTTGTTATATTGTCTGGTGCAACTTCCATCTATTGCCACACAGCTGACACAGGTGAAAACTATTATGAAAATACCGATATAGGTGTAACTGCCAGTTTAAATGCAACTTAAAGCATAAACTCAACAGATGAGAGGGTGATGGTGTGAGCAAGGGAGACACTATAAGAATCTACAGAGCCTGAAAAATCAACATATTTTATTAAATGAATTGCAGTAGCTGCACAATCAGATGAAAAATATTTATTCATATTCAGTCTGTAATATCATTCTCATGGCCCTCCTCCCTTTATGAGTGAATATTGTTTTGTTTCTGCGTGTATGTTACCACAACTCTGTCAATTTGGTTCCTCATAAACCTGCTAAGGCACTGTGCTTTTAAATTCATTGGTGAAGGATAGCTGTGTTGATGGGATTATCTCTACTATATGACATGACACCTCTTCACACAGATTTTTTTTTTATGGTGAAACCTGTAGAGGCCGGTCATGTGGACAGCAGCCAATCTAAAATCTCCCTCTTTTGTGTGTTAACCTTTATGTCAGAGATTGTGTTTAGCCCTTGTTTTGAAGTTTGTCCTCACACATGGACAATGCTCTTTTGTTGCCCTCAGTCATTTTGTCTGAGAGTGTCCTTCATCAAATTATTTGGCTCCTTTCATGTTGAGCTTGATTATTCCATGAATTACATGGGAGAGTGTTCATGGTCTTCCCATTATATTTATCTAGATAAAATAAACAATCAGTAATGGAGGCTCAACCTGATTTTTAACTGATTTCACAAAGCATTGCCACAGTATAATATTTAACCCAACAATACAGCCCATTTAGCACATTCTGATCAGTCTCATTCTCTCTGTGATAGAAAACCAGCTGCCCTTTCTTTTTTCACTTTACTTAACTCAACAGTAATACATTAAATGAGAGCAATCCCACGAAAAGACCAAAAAACTACAATTAATTGATTCTACTAACAAGTGCTGTGTGTATAGCTGAAGCCTGATGTCAGTTGAAACTATTAAAACAGTTGCGAGTCACACTGTTGAACTCAGTGACAAGTTTCTTCATCACATTGAAGAAGGCACTGTTGTTTATTTTAACCCAGTCGCACATACACCATCATGCAGCAGTAAATATTCACTATAGCATCAAATGCATTAATTGTTCCCAAAAAATAGCAGCCAACAAATACACTGTTTACGCTTAAAAAACTACAGTTCCCAGCTGTTATGGAAAATTTGGTGGCCTTTTCTTATAAAATAAAACGTGAAACCCTGTTCTTAAAGGGATTTTGCCTGTCGTACCTCTTTAAAAAGACACGCACCAGGTCTCTTAGGACCCAGCAAAACACATAGGATAGCATTCCCAATGTGACTAATTGCATTTAACCATAATCTTAACCCCACCACTAGCCCTCTTCACCCCGTCTGCACATACTGACAAATGCTGGGCCCCTATCTGTAACCCTGGAGTTACCCGCCATGCTCACTCCCTCTCTGCTTTTCATCAGTTTTTGGCAAAGGTTCAGTAAATGCTGTGTCAGAAGGGGGGTAAATGTGGCGTGGGGTGGGGCACAGTATGATAGCTGCTGAACTTGTGTGGCAAACCCTGTGTACGAGAGCTGAGGTGCCAATCACAAATGCAGTGTAAAACAGTTCTCACTTCCCCTTTTTAAGACCACAGCAGTCACACAGAAGTGATGAAAATGATCCCTCAGCTCTTTCTACATGCCAGCACTGGCCTACATTTTCACAGCTTTTAGTGTTTTTCTCCAAACATCAGCAGAACACCTTTGGGTTCAGTTAACAGCCTTCAT
Source organism: Lates japonicus (assembly GCA_033238685.1). Lineage (NCBI taxonomy): Eukaryota > Metazoa > Chordata > Actinopteri > Centropomidae > Lates > Lates japonicus. The sequence continues at coordinate 8,103,247 of BRZM01000010.1, read as the reverse complement.
AACTGTACAGCTATAAACACTTGACCGGGGAGCAGAGGATGAATGGTCCCACTACAACAAACTACTTCACAGGTCCTTACCTGTGAAACGGTGTTCACATTGGTTCTGTCAAAGTTAAAGCCACAGTCCATGCTTCATTATGTAAACCAAAGGGTCACCCCACCACCAAAAACCAAAACAAGGGAACCTGCTAGCACTCTCAGTGATTAACTGGTCAGCACTTAGCAACAACCAAATTAATATTATTACATTTTTTAAAATGTTGTTAAAGGTTTGTTTACTAAATAAACTTTGTAAATACAACCCAGAAAAAAGCAATCAAGTCGGTGCATACACCTTTAATTTATGTGTGTCAAAATATCACATAATGGGCCTTTAATTATTGACGTCACAGTGTAATGCCCTGTTGGTTTTTATGCGCCGTGTGACATTGTTGATCAATAGATCCCATCAAAGAATTCAAGCCCTGCAGCTCAGTAGTTGTAATATAAATTGTATGCCCACAACACATGGAAATGTGCACTCACAAGAACACAAATCAACACACAAAATATGACTGCTGTGACCTCTGAGAAATACCCTAAATGACCATAGCCCTGTCCCTAACCAGAACTCTGACTAAGGACACAGTGTAACATTTTCTTATCAATGAGTAATCAGTAAAAAATAAACCTTTTCATTTCAGTGACATTTTTAAAACTCTATTAAATGGGGACAATAAAATAGACAGAGGATATTATGTCAAGTAGGTATTCAGTAGTTGTATGTTCATATAAATGCCTCAGGGGTTATCATCAGGAAAGGGTGGATTTCAGGTTTATCCTGACATGGGTACAGGACTCACACTCATATTCACACACATACACACACACAGCCGCCACTTAGTATTTCAACTGTGCAGACAGCAGTGTATGATGTGACAGCTCCAACTACACTGGCCATAAATGGTGTGCAACACTGCCGCCCTCTGGTCTAAATTGGATTTAGGCCTGCCTGCTTACAGTCGCTCTGATGGTCATACTGCAGCTATATCAATAACTATCACATTAAAATACACTATCTTTTAGATTTGTTCCATCACTATGAAACTTAATTTTCTTCTTCTGTCTCAGGGTTCAGATGTAATCCTCAATATCACCAATTTAGAAACATGTTTGAGTGTTGAATCATGTCTTGCCTGTGCACTAAGATATAATGGTTTCAAGCATTTTTGATTTTAAAGAAGGCATGTTTTCATATGCAAACAAACTATTGACCTGTGCTCTGTCCAATCACAAACAAGAAATGCTGCCCTATCTTTTCCGTAATCTGAAATGTTGTGTTTTATGAAATGTTGTGTTTTGACTCCCAGGGTCACAACAACAATTTGCAAAATAATAAAACATTTGATCCTGTGCTCTAAAATGGGAATAGCATTTCATATAGTAGAGAATGAATTATTATTTTCCTCGTAAATTATGTATTTTTTCTTTTTTTATTGATATATCATTACTATATTTTTATGACCAGTATAAGCCACACAGGGTCAGAGAGTTCCTGAATGCACCTATCCCAACAGCGGAACAGACCGGAAAGAGTTTTGCGACAGTTCCGGCTGCAAATGTGTAAAGATGTCGCCGTCCTTATTTAATTTTGTCGACGCTAAAGATAAATTTACGGTGAGAAATAGCTGAATTGCCTTTCCTTATCAAAACACGAGTTATTATATGCTATTTACCGTCATTTAAATCATAGCTAGAATGCAGGCTCGTTACTGCAACTTAATCCTTGTTCTCGTTCTGTTGTCGTAGCAGGTAGCAATGCTAGCTAAGCTAACCGTACACGCTCTGTTAAGATGCATTTTTTTTTACTCTTAAATGTTTTCCCTCTCTCTCGCACACACTTACAGGCTTCTGCCAGATATGCCCTAACTACGAAAACCAGCAAACCTTTGATAAATGCCTTCAACCAGATCCCCGGCAAGTAAGTCATGTTTACATAGCCTCTGAGGTAACAAGATTTGACTACACTTCATTGCTCAGTGTAGTAACTAAGTCACGCATCTGTAGCCATCACTTGTTTTTCACCTGTGTTACAGTGAGACGGAAAAGAAATCCACACTTGACCAGGCTCTGAGGGGTGTTCTTGGTGATCAGATTGTAAGTAAATTAGTGGCTGTTTACTTTAAGTTAGTCCTGTAAACTTCATTAAATTAATCTTACTTCTTATTGAACACGAAAGCCTTAAATTAGTGTTTTTGTCTGCAGATTGAGCAGAAGGCGAGCTGTGATGACTACCTGTCCCTCATCTACCTGAGTATTAGCTCCGTTACAGAGGGTATGCCACTCAACCACTTGATTTACTTAAATGTCGGATGGGTCACGATAGATACAGGAACACATCATTATACAACAAGTAGTTCCGACCGAGCAATCTGATTGGTCCACAAGACATTTAGAATGTGCTCAAATCAGCATGACAGCACGCCTTACTCAGCACTACAAAAATTTTTACTCCGCCATATACATTTTACTTTGTTGGTCATAGTTGTATAATCGCAAGATTACACTCGAGGGTGTCCTGTAACGTCATTTGAGCAAAGCGCCTCGGCTTCCTCCATCAGCTGTGCCGGTGACACGGCGCTATAACTTAAAATTTATGTAAAAGTTTGCGGTTGCAGAAGCTACATCTGTGTGAGTAAATAAATGCAGCGTCTTTGTTAGACGTGGTTGATAAAAGTAAGCATTTATTTGTGCAGTAGGCTGTTGATTTAGTTCGGTAAAGTCCGAGACCTCGATAAAGCATTAACGTCAGCTCAGAGTTCACTCATCTGGGACTAGAAAATCATTTCTGTTGCTAGGTCGTTACTAAGGGTCTGATTATTTGCCGTAGTGGTTCCATTACACATAGGAGTCCACTGACGTGACTGATTGTGTTCCAGTTATTAGTCAGACCCCATGTATTTCCATGGCAATGGGAAAAAACACTCGCCAAAACCTTTTAATTTTGAGAGCAAATTGCTCCTCAACATGAACAGATTTTGATTATACATTTTGCTTTGTTGGTAATAGTTGTATAATCGCAATATTATACTCGAGGGTGTGCTTTAACGTCACTTGAGCAAGACAGTGATGCGGTCTGCAAGCATCACTAAGAAAGAATGATCATTGCTGCATAACACATACTCTACTTGTCATGCTCCTAAGTTAAACAAAGTGCAAGGACCTACACCAAATCAAAACTGAGATGGTAAAAGCTGCTCACACAAAACGTATAGCCCCTTTGCTTTGTTTTTATACTTGTTAACCACTGTCCGTGGTGTCTTTGTCATCAACGTGCTCATGTTTGCCTAGCTGCAAATCTCTTCATTGCAGTACTGCATGTGTTCTGACATGTGGCTTATTGAGTGCTTGTAAAGCATTTATTTTTAAGCTAACTGACTGAACTGCTAGTGTGGAAGTGTCTTAAGTCTTAGGAGCAAAGTCTCTCACTGCGCTCAAAGCTGAAGATTTGTGCTGACCAAGGTTGTGCCATCCCATTTCCCTCTCTCCATGCAGGTATCTGCTCTGCTACAACACCTTTCCTCCTGCTGGGAGATGTGCTGGACTGTCTTCCTCTCGACCAATGCGACAAAATATTCTCTTTCGTCGAGGAGAATGTGTCCACCTGGAAGTCGGTAAATGAGCTGCATCTTCTCATTAAAAGGCAGTTGAAGTATTTGTCCAGCATAATCTACATCACTTGATCACTGTATTCTCTCCCTTTCCTTAGAACTCCTTTTACACTGCCGGAAAGAACTACTTGTTGAGGATGTGTAATGGTAATCACGTTTCACTCTTTTTTTTTCTTTTTCTTTTTCTTTTTTTTTTGATGGACAAGACTATATGTATAAAAGTCATAACTGCTTGTAACTCATCTGTCCACCTGTGTAGATCTTTTGCGGAGGCTGTCCAAATCTCAGAATACAGTATTCTGTGGGCGAATCCAGCTTTTCCTGGCACGACTCTTCCCTCTGTCAGAGAAATCAGGTACGAGCAGCAATATCTGTATGTCGTCTTCAAATAAATAAGACGGCATCAACCCCTCAGAGATGCAGTTTACATTAATAGTTAATTATGTCTGGCAGCCATGTTTTCAGCTTCTCTTAAATGTGTGTTCTGTTTTTCCAGGTCTCAATCTACAGAGCCAGTTTAATCTGGACAATATAACAGTGTTCAATAAAAATGAACAAGAAAGCACTCTTGGCCAGAAGGTAAAGTGTCGACACCTGATAACAGCTGTGAACATTTTGCATTCAATCAAAAACTTTCAGTCTAATAGTATTTTATGTGTCCATGTTTATAGCACACAGAAGAAAAGGAAGATGGTATGGAGGTGGAGGAAGGAGAAATGGGAGAGGATGATGCTCCTGCACCATGGTAAATTAAAGTCTTGATCTAAAATATTCCATAAAGTTTTTTTGTGCGTTTTTTAATCTTTATTTAAATGACATGTTGGCTTGTCCCCGTTTGCAGTTCCATTCCGATCGACTACAACTTGTACAGGAAGTTCTGGACGCTGCAGGACTACTTCAGAAACCCTGTGCAGTGTTACGATAAATTCTCTTGGATGACATTCCTTAAGGTAATACGCCTGACTGCAAAGATAGAGAGAATTTTTCCTCCCCTGCTCCCCAATTGTCAGATCACAACAAACACCAAAATAACAACTCACTGCTAATGTGAATTCCTGCCTGTCCTGGTCAGTTCTCAGATGAAACCTTGGCAGTATTCAAGAGCTACAAGCTGGACGACATGCAGGCGTCTAAGAGGAAACTGGAGGAGCTGAGAGCATCTGGAGGAGAACATGTCTACTTTGCCAAGTTCCTCACAAGTGAGAAGGTGAGATAACAGTTTTTAACCCTGGGAATGATTTGCAGTTTGTGTTATTTTTAGCTAGCTTTGACTCCGCTCGAGGGCTGGATGACGTATGAATCCAGCTGTTGAACAATAAGCTGGTGTAGTCATTTTTTAACACGTACTCAGTACTCTCTTTCTCCTCTCCTCAGCTGATGGATTTGCAGCTGAGCGACAGCAACTTCAGGCGGCACATTTTACTTCAGTACCTCATCCTCTTCCAGTACTTGAAGGGTCAGGTCAAGTTCAAAAGGTGAAGCATTCCTCTGACCTTGTAGGACAGTAAACAAACTTTCCTTGGCGTGAAAAAAAACAAAAAAAACCATACACAAGTTGCTGTTGCAGGTTCATTTTTTCTATGTCCTTGTGCAGCTCCAGCTGTGTTCTGAATGATGACCAGACTACGTGGATCGAGGAGACAACTAAACTGGTTTATCAGGTCAGTTTTAAATCTCATTGACATAGATCGTACATACTAGCGGCTACTGTAATCCATCCTTTTTACCAGAATGGCGCCCAGAAACCTGTATTAATCTGTGACTGTTCTCTTGTAGCTGTTGAAAGAGATCCCTCCCGATGGAGACAAGTTTGCCACCATGGTGGAGGTAAGCCATGTACTGGGAATACTGATATTAAATACTGAATGATGAGGCTTCTCGGCACACACCCACATCCTGTAAAGGTTGTTGTTAGTTCTCTGTATGCTAGTGACACTGGGAATGTGTCTCTTGTTTGACAGCATATCCTTAACACAGAGGAGAACTGGAATGCCTGGAAAAATGAGGGATGCCCGAGCTTTGTGAAAGAAAGGTATAGCAACGTAAAGTTAAAACATAGTTATGGCAGATAATCTTTTTTATAATCATGTTTCTTTATATTATTTTACCACTGATTTACACGCTGTTTAGTCAGTTTTAATATGTGGTGTGTGAGGTTTGGGCGACTGTGCCAAAATGACTTGTTTCCTCTTTAACAGGACAGTAGATGACAAACCCAAAAGACCCACACGGAAAAGACAAGCACCAGAAGACTTCCTTGGAAAAGGGCCAGACCGCAAGATCTTCATGGGAAAGTATGTGATCTAACACAGGGCTGAGTAGTGCAAAAGGAAGAGAAGTGTGGGTTTTTTAAATTTTTTATTATTAAGTCTCAGTTTTACTTCCATAATTTAAGCTCTTCTGTTTTGTTAGTGATGAGTTGACTCGACTGTGGAACCTGAACCAGGACAACATGGAAGCCTGCAAGTCAGACAGCAGGTCAGTGGCTCAGAGAACGAGGTAGCACTTCCCATTTACATCCACACTCACTCTATTGTATATATCAGTTTTGGGCTTTTTTTTTTTTTTTTGTTTTGTTTTTTGTTACTGTAAATCTGATGTTTTTCTTTCAGAGAGTTCATGCCATCCCTGGATGAATTCTTTACAGAAGCCATTGAGCAGGCGGACCCCGCTAACATGGTGGAGGAAGAGTACAAGTAAGTTTGCACTGTCACATGTCTTGCCAGTACCTTAGGGCCTTCATTCCCAGTTTCTTCACAAATATCTGTTTCGTGTCTTCCTGTAAATCTGTGCAGGGTTGTACGGAACCCAAACTACGGCTGGCGTGCTCTGAGGCTGCTGTCCAGGAGAAGTCCGCACTTCTTTCAACCAACTAACCAGAAGTTCAAGAGCCTGGCAGACTACCTAGACAGCATGGTCAGCAAACTGGCCAAAGAACTGCCGGTGAGGATTTTTTCCTTTTTTTATTCATCATTATTAAAAACACAGAATGATGCTCACACTGACTGTTTGCTAACACTAATACCATTTTTCATTCCTGACATGCAGAAGGATATCCCCTCTGAAGAGATCAAGACAGGGGAAGAGGATGACGATGATAATGGAGACAATCTTCTCAAGGACAGCAATGACAGTGAGTATGACCTGTCACTCCTTTTGATGTTGGTTATTCTTTTGCGATTTCATGTCTGTCTGTGGTGGAATGCCCACCTGCTTTATTTTTTTTTTTGGTTTTCACATGTTCAAAATAAACAACCACCTCTGTATTTTTTAGGTCTTAGTCATGATAATTAAGTCACCTCATCCACCACATATCCTTTCATCCCTATTGTGTCTTTGTTCCAGGTCCAAGCATACAGAGCAAGCTGGTGACAAACCAGCAGATGGACGACATAGCAGCCAAACTGGGCGCTCAGTGGAAGATGCTGGCTTCTCATTTGGAGATGAAGGCAGCAGAGTTGCGGGAGATCGAAACAGACAGCGAAGATGTTGACATGCAGGCCAAACTGCTGCTTGTAGCCTGGCAGGACAGAGAGGGAACGCAAGCCACCGTGGAGAACCTGGTCACAGCTCTTAATGCTGCAGGATTCTCCCAGATTGCAGACAACCTCAGTGAGGCTTAAAATAGATTGTTACTTAAAATCAGTACCTCCATTACATTGTTGCAGCATTCTTTTTCATACCAAAAACAATTGGAGACTAAAATTTTTGTATGTAGTTGAAGTTGAAAACCCTGTTTTTTCACTGTAGAAATTCCAATAAATGTTTTTTTTTCTAATAAAACATTTATTAGATCATTCATTATCACATTCTCACATAAATGAATCTCACATTTTGGTATAACAGTTTATTTTCACCACCTATGAAAAGCAATCAGTCAATAACTTATTACAGAGTGTCGATGGTTAGGTCTTACACATTGTGGCAGGGTGAGCAGGAGACCTGCACGGAAAAACAAAAGTGAAGCATAGCATTTTAAGGGTATACTCGTAGATGTCGGTGTCAGCAAGAATGTTCAAAGCTCGTCGAGTAAACCATCGTGGTTGAATCTCAAGCCTTTATTTAACTGCGCACAGTTCACCACAAGGACAACCTGTTCTGCACCAAGTTCCCAACACACTTCCCCCCCAAAAGAGCATTAGTGAAATTTTGGCAGAATTAAGCTCATCTGTCACTACATCCGAGAACAATTCCAGGAGATGATGCGAGCCAAGCACTTAAGAAAAGACCTTAGATTGAACCCAGATTTCCCAGAGGGCCAACAGGTGAACAAGGGCAATTCTTTACAGTGTCGAGTGAAAATCTCCATAATACATCTGAGAAGATACAAGCCAGAATGTCAAGAACAACAGCTTGGCTAGGCATTTTTGTACAAGTTGATTAAATGACTAAAGAGAATATTTTGCTTTTATGATATGAGCACCTTATCAAAGGCTTTAAAAAATATACAATGTGTATAAAACATTTAATGAAACTGCAGAGCTAGACTTAAAAACCTCTTTCAAGGATCCAGTCCAGAGATCTCCTCTCGTCAATCTCCATTTTGAAAGCCCACTATGGTTGAATATTTAACACCATTTGACAGAATTTGTTTTACAAGCATCTGTGTTGGTTACAAAAAACAAAACAAAAAAAATTAAGGTCATCAAATCTTTAAAGACACCAGTTTTATTGCACATCTATGCAGACAGTGCTTGGAAATGGCAATTTGTACGTGTGTTGGATGTTGTCTTTGTCTTCTAGGAAATCTTCCATAGCTACTGTTCCTCTTCAAGTATTTCCAGCCGCCGAGGGCCGTACAGTAGAACATATGCTATATGCCAGTCTCCGCCACCAGACAGTCGCAGGATATCCTCTGGAGACACCAGACTCACCTTGTCATCATCAAACTTGACCCACTCATCTATCAGCGGGTGAGACCAAAGTACAAAGAGGAAACAGTAAGTTCCTGAGCACCTGGGTACACTAAGGATTATGTTCCTGTGTGCTTATGATATGTGACTGCAGTCATGACACAAACATGCTGAATATGCTGCTGTATTAAACATCTGTGGGTTACCTTCTTTCCTTTTGACCCATCCCACATAATGACCCGATGAGCTACTGCGGCCTTGGTGTGTCAACACAGCCTGTAGGTCGTAGTAACCACTGTTGTTAGAACCAACATCTGCAAAGAAAAAACAATTACAATTACTTCAACTTTGGCTCATAACTGACTGAAGGCTTGCGAGGAAAATCCAACCTCAAATACTACTACAGTGTGAGATATCCAAGTATAGTGCTTGGCATTGAGGCACTAAGCTTTGCGACAGTGATATACTACAGAGAATTTAACTATAACATTTGTAAAGTGTAGGTCCAACAAGAAATAGTTTTGACAGTAAAAGAAAAGGGCCATCTGCCTTTTGTAAATAGATTTATGGATAAATATTAAATACTGGTGGAAAATTTAACAACCTAAATTAAAGTTCTCTCTGCTTCTGGAGAACTACACACTAAAACCTGGTGTCAATGATTCACAGTTGAACACAAAATTATGCATAAAAATGGTGACGTATTTCCACAATATTCATACATTGAGGGATTTTTATTGTTCTATACTTGGTGGGAGGAATGTTTCAGGTGAAATTTCTTAACTTCTGGAATCAAGCAATGACAAAAACATTTTTAGCAGCATTTAAGTGACTTGGGGTGGAATGTCCCTTTAAAAAGTATGCAGAGTGTCAGTGTCATGTCTCAACGTACCGTCAGGGAATGAGAAAGGCTCATATTTCACCTCTTTTGCTGCATCTGGCTTCTTCAACAACTGATACAAAAAAAAAAAAAAAAAAAAAAAGATCATCAACATTTGTTACACTGTTAGGTTAGGTTAAGTACAAAAATAAAACATATAGGCCTTACCTTTTGCTGCTGTTTCTCTAGCTTTTTGTCCTCAACCTCCTTAAACTTTGACCTGATTGGCAGCATTTTCTCCTGGATCTCTGCAGTGCACAGCTCATAGACATCCAGCATGAGTGGGAACTTGACGTCCTTCAAAAAGAGACAATACACTATTGTTCCAGTGTAAAACTGTCAATAACAATGACCTCTGTTACAAGAGATTTTAGTGACTCGAGACAAACCTTAAGGACTTTTGCATTGACAGACTCCTTCTCTTTATAGTAAAATCGGACCATCTGAACAGTCAAGTAGGCAGGGAGACGGCTGAGTTTTGACTAAAGGGAGGGGGGGGGGAAATCCAGCAGGTAGATAAATTTCAAACTCCAGTTTGCAAGTACAGCAGTAGACGAGATCATAACTTTCAAATATCCAAAGGAAATTACAGGGAAAGAAAAACTTACAGATTTTATATACAGGGCGTTTCTTTCCAAGGATGGAGACATTTTTGTGATCTCTTCCTGAAGTCTCTGCAGAGATCAAACAGGCAGATGTGATTAGATCCTCATTATTCTGGAGACAAACTAACCATATGCCAGTTGGACATATGTATATTGTGTTCATTTGTTTCACACGGACTAGACCTGGACAGACCCACACCCAAAGTGCATGACACCTTAAAAAATACTTCACGAAAGAATCAAACACATTCCTCATTTTGTGCACCCTGAAGAAAGCAAAATTTTTCTGATACATACCAGCCTTAGTCCTGTTGCAAGGTATTTCACCTCTTGGTTGATGAAGCAGCTGAGTTGGAGCTGGCTTTCCTTGCCCTTGATTGGCTCCTCCTCCTCGGACTCTGTGCATTTCATGCTGAACAAAAGAGTTAAGAAAAAGTCTGGCAAAGTGATGCCACGCTGCTCGGAGACCTTCACTGGGTCTTACTTCATTTCACACTGCTGTTTATGACTCCGATTTTTAAAGGGTCAAACCACACTGAACCAAGAAATAAAATGGTAAAAAGGTGTTATCAACAAACACACACCGCAAGGATACGAAGTTTCAAATTCTACGCCAAAATACTGGTCGATGAAGTTCTTCTTCGCAGAGGCAGAAGCAGAAGCAGCTCCGCTCTCAGACTCAGTCTGAGTCTGAAGGTTGGAAAAAAGCAACATTTTACATGTTATTTGTCTTCCAGTTCTCAATGATGCAGGCATTGTTCCATATCATTTAATTATAAAAACAACACAAAGTAATTAGAATTTCAAAATAGAGTTCACCTCCATGGGAGTCTCTGGCTCTAGTGGCTCCAATTTCTGCTGGAGCACTCTCATCATCTGCAGCCAGCACTCGTTCGCATCCTGAAAAAACAAAAAAACGATGCCAAGAAGTGAGACCATGTGCTTTGTGCTATTATAAGAACCTAAATGCAAGACATATGACATGATTACATTAATTTCAGAGACAGTATTAAGTGGAGATTCTCACCTGCTGGAGGTACTGTCCCTGGTCCCCCTTCTCAGCAAACTGTGGAAAGGCCATGTGAAGGAACTGCAGCAAAATAATGGGTGGGAGGCTGGACGAGGTCTTGTCCATGGTCTCATATAAGTCACGAAGGGCTGAGGATGCAAATATAAATGTAATAGTAAATTTAAATATATTAACATATACCTGTGGTTAACAATACACTACACCTCATACCTGCTGTGATATATTGCGATGGTGCGTTTGCCCCTGAAGATCGCAGAGCACCTGTATACCTGCAGAGGGAGACAGATAATTTCAGCAGGATGGAAAGTATAAAAAACAACAACAAAAAGTAGGACAAAAAAGCAATTTTCAATCAACGCATTTCATCAATGTAGCTTACTTAAGCACAGCATCTCAAGCTTCTGAATATGTTGCGGAGATCCAAAAATAGCAGAAAAACCCACCTTCTGAGGGCAGTTTTGAGCTCTGGCACAGAGCGCAAACACTGCACTGTGGCGTTCATGTAACAGGTGTTACCCAGGTTTGTCAGCCCACAGGGCAGCTCCATCTGAAAATAGCAAGAGTGTTGGATAAGATCCTCTGCAGTTAGCAAGATAAAATTCAGACAGAAAAAAATATATTAAAAAACAAAGACATAAATGATTTTTTTCTTTCATTTTTTGTCATTGATCAATCTTCATTGTTTATGTAAAAATCGTTGGAAAACCCTGCCAATACCTTTTTTTCCTTTCTACATGTTTTAATCAAATAAAAAGTTCAGTTAGATTTTTAAAAATGTATCCTTAATTAACAGGTTTAATTCAAGTATCCAAGAGTTTCCATTAGTGTGGGTGTGATTAGTACCATGTAGCTACAGTGAGTCACTCTGCTCTGACAATTTGCGAACACATAAAATGGTTAAATTTGTGCAGATTTCAATGAAGAGCTCTAGATGCTGGCATTGTTACAGGCAATCAAATCAGCTACTCTCTTTCCCTTTAAAACACGATGACTCTGCTGTGAGGAACTGATAATTTCCTAACTGAGATGAGACTGCAGACCAAACAGCAGCACAGTATGGGGTGACAAAGCAGTTTGTAATTCATACTGCACTTTGTGTTTGTCTCCTCAGTAAAAATATTCTGTAAACAATGGAATAAATTCATTACGATGAGAAAACACCTTGCTTGGAATGACTAGATTTCTCTCTTAATCACAAAAATGCTTAAGTCATTTTCAGGAGCAGATGCACTCAATGGGGTGTGTACTGTATATTTTGTTTTTAGTTTATTATATTCTCTACTTGGTAAACATCACACGTCAGCTCGGAAAGCAACTATCACCATATTTGTTTTAGGCGTACTGGTAATTTTGAGGCTTACTCACCGCTGAGGCCAGCTGCTCCTCAGTCATGTCCTCTACAAACATAGGCCGGACAGCAGGCTCCTCCGGCAGGGCATCTGCTGAGCCCATCATCAGCAGAGTCATTCCCTACAAAAAAGAGAAATACACTAAAATGTAATCTTTTATTATTTTTTTTTATGTTGTAGTAGGAACTGCTTGTTACAGTGTATGCTTCCTATCTAAGTTTAAATACTCACATTTTTCAGTTTAATGTTTCCCCATTCGTCATCCTAGAATAGAGACAAGACACAAATTAGCTCCTAAGGAACTGATACGGGACTCTTTATTTCGCTTACTGTCAACAAATCCCACAAATGTGTTAATACATCTCTCAGTACTTTCCTACTTCCCCTATCATGAAGTCAATTTTTTCCTAAAACAGCTGAGCACTGCACTTTGTAACAAACACTACTTAAACAGGAGTAAACACTGTATTTGTTGGAGACTATTTTAAGCTGTGGATTAATACACATTTGATGCATTAGTGAATATTTATGAAAGCAGGAAAACAGTGCCCATGTTTGCCATGATAAAGGAACATGTCAATGCAGGCTATGGTGTGGCTCAATAATGTGTTTTAACAGTTCTTCTACAACAATGGGACTCTATAATGTGTTATCAAGCTTTACTTTTGGTAGGATCAGATAATTAATAGGAAAATTGTTTGTTTTGGTCTATTCATGGGATCTGGTGACAGCAAGAAAATGTGTAATTGCCTTCTCTTTTGATAAAAGAAAAGCTGTAACACAGTATTTGTCCTCCTTTCCACTTCAGAACCGGGGTCTTGATTATTGTTTACCTTCAGAGTGCCTCCCTTCACCATGACCTTCTGTCTGTCTGGCTGAACTCCTGTCAGGGCAAAGAGCTGAGCCTTGAACACCATGGGTGGTTCCTCCGTGTTCAGCTCTACTGCATCAAACTTCTCTTTGCCCCATTTCACATTTACTGAAACAGAAACAGTGGAATAGCACATGCCCATATGTTAGTCTCCATGGGAAAGTGTTGGGAAACACCATAACTTTGTCAAACTGCTGCCATGTATGACACAGCATCTAGATGAAGTGAAGTGCTTCAAGGAATCGTACAGCTAACGGATTTGTGCAACTCACTACCGGGCTAAAAGCACAACGTGAAAGCTAACAAATAAATAGCCCTTGGCTCCCAATTTAATGGCGTTACAGCGGCTAATTAGTCATTACAAGATATATATAACGCCTATAATAAGGTGATCATTTTTAAACGGCAAACTCATGTTTTACATGCATTGTTGATCTCCAACAAGCCGCAACTGCAGGGTAAAGCTTATAAACTGTACACTCACGATTTGGCTAGCTTTGTTAGCAATGCTATTTGAGCTAGAAAAGGCGTGATTCAGTTATTTCCATACGGGTACAAAGTTAAACAGGTAAATGTCTTAAAATCACAGGAAAACAAGATAAAGTCGCTGCGCTGTGCTATGAAACAAAGACTTTAAATAACCACTTAAACCGCCGTGGCTTTCTACCTGTTATATAGCTAACATGGCTAGCTGACAGTTAGCTAGCTGTTTTCTGTTTTGTCAGATGGCAGTTAGAGTAGCCGGCTTCACCTAGCAAATCCTCTTAACACCACAAACAAACAGCAACACGGTGAGTGCCGGGTAACAAATTTCTATGCTCCCCTACGTCAAAATATAGTTTTAAGGAAAAACTCAACCAGTGGCCTAATAAGGCTGACAGACTGCCTGCTACCATTAGCATGCTAACTGCAGATCATGCTAAAGCTAGCTAAGCTAACAAGCTAATGCAATTTACGCTGCTGCACTAAAACACGTGTAAGGATTGGTGTTTTTATTCTCTTTTTCCGTGGCAATGAATGTGCTGTGTTAAAATGATAACATACCTGTAAACACCGGCATATTTGGCAAGCTTTCACTTCCTCAACTCTTTATTTTTCCCTGTTTCAATCCACCGGGGGCGCGAATGAAGAGTTGGCTAGTTCTCAGTCTGAACTTCATTCAAACAGAATGACGCTGCAACAACACGCTGGGAACTTATCGATGTGCTCTGACATCTGCTAACCACCCTGCCGCATGCAGCGCACTCGGACTAAACACACCCAGATTATTTTTGAACAGATCATTTAGAGACGTTTATTACGGTGTTCACGAGAGTCAGGGTTGTTGTTACTGAGGCTTAACCAATCCACAGCACTCCGAGCAGGTAACATAAAAAATTAATTTTGTGTGTTCTGTAATTGACGCACCATAGATGGATTCACCTGCTGGATGAAAAATAAGATGATGAGCCCCAGGAAGTGTGTATAGTTTTTCCATGCTGAAATACTACCTGGACCAGCATTTACTGTATGATCTGATTATACACTAAGTCATTTAGAATATGCTGTGTAAGCACAAAACTGAAATAATAAAAGGTCTTAAAAGAGGCAAACAGAACCTCTTCGGACATGGCTTTAAGATGAGAAAATAAAACAGAACCCACCCTAAGGCCCTTAAGTCATATATAGTGCTTATGCGCAACATATTCCCAGTTCTCATAATAATGCAAAGTTGGCGCACACTAAGTCTGGAGCTCACCCATTTGGCCTCATTAGCAGTCTAGTTTTGGGATGGTTCCATGTATAGCCTGATGGTAAAAATATAGAACCAACATTGGGTACTGGCAGTGAAAACTAGCATACAATGAATGATAAAGATATGTTTATTGACATATCCATCAGTGCGGACTCCAATGCAATTAACCATGCAAATTATCCAAGACAAGAGTAGATCATAGTTCCAGTGCTTTTTTTTAACTGAACAAAAAGTTACAAATGAAAAGATTGCGGAGGTATTCCATAATCCTTATGTCTCTCTTATTATATACACTGTTGGGGGGGTCTGCATTAACGGGACACTTCCATGTTAGACACACAACTTGTAATTGTTAACAAGGACAATCATTGACACAGGTAGGCTCGCTTTAAGTACACCATCCCAAAATTTGTCATATGATATGAACGGAGTCTGGGGACTTTGCTTTTGACACGCTAACTCTATTGCAATGTGTCCATAGAGAGGTAATCTAATATATATATTTTATATACTCAAACCAGAAAAAGTAAGTTCTGATAAAACCACAAATGTGTGGTGATTTCTTAAAAAATAAATGATGGAAGAGTTAAGATTTGTCTTGTTTTGGAGGAAAAAAAATAAACAGACAGACAGATATGGCAGTAAAATCAATATCCAAACGTTAAGGCACTAGGTGGGCCAAATGCTACACCTGTTTAGTCTTCTACAAATAATTTACAATTCAAACAGTGCAGTTTTACATTTGTTAACTTAATGTTTTCCTTTTGAACCATTTATCTATGAATCAATGTAAGGCAATACATTACAAAAAAAAAAAAAAAAAACAATACAAGAAAAAAAATATTACAATGTACCAAATAAACAAAACAAAAAAAAAATCAATTAAGTTTTAGGACTCCTATATGCCATTACAATGGAATATTCCTTATGGCTTGGAGCAATAAAAATAATTATAATAATAAAAATAATGCATAGATTTAAATGATGATCTTGCATGCTCCTCACTCAATACATCTAATACTCATGTCCCAATACTCTGTCCCAAACCTGATAAGTGACTTGCAGAGTGATAAGAATAAAGGCAAAAAGGTCAGAGACATTAGATGAAGGCATCAGTTTTTTTTTTTTTTTTTTTTTTGTAGCTGGAAACAGAAGTATGCTTGCATTTAAGCTTGAGTATCTGTCAGGTGGGGAAAAAATTACAAAACAGATATTCATTTTCCACCCCTGAGACACAACCACTCACTGCAGATCTGAAATCCCTGTATGACAGTACCTTAAACCGAACACATACTTGCAGGAGTCCCAGCAAAACCCCCTTATACGTTCCCGTTTCCATCAGAACTGTTGTATAATATGAAACACAGAATGGCTCCATGACATGAGTCCCTCTATTATCGCTGCAGTCCGTGTTTAGTTTGAGACAAGTGTGCCATCTTCTGGTAGAAATGGAGAGGTGCAAGTTTGTTGAGTTGGATGATGGTTTTTCTCTTGAAGAAAGGCGGCGGAGATGGAGGGGAGGAGGGTATCAGGCCTCTTAATGTCCATGATGCCTTGTGTCTGACGTGTTACAATTTCCAGCGCTGTTTATTTATTGATATATTTTTTTCTTTTTAATGAATTTTCTATGCAATACAGGTTTCTCCGTTTTTGAGGATGAGGAACGGTTCAGATGGTTAGCTGAAAGAAAGAATAGAGACAGGTGTCCAGTAAAAGAAAGATAATATTTTAAGCTTGGTTAGTAACCCAATTTAAGTCAACATACAACAGGAAAGCTTGCTTACAGACGCTGCAACACCGTTAACACCTTTGCATCGTGTTTGACAGGTACTGTCAAAATCCTTAATGTGGACCATTCTAATGAGAATCGTATTGTAAGTCTACAAGTTAGTTACTGAACCCAACAACACATTAGTGCCAATTAGAAAATAAATGAGAATCCCAAGTGTCAACTGGAAAGAGCCCAGGAGTCAACCAACCAACCAGGAAGTGTCTCGTGTTAGAAACACCCAGTAACACAATTAATAAATAGACAAGTTTGAAGCTGTAGACAAAAAGTCTAAAAAAAATAATAATAACATCATCAACACTTTCTGAAGAAGTTCCTGTCAACAAGTGCTGGATGTTGTGTCTGCTGCTTGGAGGCTGGACTGCGCTCTGCTACAACACAGGAGACAAACAGCAGGTCATGTGACTGACTAGACCACATCGCAGCCCACCAGATGGGATAAAATAAGAATTCTGACTGCAGCACACCCTCACCCACTGCCTAAAACAATATTACAGTGCCTTATTGTTGGCCATGCAGTTAGCCGTAGCTATCTGAACACAAGTGACAGAACCCCCCCTCCCCCCTTATACACAACCAGAGTAAAAAGAATACAAATAAAAAAATTTGAAACAAGTCAAAAAAAAAAAAAAAACACAGAAATTTGTCCCAAATTGTCAAGTTACCTCAGTTTTCCTGTATTGCTTTTAGGGTTCCTGCGGAAGGACTGGTTTGGTCCAGAGCGAGTGGACATAGAACGAGGAGAGGCTCTTGAGAATGTAGATGGTGGGGTCTTGGGAATCTTCTTTCCCAGGTGACCGATCCATTTCTTCTGCTCGTCTTGGGTCAGGGCCAGCAGGAGCATGTCCCGGGCAGAGGTCACATCGTAATTTACTGTAGGGGACAGCATAAGATGAGGTTTATCAAGAAGCACCTCTGACAAGTATGACAAGTACCCTGGATCTAAGGCATCTTCTTGATGAGCTGATTATTTGTTTGGTCTATAAGTTGTGAGAAAGCAGTGAAAAATGCCCATTGGTTTTATGAAGCCTGACTAATATATTTCAGTGGCTTGCTTTGTCCAACCATTAGTCTAAACCCAAAAGGATTTGGTTTACTATTGCAGATGAGGAAAACCAACAAACTATGACTCAAATTAATTATCTCTCATCATGCAGATGATATGCAATCTGCAATGCAGATTAATTATCAGCTGATAGGCTTATCCACCATTCCTTAGACTTGTACTTCATGGTAAAATTGCAAATAAATAACCTGTGACTCAAACTCCTTAAAGGTCACTGTGAATCTCACCAATGCTTATAAAGTCATGTCTAGACCAGGGCTTCAACATCAACTGAAAATATATATAGTTAGTGACAGCCCATCAGCTATAAACAATCATAGGTATAACATATAAAAGCTCTAAGAGTAAAACTATGTTTGTCCATCATCACAGCTTGGTTGGTTGGCGGGTTACTGCTGCAAGGGCTTATGCGTCCTCCTTTTTGTCGAGTGGTCGCTTGTAGCGCCCAGCTGGCGACACTCAAGGGCGGGCTTGGCATGCCACAGAGGCTTGGCACAGGCCTCGCAGTTGGAAGGAAATGATGGCGTGAGTCAACCACAGTGTTATTTGATGGTCAGTACCACCATTAATACAAATCATCATAGTCATACATACAGTATTTAGATTGACATATTTAGTAAGCCCACAGAGGAAACCACAGCCCCATTCAACATCAACAGTTTAATCTGTATCCTGGCTGACATTTCTAGGAGGTCCCCCATCCAGTTCATCCTTCAGATGTCTGTTTGTCGGATGGGCTTTTGAAGGTTCAATATTTTCAAATGTTTTATCTGTTCTTAGCTTAGTTCGTCTCTGAGTCTTTTCTTTTCTGATTTGGTGACTACCTTGAGTGATGTAATGTCAGCCAACGTTAAAGGGTCAATTATAATGTGACTTGCAAACCCACTGTAACAGCACCACAGAGGAAAACTAGACAGCAGCTGAAATGAGCTGAAGATAATAGTCAAATGGACGAAGTTTTGCATTGGAAAATAACCAACCATTTGAAGGCTGCAAAATGATATTTTGGCTTCCTAGCATCCATGGAATAACTGGGCAAACAAATCAAATAAAACAAAAGAAATAGTGCATGCTTTCACAATATTTATAAAGCACCCAATTTGCTTATAATAATAAAAAAAAAAAAAGGAAATGGAGTGAAAAGAGAATTTTAATGTATTTCAACCCACAGCCATAGATGGTACGAATAACCTAAATGTAGCTGTTTTAACCTTTAAATTGAAACTCGTATACAAGCTACTGTGAAACATGATTGGTTCCATGATTCTTCTGTGAACTCACAGATAAGTGGCACCTTCCATAATGGCTTGATGAGTATTTTATGGCATCAGAACCTTCTGTCTTCCCTCTCATAGGAGAAAGAGAAACCGATCATGGTTAACTTTGACGCCTTATTGTACTATCTGATCTTGCGTTTCCACAAAGATCTCATTTCAGATCATGTACATCTGCATCCCAATTCCTTGTATTGTCTTTTAATGAGGGTGGTGAAGTCCTTCTATGTTCGAAAATTCAACAATGGTAAGATAACTTAAAGCTGCCTTTGGCAGCAAATTGTGCCAAGCCTCTTAAATTCCAAGAAGCATTAGGATGCTTGTAGTTGTCAGTAGTAGCCAGTTATTGTACTGTGTCAATAAAATTATGAAACAAAATTGAAAAACTGACTTTTATTTAAAAGACTAAGAATTAAGAATGAAATATTTGATGAAAGAGTCTTGAAGAATTCAGTTTAGTTCAGTGTTTTATTATAATATTAGGGAAGAAAACTGGACCTTAATGCTAATATGAAACAATGAACAAAATGAAACAAAACAAGAAATCATCATCAATCAGGAAATATATAACTCGTGGTTTTTCTTTTAACTGAAGATAAAAAGGCAGTTTCTCTGGTCTTTTATGAGGTTTTACATTTAAACTGTACACTACCCACCTCCCTGTGGGCTATATGTATTTCTCCCAGTGCTACGCATGACTGGTTTTGCATGGTCATCCGTCTATCGCTTCCTTTTTCTTTTGTTGCATCTCATCTTCTGCATGGTTTCTGCTGAGAATGCCTTCCACAGTGGTTTCTCAGCCCAGCAATTTGATAGGTGAATTTGTTTCTTACATCCTGCCAGAGGGCATCAAGGTGGTGCTATATTACCATATACTGTACCTCCTAACATTGCAGCAGAGCTGAGGCTGAGTGCCAATCTGGTCTGGATCTGTGGGTCTTACAGGAGCTATACATCAAACTTTTAATGTTGTGGGCTTCGCTCTAAGCTTCTCTCACTGTTTCATGGCCAGTCTTGGAAGTTAGTAGATAATAGTCTTTACCTGCACATCCTGTAGTGATATCAAGCTTTAGGACATACAGTCCAGTCTGGTTCTCTGTGACTGATCCAGGGACTCTGACATGAAATGCTTCCCTGTATTTGTTGTTCACCGTCTCTCCCTGTTTCCATTCTTCCCAGTCAAACCTATGCTATCCAATGATCTCCAACACTACTGAGTCTATCTTGTGTGATGGTTTCCATCATCATATGTCCATGTCTCTGTCAATGAGTTATCCATAAGTTCTAGTATTCATACATTTGGCATCTTCACCTGTTCATTTGGTTGTGCAGCTAACAGCCTCTATTAGCTTAGTGTGCAGCAGCCATTATTCTGGCTTATGACCTTGTTACCCCACCAAAGAGCCTGTGGACTGTGCCTTCTGTCAACTTGTGTACAGGACAGTATCACTCGTGCCCAGAGTAATAGTCAAGATTCCAATTTTGTGTTATCAGTTTCGTCAGCTCGATCAGCATCCCTGGTCTGGCCTGACAACATGGACTTTGGCTTTGTCAGAGAAAAGGTAGAGTTGTGAGTATAGCACAGTAGCAAGTTCATTGTACCCCACTATTCTTTTACTACAAAAATCATAAATCTATCAACCCCATGCCACCAAAATGACTATTATCAATGGTGGACACAACAGTGAGTTGTTGTTATGCTGGGAGTGACACATCACCAGCATCTAACTCATGAAACTGACACCGCTGGAAGGAACCGCTTACAGACTGACTGACAGATGGAATAGAAATAAGATTGACAAGAGGTCTTATCAAGACATCAAGTAACCTAGCCTTTTGCAAATTCCAAGAATCATACCTGTCAACCCAAAGGTCACCATGGGGATTTCTTTGAGGGAGAAGGCTGCTGCTACAGGACCAGGAAGATGACTAAACAGGGAGGTTTAAGTGGGAAGGGGCTTATTCAAAGATGAGGGTTCAGAGACTCCTGCATCTAATTAGAGGCATCGAGAGAATTCCTCTTTATGTAATCTCATGGACTATACATAATTAGACATTCCAAGAAAAGGCATGATTTGGGGTTAGCTGGGAAGAACTTTTGGGGCAAGTATGCTTGCTCTCCCCATTTCTGCTCCAAATCATCATCATTTCATGGGGACAGTAATCGCAGGAAAAGAGGGAAGAAATCTAGACAACCCAGTGGACCCAGTTTGATGACCTGGACTTCACAGATGACTTGGCAGTACCTTCTCAAAGACACTAGCACATGCAGATGAACTGTAAATCAATACCACTAATATGGAGCCATGTCATGTTTGAAATGGTGGAGTGGCTTTACTTATCTGAGTAGCATTGACAGAACACATCACAACATTTATGCAGTCATGAGGGCGAATCTTTGTTGTACAGAGTTTGAAAAACACTAGAAAGTCAAACAAGGATAAGCAAAGATAAGCAAAGCAAACACAAACACAATGTAGTGAAGAATGTCGACCTCACCTGGTTTAACGGGTGAGTTTAAACCATCAAAATCAACATCTAGAAGCAAACTTCATGATCAAAAGGAATCTTTTGAAGTTCATGTGAAGGCTCAGTACAAGTCCTAATATACACAGCTCAAACTTGGTGAACAAATCAATAGAATCTGGGTGGAAGATGAGATCAGAGAGAGAAGGACGTGGATAGGGCACACACTGAAGAATACCAGCTGCTAATGGCACCACACAGGAACCAAAAGGAAACTCAAAAGCTGAAGATCCATTAACATCCAGGGAAGAGACCTTTGAGGTTTGAGTGCTGCAGACTTTATCCGGAAAATGGCTCAAACTCTGAGCCAAAATTTCAGCAATTTTATGTGCCATTGTGCATCATCTCTGAAAAGGAAATGCTGTATGCCTCGTGTGTAGATGCAGCACAATAGAACTTGTGCTCAGAACATGGCATTTTCACTAGATGTGTTGATATTTGTAGATGCTTGCAACGCTTAAAGTTCATCCTCCGATATTGCAGACTCTAGACTTTAGCTCAGATTTTGATAGGGTATACAAAAAGGTCACAAGCGTTCCTTTATTTACTGGTGCTGGTAAATTAAAATCTTAGGCTGGAAGAGTCTCCCATACTTATAAACCCACAAGATTTTCCTCGTCTAATACAGAGCGATAAGGACAGAAGAGCAGGGACAGTCGACAGGCAACAACAGTACTCAGTGTTGGGTGGAACTCAAGACCGAGCTTCAGAACACTCTTTGTGTAATTAAAAAATATTTGAGGATGCATCTTAAATTATTCCCGACTTATTGTCCTACGCTCCCACGAAATCTCAGTCTGAAGTACGTTGACAGAGAGACTATATTTGTGTATTTGTGTTTCCTTGTTCCTTGATTATGAAAAGATAGAACTGTACACCAAGCACAATGTCTCTCCCATCGGCATGTGTGGTATAATGAGGCTTACTATACGATAAGGAAGTCAATTTTACCATCATTATTTCTGGGCCCCCAACTGATTGTCTCTTAGGAGGTAGTCTAATTTGGTTTCATTGTTTCCCTTCCCAGTATGAAAACAGATGGCTTTATGCACCCATACATACACCCACGCTTACTCTCTTAATGCATCTACACAATCTGAACAGACTTTTTACACGTGTAGTAAAGCTGGAACTCGTGACCCCTCTGTTTTCAGGCAAGGACTTTCTCTCTTCACACTATAAGAGCTTATCACTTGTGATCATACAGATATGTTGTAGCCCCGTTTTTTTAAAAAAAAACCTGTAGTTCTCTGTAAATTGGAATGAAATGTGGAAACAAAATATACAATGTGTATGTGTGTAATCATATTTTATGTAGATAAAGGAAGTTGAGAAACACACATGAGTGACTCACAACAAATTCTAAAGACATTTCCTAAGAGCCACTCCCGTTATCTGACCAAGCCTCTGTGAGCAGCAGGAGATTTAGTAAGAAGGGAGTGACCATCACAAAGCCCAGAGTGTCGACCTCCCATGTCAGCAAAGCATCCACCCTCATGTAGAGCCATTGCTCTGTTGCTGACACAAGGCTTTGGCCTGTGATCAAGCAAAAAAGAGAGAGATTGTGCCATCAGTGCTATTCTCACAAAAGCACATTTTAACATAAGTACAGTAAGTTTTATTTGCTACTACCACGTGACAGTGTGGAGATGGCTTGATGAATATGGAGCAAAATTTGCAGCTAGACAACCTTCCCAAAAGAGAGAAAGCATATCGTGATGTTTGACACAAACCACAGTGGCAAGACATGCAGACAGACCAATTGTTTCTGGTATCTGTTGTGTCTCGGTCACCACATAACTGGCTGCTTTGTTTAGCTAAACACTGCTAATTTATTCCTCAAATGGGCGTTTGTGTGAAATGTTCATCGAGATGTATTAAGTTTCGGCTGCAGCCAGGAAATGTGATACATAATATTGTGCTGCATTGACATATGTGAGCATTTCTGCAATTTGATTTGATTTGATTTGATATACTTAATTGTCTTTATGGGACTCAGCAATGTGCTTATCATGTTCTTCCTCAAAAAATGTGTTGTTGCTATCTCCCAGCAGGTATTTGACAGGCCTTCTGTTATATGTATGATAGCATTCTTAATATATATTTGCTAATTTGATAAAAATAGAATTAAATTGTTGATTTTTGTAGACTCAGTAGTTACCACTGTAGTGATCAGTAATATGTCAATGAGATAGTTATGTTTTAGAACCAAGAAATCATCAATTGGTAACACATCACATTCTGTGTTTATGTATTTTCATTTGATTTGTCCTGCAGTGTGATATGTGCTATTTCTATTTAGCTTATATTAGAAAGCATCCAGCCTGGATTTTAAATTATCACAGCATATTTTTATCACAGTGGGTATGCCTGTGAAATGCAAACAGACATGTAAAGGATGATTATTTGCCTGAATAGAATGAAATAATTCAGCTGATACACCGGTACCATTGGTTACTCCTATTTCTTATCTGGAGCACTTTAGAGTCACTGACATGGTTTGAAAGAATGAATGTTGTAAGAATTTATTCACTACATCACTGCTAAGATTTATTGCACCTAGTAAACAGAGAATCTCACTTTGGCCAGAGAAAGGCCCTTGCACAATTTACAGTGTAATAACTTATATATATACATACACATCAGGGCATATCTTGCCTCCCAGTGAACCATGTTTTTGCCAAGGCACTATCCTTCAGTAGGTTTAAGGATTTTGTCAGGTCATCGTAAATAACTGTAAAGGCTGCTCTGTTTGGAACATAAGGATCACCCTGTATTGCAAGCAAAGCTGACCAGAAGAAATACACCAGCATTCATCTGCCATAAAAGCAGCTTAGCATCAGATAAAATATTATTTTCAAATTTGCTGTGGGAGAGATATATGATTTTGTCCACACACCAGGCTCATTTTATTGTGTAAATTTCAACAAAGCAATATTTAGTACTGTGCTAATTATTGACAAGATAATTACTTTAAAGCTGCACTAATCAATATTTTTATATCAACAATGAATCAAATAAATGTATACTGCAAAAGGGGGTCGTTCATAATGACAAATTCACAGATAATTATCACCCCACTCTGTAATTCCCCTCAGCTCTACAGAGTATTTTAGCATCTTTCAACTAGTTGTTTTGGTTTCCTGTGCTGTTGTGGTCCACTCTCACTGCTCTCTATTAATGCTGCTTCAAATTACTGCTCTAAGTATGTGAGAGAGATGTTTGCATTTCAGACGTGTGTACCTTATAAACCAATAAAAACAATTCAGATCTTCTCCTCCTCCGAGGAACATAAGTAAACAGAAATGCATCATATTCAGTTGCCCTCATGAGTGAGTTTAGGGATAATAGTTTATCATTATACGTGTTGGACTAAAGCCAGAGATGAGCTCGCTGACAGTATGAAGTCCATCCTTATCAGCTGGCAGTCTACATTTTATTATTTTATTAACGTGTTTTCATGACAGATAGTTAATGTTATCCCAAGGCATCCAGGTTGGCCGTTCGCCATAAAGACAGAATAAAGTGCAGTGTTATCTAGGGGAAAAGTAGGTTTTATCGGGAGATAGTTGGACTATACAGGACCTTGCTATTCTTGCTATGTGTGAAGTCGTCATAAAATACTCCTGTTTTTTGTCCATCATTGTTACACTCAGCATGGAGAGAAGAAATTTTATCATTTGTACCATCAATTCATCAAATTATTTATCTTTTTTCAAACACATCAGCTTTTATGATGTGAAGTTTGTGATTTTACAAACCTAGTGATCTATTTCACATCAATTTTTTTTCTGTTGGCAGCTACCAGAATTCAGCAATGATTCACTGAACTGTGCCAAAATCCTAACGTGGTTAGTCAGCAAGGTCTCCTTGGTGATCTCGCCACAGAGATGCGTAAAACATGATATGGTCTCCGAAGCGGGAAGAAGTCTATAATGTTGGCGCTGTTGTCATGGCATCACAGACCCCTGACTAAGCCTTTCAAAAATGTTTTTGTATAGGTTTTGTAGAGGTGGGGGACACAGGCAAGAGGCTTTACAATGGTAATAAATAGGCAAAGAGCCAGGAGCTACATGTAACAATTGAGGGGAACTGATCCCTCTAATAAAAGGGCCCCCTATGTGTTTGCAAGTCTGTCAGTCTCAAGAGAACACACAGAGTGGAAATATAAATCTCTTTGGAGATGGACAAATGTAAGCATCAGCCTGGGACCAAACTGCTGAGGCTCGTTCAATGCAACCAGTCTCAAAAAATCAAACCAAACAAAAAGATTTTAGATCAATCTCGACAATTCACCACAGTTGCCTCATTTAAAGACCTGAAGAAGCTGCTTTTTATTTCGCGAGCACAAAATTCCTTCAGAGACTTATCAGTTAATGATTAAAGTTATATGAACCCACCAGAGATAAGACACTTTGAAGCTGTTGCAGATATTGTAAAACAATCTGAGGGCGCTAGAAATATCATTTGTTGCACTGAAGTGGTATAAAATGCCTTTCCTTTGCACAGATAAAGTCGATGGATGCACAACCCAGGTGTTAGAATGAGCCCTAATACATTCATTTATTCACACAGCTGTTACACCAAAATTGATTTTATGAACAAACAGCAGATCTGCACAGTTGGCCTAAAGGAATTCACTTTCCAAAGACCTGCCAAAATTGATGATGAATGGAGTTGAGGGGCATACAAATTTACAACAGTTCCTCTGCCATGAGACACATGCAGAATAAGAGGATATCCTATGATGGTTGTTGCAAAAATAAACAGTTTCACCTTATAACTTACTAATTACACTCCCACTGTGGAAGTCAGATAAGCCAAAAACCATTAAAGCGACATTAGACCTGCTAAGATTTCCTATCCTAAAGGAGCCACACCAGACATTACACCTTGGATATTATATAAACAAATAAACGTGACGCAGAGGCAACAGGAAATTTCCCGGATGTCATAATTCACCTGTCCTCTCTAACAATATCTGGATTCAAGGCTATTTCACCACATTAAAAAACTGAGAAAACTAATCAGTCATGGAGTAAACAAACTTAAGATCTTAAAAATAGCCCTTGAAGGCAACATTCCTGAGAAACCTTCACGTATATGTATCCTTTTCTGGCGACCCTGTTGTTTAAAACATCAATGATGAGAATAATGAGAGGATAATAGGCTAATTTGGGCCAGGCCTCTTTATGTTGAGATGCTTTATGTTACATAAGTGACAGTCCAGTCTGGGGAAGCTCAACAACGCACTGACCCGAACTCTCTAAGCAACAGCAGTCTCATGACTGTGAGTTGCTAGCTAATGTTACTGTCTCCTTGGGTTGAATAGAAGCCTTTGAAGGAAGCTGATAATTTCAGTGTGTGTACACAGGGGTGCAATGATGCGGTGTGTGTGTGTGTGTGTGTGTGTGTGTGTGTGTGTGTGTGTGTGTGTGTGTGTGTGTGTGTATCTGGGTTTTTCCTGGGCAATGCATAATGACACTCAAACGCATGGTAAGGAATCTGTGCCCTGGCAAACCGTTTGATTGGTCATTTGGCTCTTTTGTCTCTGTCCATTTTCACACGCTTGTAGCTAAATTCCTCTCCTTGTCAGTGTGAGGTCACTGTGAAGAATGACCTCTCTTTATCCCAGCAATCAAAACATCTGTTTAGGGAAAAACTTATCAACCTTACCACTGAGTGATTTGTTTTGTTTTGTTTTTTTTTGTTTTTTTTTGTTTCTACTTTGGCCTCAGTAAAAGAATATTCTTTCTTAGTGAAGCAATCAATGATGCAAATGCGTCATATTTGTTTTGCTGCAAACATTTTTTTTCTTTGAACACAAAATACCTTGTGACCAAACTATAATTAGATAAGTTTGAGCAATTAGTAAAATGAGTTCCTAACTGTCACAGGCGGTTTCACAGGTCACCGCATTTCTGTGTTACTCCTCAACCTTTAACCCTCTAGTGTGTTTGTTCAGCCACCAGCCCACAGTATTCCCAACAAACACTCAGAGCATCTTTCCTTTTTTCAGCACATTCTACCACTTTATTAAATATGTTTTGTTATTTGTTGTGGTCTGACAATTACAACCACGAAAAAATGGCTTTGAGCAGTTTCCTGCCCCAATCCTGTTCATTTTACTCCCTCTGCTCCTCAGTCCCTGCCAGCACACAGTCTTTTATCACAGTAACTTTTATCAGCTATCATTTTGACTTTACGTCCTGTCCCAGTCACCTGACTTTCGGTCTCCCACTCGTGCACCTGTTCCCAGTTATCCTGCCAGTATTTCAGCCTGCCTGTTTCACCAGATCATATCATGTATCAGTGTGTTGTCCCGTTCTTGCCCAATGAACCTGCTTGTAAGCCTTTAATGTCATCATCAGATTTAACATTAAAATCTCTGAGTTGCTCCTGCCTGCCTTTGTGTCAGTACTACTATGTATTATGACAGTAGTCATAATATTGTAGCATGTTTCCCCCCTTTTTGATAAACACTTTTTGCTTGGTTTTTCAGTTTTTTTCTTTTCTTGCACAATTTCTTTGCTGCCATTTTGATTTTGAATAAGACATAGTTCCACAAAAAAGCTAATGTATGATTTGCTCACTTTCACTTTGCAGTTCTTTAGCACTTTTACTGCAGTTTGTACAGTTATTTATGGCTGTATGTACACTCTACATGCATGGAAGGATTATTGTGGTCGTAATAGCAGAAACTTGTGTCACCTTTGAACTGAAATACCAAACAAACTTCTCATGTGATAATCAAACCCACCATGACCTTCACCTCCCCTTGACATCAACTTGTTATAGCAGTCAGTTCCATTAGCTGGAACTTTTAAAGGCTTTCAGAACATTTATTTCAGCTCCTACATAAACCACTCACACAGGTGTTTATACTTTGTGTTTTCAGGCATTCTCCACATTCCTTTAAATAGTAGTCCGAGCACCTCACAACTCAGCCTGAGGTGACGTCCTTCCACTAGCTCCTGCGGAGGTTTGTTTTGGAGAAAATGTAAGCAGAGGCAAAGCGGGAGTGGTCTGAAAGTCTGATAAGATGCAGAGACATCTATCATTCCGCAAACTGTGAAAAGATTTGTGAGTCACTTACCGTAACTGCCTGATGGTTGCTGATGTTCAGCATCACAAAATTAAGTTGATATGCACAAAAAGTACAATAGAGAAGTCAGTGTTCTCTATATGGCATTTCTGTGTTTATTTTATTTGTCATTCTTTTGGTTACAGTTGACATCATATCAATGAGGCACTATGATGCTGTTGAATATAATAGATATAGGGCTATAATTAGACATTTTTTAAATAGACTTTAAGATTCAGCTGACTCATAGTTCTTTTGTGCATAAATACACTTAGACTAATTATTTATTATTTTTGAGTCCCGAAATAACCAGCGCCTTCCTTGAGCCATTTGTGTTCTTCCACCTAGCATTCAAATATACCTCTGTGCCCCATGCATCGGCACTACCTAGAGAGAGAACTTTAAAGCTGAATTTTGTTAAAGTTCAATCTGGGAAACATAGAATGCACAGCTCATGATGATTGTTACAGACTAAATACTTCTAGATGCATTTTACATTTTCTGATTCAGATTGGGATCTTTACCCCATATTTGTCATGATTTGGATACCTGTTGGGTAAACATGTCCCCGCTACATATGGAGAGGCTTTATTAGATGAATCAATGAGATGTGACAAATGCCAATTCATAAATGAGTTAATAGTTATCTGGCGTTTACTGATTTGTTCCTTAAATGTTAAAAGTCACACTGCAGATCACCCCTGCTGCCAAAGCTGCCAGTCCAACTGGGGAGCAGGCTGTTTAAAGGGACTAGGAGCCTGATATTGACTTCAAGGATGTCAGTGACTGAAGAATTAATAATGGTGTTATCTATTTTTAATAGTGCTGTTTATACCCCACACACCCCACACACGCATACCAACTTCCACCACCTGCACCATATCTAATTCTGTGTTTGCTATATGATATCAACCATCTCAGGTTGCACCTAATAATGCTTATGTTACATCATCAGGCAGAACAGAAACAAAAACGGGCAGTAAATACGCTGTTGATAAATGCTGAGAAAGCCCTCTGTCCACCATTAATCAGCGACTTATTGATCGATGAATGCTATGATCAGTTTCTGAGGCTGCGTAATAGATTAGAGGAGTTGGTACTAAAAGTGTCAGTCTACTTATAAATTTAGTTTTGTTAGTTAGTGATTATAGCAGTATCTTCTAATTGTCATGCAACATTTAACTGAATATTACAGGTCAAAATAGGTAAACAGAAACCAAGTAGACTGAATGGAAAGTATTAAAGTAATGATTTCTTTACACTCTTGTTGTAGTAAATAAACAATGATATTGGAAGGCAACATTTTTAAACATTGTATATTAGAGTCTTGCTACAGAGAAAATTAGCGACTGTGCTTAAATGAAAGTTCATTTTCCATTTTGCAGCAAGGACAACCAAGCCTTGTCATACTACACATCCATTCTAGATATTAACTCGATATCAAACAAATTGTAAACTGTATTACTGACAACTCAGTAGGAGTTAAAACAAAGCATTTTAATTATTATTACAACAATTTATTCACGGTAATCACAAGTACTGTATATGCATTAAAAGCCTCTGTACATCATTGGCTTCATCTGCAGTCCATCAGGCTTAGCTGTACTTTTGTCTTAATGCTGACATAAAGATGCTACTCTACAGTAATACTGCAGTAATCTAAACATGACAGTTACAACATTTATAGCATGCAGCAACTTTGATACTGCCTCAGAGAGCAGCCTGATAAACTACAGATAAAGAACTGCTTAGAACAGTAGTACTGTGAGTACTTCACTGCTCACTGAAGTTATTTATGCTTTGCTTTGCATTTATTACTCCACTACATTTAACAAGGAATCAATGTATTTTGTGCTTAATTACATTTATATTGCATTTAATGTTAATATAATATATAATATTGCAATATTAAATAATATACCTCTGACAGGCTAATTCTACAAATTACGGATCTGTTTAAGAGTTAAATTACATTTTAGCTGATAATACATTTACTTCATTTTGATTGAAGTTGTCAGCTCCTTACTGACAAATGGTCCTTATCTGCATCCTGTTCCTGGGCAGCAACACACAAGAGGGAAATCCCAAAAAACTGGACTCTATGTGTGTTGCACTCAAAAATTTGATGTGGTAGAATGTGAAAGTCAAAATGACATTTTTTATATGTATAGCCCCCCTTTCCAATTTTGCTCTTGAAGTATCCTTTGGTCTAAATAAAAAATTAAATGTCTGCTCTCAGCCATATGCTGACATGATGATATTCAGTTATTAAGCACATAGGAGGGACTCCCGGTCATCAGGAATAATATTTGTCTAATTACGTCAGCTGAAAATGTCTGATTCAGTAAATAACAAATTCCACTGAAATATAAAATCTATGTCACAGACCAACTGATGACATAGTGCTGAGCCACATAGATTTATGTAACATACTCAACTTAAACAGCCCTGTCAGAATTAGTCATTGTGGTTTTAGAACCTGTTTTCATTGTATTGCAAGACCTCCTTAAGCAATGTCACTGCCCACATCACTGTCATTTGTCACTGTGAGGAATGTGCTAAACATGTATGTGTATGTGCCATTAAGCACATGCTGGCACAGTTAATTATTAAATGGTCATAAATTTGTTTAAGGACAGAACACTTTCTCTCATCTGCCTTTGATGCTGCTTAAAATAGTTTCTTAAACATGTGCTGCAATGACACAATCAGCCAAAAACTCTATTTATATACTGTAAATCCTACAAGCTGAGTTTAGACTCATTGCAAAGTGCATGTTGTGATTAAAACCAAAGGGAATTATTTGTTTGGGTAACACAGCAAAATTAACGTGAATTGACACTTGTCAATGTCAATGTCATCAGAAATAAAAAAATAAATAAATAAAACATTCACGTGAGAAAAAATCAGCAGGCAGCCCACTGCAAAACATTTTTTTGCAGTGGGCTGCCTGCTGTTTGTTGCCACACCCCCTTGAGTCGGGGGCCAGGTGCAACAGGCAGCTCATGTCTCAGAGTTGATGTTTTACCCTGCCTCAACTTTTTCACTCCACCTTACATCTAATAATCATTTAGCAAACATCCTGTCAGTTAATGAGTTAGTGCTGTAACATCTATAAGAAGTATGTCCCATTTGTAAAACAAATTCTCTTTGCACTTTAAAGAAAATTGTGTGTTTGGTTTGCAACATGCTACATATTTATTCCAATTTAAACAACCAAAACAAAAAAAACAGAGACTTGTTTTTATTTGTTTTTAACATTGAAAATAAATGCATTATAATTTTATACTCTTAACCTTTTTCCTTGTCTTGGAGCTGACATGAGGTGTCATTTGGCCAGTCTTGTAAAAGCTTGCAAACCTTTTCTGTGTCAGGAAGGGTGAGACCTGAAATTACTATTTGGGAGTTGCCTGGCTTCTTTCTGACTCTCCCCTATGTGCTGTCAGTGACCCATGGTATGATTAAGTCCACAGGAGAAAAAAACTCAGTTATGCAAAGTTGTTGTTTTCTTTATTTGTACAGCTAAAGCACAAACAGAAATGGGACAAATTAAAGTCAAAATGCTGATAATTCACATGGATTTAAAGTCAAACTATTTTCCAACTGAAAATTCACAGTAAGAAGCTGTGCAGTACAACTAAGTGGAAAATGTATCTGTGGATACTGTGGAGCTATTTTAGGACCCAGTTCTATAACACACAAAAGTCCAAAGACCAGAAAGTGGTGCACAGGGAAGTACTGGGAGAGGGGGCCGGAGGACAGGGAGGGGAGGAGGGAGGGTGAGGGAGCAGAGGGAGGGAAGTGAGAGACCAGTCTTTTGGATTTCTCATTAATTCAGTGTGGCCCTCTCTTTCAGTTTTTTTCAAAGCCCGCCCACTGACCATTATCAGCTCAGGCCTTATATATGCGGCTTGTTGCTGTTGTTTGTGAGTGCAGACACTTTACACAGCCCCAGCTGAAGCCCACAACCCGGACAGCCGCTCTGCCACCAACCATGAGAGAGTTCAAGAGCAAAGAATTCTGGAGGGCCGTTCTGGCCGAACTGGTTGGCATGACCTTTTTCATTTTCCTCAGCATCGGCGCAGCCATTGGGAACACAAACAACACTCACCCAGACCAGGAGGTGAAGGTGTCGCTGGCCTTTGGACTGGCTATCGCCACGCTGGCCCAGAGTTTAGGGCACATCAGTGGAGCCCACCTGAATCCCGCAGTTACCCTCGGGATGCTTGCCAGCTGCCAGATCAGCGTGTTCAAGGCCGTCATGTACATAGTGGCACAGATGCTGGGTTCAGCCCTGGCCAGTGGCATTTTGTATGGAGTGCGTCCAAGTGGCAGTACAGCACTGGGGCTCAATGCTGTAAGTAAAAACTTTCATAATGTTGTTGCTGACAGAACATGCAATAATATGTGATTTGAAACTGGGAGCTCTAAAACACCCCACACTGGGTGATGCACTGCAATATGATACAACAGTATGTATTTAAAGTTCCTCTGCAGTCTAACATTGACCTCATGGTGAGAACTGAGTCTTTTGTGTGGATGTATGCACTGAATTGGCACTGTTTGTGTTGTTCTTTTGACATTCTGTCATTGCTTATTATTGAATAGTGATGACATATCATTAAGGCACGCCACACTGCAAAGAATTTGCAAATAAAAACATGCAGTGTCAACACTCTGACATTTCTCCTCAGCTGTTTTTAGTAAATTTTAGGTTTTGCATGCTAAAATGATTTAAAGCTACTGTTCTGTAACCTATTTGTCATGAGTAATATCAGCTGTGTTCTTACTGAGGAGCTAAAGACTGGCGTGGCATGATATCTTCTCACTGTGCTCTGCCCAATACATGGTGTACCACAGCTACATTATACTGAAAAACAATGATCAGGTCTTCCACAAATGAAAAATGAATAAGCAATGTGGCACTTCAGATTCTCTGCCAAATTGCTGTCAGACTTCCAGGGCAATGCCAGCAGCTCCTGAGTGGGAAGCGGTCGTGACGGGAAATTATCCATCTAAACTGACACAGACTGACAAAACTCTGGTTGTTTTGGATTCCTCTCTAACTCTTGCAGCTCAGCGGCGTCACTCCCAGCCAAGGCGTTGGCATCGAGCTCCTGGCAACCTTCCAGCTGGTGCTGTGTGTCATTGCAGTCACTGATAAAAGGCGGCGTGATGTCACCGGCTCAGCACCGTTGGCCATTGGCCTCTCTGTCTGCCTGGGACACTTGACAGCTGTAAGTTGCACCTTACAACCCACCCCCAAACCCCAAAAGCAGTGTAATGTTTACCTAGGATTAGGCAAGGCACATTTTCAGCGATGTAAACCAGCAGCAAACGTGATAGAGCTCTGTGGAAGAATTTCATGAATTCATATTGTTTTAGATAATACCCATCACCCCTGCCAGACTCAATTACACCATCAGACCATGTAGCTGAAGATATCCTCTTATGTTGTCTCTTTGTTGTTGATTACAGATCAGCTTTACAGGCTGTGGCATCAACCCCGCTCGTTCTTTCGGTCCAGCTTTGATCCTGAACAATTTTGAAAACCACTGGGTGAGTCAAAAGGGGGGAAGCACTTTACGCATGCCTCACATTTTTCTCTACGCATATTATATGTCAAGCTTAAATAATCCATAACAGACAGATGGCTCCATTATCTTCCTTCTTGCGTTAATCAGTTATAGCATTCCTACTGTTGTGCATTTAGCCCAGCTGAGATATTGACAAAAGTAAACCTTTTGAACTAGACTGGAATCTTTCCTGTTATTTCTCTCTGCGATAATAATGGTTTGCACATGACTCATGTAAACGAATACAGATCCAGGTATTGATCATATTTTTTCCTTGTAGGTGTACTGGGTGGGGCCAATGTGTGGTGGTGTAGCAGCAGCTCTCATCTACGACTTCCTGCTCTCCCCCAAATTCGATGACTTCCCCGAGCGCATGAAGGTCCTGGTCAGCGGCCCAGTGGGCGACTATGACGTCAATGGAGGCAACGACGCTACAACCGTGGAGATGACGTCAAAGTAGCACTGTGCAGACACAATCACTTAGTGCCATTGTACATGTCTATACTCCTGTAAAAAAAAAACCTCTTGAATTTAGAGTAGGATGTTTTTGTGTTCCTGTTGAAATACCAATGAGGACTGTGGTCACGGGTCAGTTAGTGTCTCATTCTAATTCACTCCTTTGTTTGACCCCCCTGCACACGATTTCTGTCCAAACTGACGCTCATATAAGTCAAGGTTGTGAAAATCTTGACAGAGCAGTGTGTTCTGAATTTATTTCCCATATCAGTATTCTATGTTGAGCCATTTTTTTGTAAACATATTTCTATGTGCTTGTATCACTTTTTATCTCTGATGGATAATGTATTGTGTGTACACTCTTGAAATGTCTTTCACTTTTTTTAAGTAAATAAAACACTTGTTGTTAACACTTGTCATATTTTTCCTTCTCTATTCAATCAGCGTGCAAAACCGTATGTAAAAGTATGGCTGTAAGTATCAACACTCTACTTACATACTGGATGAGTACAATATATTGAAATTGGGGAACTTGTCAGCACATTTACATTTCCAGGTAAAAATGTACAGATTCATCCAGGGCCAGATATATTTTCTAGAAGGCCCCAGGGCAAAAATCTGCCACTGGGCCCCCTCTGCCACCCTCCCATCTTCAGTCCTCTCTGCACTGTATATGCACCCTGTTACCTCCAAACTATTAATGTCAATCTGTTACTGGCCAGTGGTTTTCTGTGTGTAATTTGATAAAATAAAACTTTTTCTGTGCATCTCAAAAACTAGATTTTGACACAGGGGCCCTTCTATGAGACAATTTAACAGAGTAATATGATACTTTAATGGTTCAAATTTCCCTACAAATTAGCAGGCAGTGAACCGATCCTGGGATTGCTGGACCCCCTCATGATCTGAGGCCAGATTTTCCCAGATGGTAATCCAGCCTTGAATTTAAGTGTACAGAGGTCTGCACTCTTGAATAACTTGAGCCAAATCATCTTTGTTGTTTCTTGATGCCAGGACAACTCAACAAAACAACAAGCAAAGCTGTCACCAGTAAACTGTCGTACATTGTGGATGCTATGAAAGCTACATGATGAATGAACGATGCATGATGCATCAACAAAGAAAACCAAACACAAACAAACCACAGAAAACCAAGCACAGGTAGCCTAAAGGCAAAAGCTTACCGGGAGAGAAAAAAGTGAGAGAAAGATTTAGGAAACAAGCTTCCGATGTTAAACAAATAGCAAACTTAAAGTGTGTAAAGCTGAGGAAACATTAGCACACATCATGACTCGAATGTAAACAACAAAAAGAACCAAAAGACCAAAAGAAAAGAAACTGCTGTCACACCCAAATAATTTGACTGGTCTTTAAATACACCAGATTAAATAAGAAAAGAGATAAATCTGTGCATTAAATTAGTGTTCTCTGATGTTGTCAAAGGTTGATTAGTGTTGATCAGTGAGAGTGCACTTTTTTTTTTTTCATCTATAAGTCAAGCTCTTCAGTTGTAAATGCACCTACAATTTATAGCGTTAAAATTTGGACCTGGGTATTCAGTCATCCTTTCTGTCTCGCTGTGTTTTCTTTGTACTGCCCAGCTATTGCTGCTGATTGATGGATAGCTTCTCTTATGTTTTCAACAGGTGAAGCACCCAGTGGCAGGTTGCCAGGTTGGTGAGAGTTTCCTGTCAGCAGCCAAGAAACAGTGCATACAGGAGATTCCTCTGACTCACCCTCTCGCTCCTTCTCACTCACTCCCCCATGGATAAACTGGTCAGTTTATGGCAGTTTGCCAGTGAGGGATGACAGAAAAAAGACTGAGTAGCTTTTTGGCTTTGATGCTGCAGCCTTTTGCTCATCCTTTGACAAAATATGCTGGTTTTAAACTTCCATTTTGTTCTCCACAGAATTGCAGAGTGTTCTCTCTGGTGAGATTTAGGGATTGCTGCACACTCTGAGGTGGCAGGCACAAAACCACATGCAAGGTATGGGTAGGGGGATAGGATGAATGTTGATTGATGGAGGTTCATTTTTGCTTTGATTGTTTGAGCTACAGAGAAGGACATTAGACCTTATCATCGCTTTTTGAAGGCCAAATTGGAGGAGGATGTGTGCATCAGAGTCAGATTCAGGCTGCTAATGTGTGCCTTTCATATGACATTAGGACAAAAAGGATGGTGGGCAAGGCATGGACATGTCCCATTATGGCCCAGACATATCTTAAATGAACTGCTATTTAGGATTCAGGAGCCTTTTCAATAGCTTTTAGATGATCATTCTGCAACAGCTATTGGAGTTACTAGTTCATCACTACAGTATGCTGACTCACATGCCAGTGGGTCACCCATTGCTTCCACTGGGGCTTCTGCACAGCAAATACAAGTTGGTTCACATGGCTTGGCATCAAATCCAACAACACACTCCCCCATTGGACAGTCAACAGTTGGATCATTGGCTGGATCCCAACATGTTTCATCCAAGAAGTCCACCAAATGACATTTTCAACCACGTGGTCCCACCCCTCAGTTTCTGGCGACAGATAAACAATATGATGATGAGCCTGATAGACTGATGTTCTGAACTGTTGATGGTTTTGGCCGTGAATGCCAAATGATGGTGAATACAGGACTGCACAAATTATCCAGATCACGTGGGCTCAGTCCACTTTCACTGCTTACAGAGCCATATTGTTGAGAGGCATGACCCACTGTCCTGCTCAGTTACATCATCCTTGGGTTTCTGTTGGACAGAGGCTTGTGGCTTTCATCGAGATGCATACATGAGGGATTTTCATCCTGTCTTCCTGTTTGAAGATTCTCAGTCAAGTATTTGTAACCATTGCCCCACCCTTTATTTATCTATTCTCCCTCTCACTTGTTCTCTCTTTCTTTATGCTTGTTCTTTAACCACCTGCTTTCCTTTCATATAGACCCAATGAAATAATAGGGAAGGCAGCTTGATAGGAGGAATGGAAGATTGCCTGATTGTTCAACAATTTGCAATGACTGTTTTGGTTTTTTCAATTATGCCCACCAATGCAGGGTGAGATCGTCACTGAAAATACACTGTTTTCCTGGAAGCAGCAGTTTTCTATGAATCTCAGTATTATGGGGCCTTTAACAGTTTGCATTGGCGCACAGCCTGTTTTCAAGGAAGCAGCAGTTTTCCAAGAATTTCAAGTCCACATTTCAATGGTTTACTTCAGCTCCTCCTCTCTGTCAAAAACCAGTTAGGCCACAAAGATATTTTATATTGATATAAAGTTATTTTAATATATATAACCAATGTCCGTCACATCTGGTCTCACTGTACAGTGTTTGTTGCAGTTGTTTTGATCCATATGTTTTTGCTCATGAGTTACAGTATATGTACTGTCCCTTACAACAACAGATGATGTCATTGTGGGTGGTCATAGTCTATGAACAGTTCTAAGAAAAATGTGATGGGAAATATGTGATTAGGAGCCTTATTTAAGGAAAACCACCAAGGCTCAGTGAGAGACTTTTCCCCAACAGTCCACCTGCACCTGGGACTGTATTCTCTGGACCTGACTCAAGCTGTGGACCTGGTTAAACTGCTTGTGATGTACTAGACTCATTGAATTGGACTCATTTATTGCCATTTTGACCATCCTAAATTCATTTTTGGATGTTTTTCTGTGGTCAGGCTTGCTGTTTATTCAACATGTTATGAATTTATGTTTCAACTTATTTTGAGTACCTGGGGGGAAAAACCTTTGAAGCTGTAAGTACCATTTTAGTCTGCTTAACAGACCAGCATACATATTGATTATATACTTGACTTGCTGCCATTTCTGCATAATTGAATACTCCGTGTTCATCCTATAATCTCTTGAGTTAAGTGAGAGTTCAACTCTCTGCAATAATGAATCCTTACAGGGGCTTTTCAAAACACCTGCATGGTGATGTTATTTATGCCTCTGGAAAACTAGATTTGGAGGATGAC
This sequence comes from Lates japonicus, assembly GCA_033238685.1. Classification (NCBI taxonomy): domain Eukaryota; kingdom Metazoa; phylum Chordata; class Actinopteri; family Centropomidae; genus Lates; species Lates japonicus. The sequence goes on along the minus strand of BRZM01000010.1, from coordinate 8,064,532 downwards.
TCATATTTGTATCTTATTTACATCTGAAAGCCAGAGAGAGGTGTTAACATCATGGGTGAGTGGAGGGCTCTCACATGATGAGGTGTTCCTCCTGGCATCGGATCAAAGGAGGTTTTTGGTGCGATCTGAAACTGTCCTCGACTACAGACAACACTGGTCAGTTGAAAGCCTTCTTTCTACTCGTTGGAAATATGCCATATCTGCTTGATGAAATCATACCACAGCTGTTTCTGCATCTGCTGTTGTATTTGTACATCATGCTGTTCTATTTCAAGCTCCTTTTTGACTCAGAATTAAAAAACAAAAATAGCAAGTTCAGATATTACCACTGACAAACTAGTTATCTGCATGTGACTATCAGGTATTTGTCTTATATCGTGGGCCTGTTTGGTAATGTTGGCTATAGTCAATAGTTATGGTGTCAATAGTATAGTCAGTAGCTGATTTAATTGAATCAATTCCCTATATGTTATTTGAATTACTGCAACTAAGTTATTATTTACATCCTTGAACTCCTCAATTTAAAAATAAAATATTTAAAAATAATTTTACATTTTATTGGGAATTTTTATGGATTTCAGTATAGGTGAATTTCTTTATAATTCCTTATTACATAACAAAATTAGTGTACTGCTCAGGCTGTCGTTATTGCTGCTGAGAGATTAGTAAATCCTGCTGTGCACTGATTTGCTGCCTGATGTGATAATTGTACCGTAGCTTAACTTCAGTTAGCCAGCTCATGTGGAATAGATTATTATGTGAATGTATAAAATGTACGGACTTGACGTTTGGCCTCTTGGCTCTGACCCCTTCACTCCCCTCAAGGGGAGTGATGATGACAGAGTCCTTCCAAGGGGAATGTAGACTCAGAGCCTACAGGTGGATGCTGGGGTGGAGGTGTTTATGAAATGCTATACAGTAGAGTGGTACAGTATCAGATGCGCACATGCCAGTGGGGGGAAAAAAAGGTTTTCCACAAATTAAATGTTGGTTGACAGGTTGCTGCTCTGCAGTGGTGAGCTGGCATGCCCACAGAGCTGCTCCTGCTCATAGGGTTAGAAAGCATGACCTTTGTCCTACCCTTCAGTTCCTTCCTGCTCCTCCGACGTAATGAATCCTATATCCTCCCATTTATGCTGTCGTCCTGATCCCAGCTGTCAGTGTTACTGTAGATAATCAAAACTGCAACATGCTTGTAGTTTCGTGTTAAATATTTAGAGATTATTTCAGGCTATTTTTAGGTTAGCTATTTAGCTACAGGAACAGCCACAGACAGAAACCAAAAACTGAATTAAAGAAGTCAAGAAATAAATAATAAAAATAAATTATATATATTTGTTTGGAAAAGAAAAAAATGTGGATGTGTCCTTCTTTTTGGACAAAGCGCTCTGGCCTAAGTCAAAGGTGACGCTTTGACAGGGTTTCTTTTTCTTTCTTCTGACAGGAAAACAAGAAGCACAGTGACCCTTTAACCTGTCAGTTCTTTCACACAGAAGGGCAGAACAGGAGGCTTGGTTTCCTCATCATGGATTCAAAAGGTCCCATTTCCTTCACAGTGACGTATGACTGATGTTAACTTCAATGCGGCCAGCGCTGCATGACACATGCTCAGAATAGAATGAGTAGATTGAAAGATAGGAAACCCATTTACAAAGACTTCTGGAAAAAAAAAAAGAAAAAAGGTAATGATTAATGAGTGTCCTTCACACGTCTGATATCCCATGTGCTTGGAATTATGCCAAATTATTGATAATATATCCCATAATATTAAGATGCATGACTTTTTTTTTTTTTCACTTTTATGTTAGAGCAGTAATAAAAATACAAATTTATAATTGGGATAACCATGGAATAAATTAGGCTCCGAAGCTGTATATGTTAATTTGAATTTATAGTATAAAATACTACTTTTTCCCTTCTTCCAAAAAGTAATTTACATCATTTATTTGAAAAATGTTTTCAACCATTCAGTTTTACACTTCATCTGACACCAAAATGACACTTTGGTGTGGTCTTGACTGAGCGACAATAAAGCAGCAATCGCCTTCTGTTAAACTGAAAAGTACTGAACAGAGCAGGAGACGTGAGGTCATTCTCACTAAGGAAATGCAGATCTCTCAGCCGTTTCCTAATCAGGCCTGATTCTTTAAAGCCACACACTTGCTGAATGCTGCCGAATGTCACTCATAATGTTTTCAGTCAGGTTGCTGGTGGGACTAACTCGCTGATTCTGCCACAATCTTGGCGTATCATTCAAAAACTGCCCCCAAAACCAAATTTGTTAGCGTGAGGTTATCTGAGAAGCCATGTCAGAGATTAAAACATGGGCACTGTGGAGGGCAGTTCTCGCTGAGTCTCTGGGAATGATCATCTTTGTCTTTGTCGGCCTCTCTGCTGCAATAGGGGACTGAAATAACACTTACCCTGACCAGGAGATAAAAGTGGCATTTGCCTTTGGCTTGGCTGTTGCCACGTTAGCCCAGTGTATAGGTCACATTAGTGGCGCCCACCTGAACCCTGCCATCACCCTGGGCCTCCTGGCCAGCTGCCAGATGAGTGTCCTCAGAGCCTTTTTCTACATAACTGCTCAGCTTTTGGGAGCTGTAGGTGGCAGTGCCATTGTGTATGGTATTAGGCCAGCAACCACAGATTCACTTGGTGTTAACAAGGTAAGGCGGAATCCATGTGCTTCCAGTTTTCCTGAGCAATGCTCCCCTCAATGAATGACATTTAGCGCTCCGACTGAGTGGCATTTGGGGAATTGCCTAGGGCCTGATCTAGTTTTCTGTGAGAGCCAGACGCTCATTGTCTCAAGTTTCATGTTCTAATCTATAGGATTTCCTCATTTGCTAACTGCCAGCGATAAGTTGTTCAATTTAAATGTCAGATTTAACGGTCACTGGTCGAGTTGTCATGCAACAGAGGCAGGCCTCCTGGAGTGTTTATAGAGTAGCTTTCAGTTGTCTCAGTGGTAATTTCAAGTACTAATCTGTTGGACCCATGCTTAAGTAATAAGTTGTCTAACTGTTTTCAAGGGATTTTCATATCAAGGGCGTTGTAGAAGTGGAAGCAAAAGAATCCCTAACTGTAATGTATTTGTTTGTGTACAGTTGAGTGTGAACAAGCTGAGGTCTTTTTTTCTCTTGCAGCTAAATGGAATTGTAGCCCAACAAGGTTTTGCTATCGGACCCTGCTGTGCTCACCCTCCAGCTGGTCCTGTGTGTGCTCGCAGAGTCACGACAAAAGACGAGACATCAGGGGTGTGGATTTGCGCCTCTGGCCATCGGACTGTCTGCAGGGTTGGGACACCTTGCTGGGGTAAGTACCTCACATAACATTCCTTTATTTCCCCTCCTCATTAATTTGGTAGATGGTTTCTCCATCTTGCCATGGCCTGATACAATAGACTTACGTAGGATGATCTGGCTGTAAATCAGGGCTTGCATGTAGTCTGCTGATGTGCAGCCAGAGAGCCAAGTGGTGTTTTCCTCTGATACGCCTTAACAGATCCGCTACACGGGATGTGGTATCAACCCAGCTCGATCCTTTGGGCCTGCAATCATACAGGAGTCTTTTTGATGATCATTGCATGTACGTGGAGCTGTAAATCAAATATTTTACAAGATTCATTATGAGTCATTTCTATTGTTGTGGATGTGGCTCATCCTGCTATTTTGTTTTCAGGTATACTGGGAGGACCCACGAGGCTATGTAGTGGCAGCTCTTCTGTATAATTATCTGCCACTGGAGATGAGCCCTGAGTGAAAAAGAAGAGTCCTGCCTGTGGTGGTCATCATCACTGAAATGAAATTCAGGGTTTCCTTCTGGAGGAAGTTAAAGATGTAAAACGGTCAAAAGAGCCAGTCTAAGTGGAAATGTATTACTCCATACCGCTTATTTGTATCAAATAAAATATTTTTTTCAAAATGCTGACGCCATCTTCTCTATGATGCTCAAATGTGTGACACAAAACCTTTTTCCTGGTTCATCTTTTTCTCCCCTTCACTATAAATACTGTAGTAGGTGACACTTTGGGCTCTGTATACATGCATATACATTGGAGGTAGAGATGTCAGAAGAAGTTGCATTTTGGAGGCTGTGGCTGCAGAATTTGTCGGTATGTTGCTGTTCATATTCATCGGTATATCTGCTATCGCTAGAAAGATAAGAATGGGTTCATTTAGGAGAGCATTGGCTCAGGAGCCAAGGTGTCGCTGGGTCTTTTGCGCTGGCTACACACACTCTGGCTCAGAGCGTGGCCACATCAGTGGAGCACCTGAATCCTGCAGTCACTCTTGGGCCTGCTGGTCAGCTGCCAGATCAGTGCCTCAGATGCGGTGTTACATCCTTGGCTCAGATGCTCGGGCAGTTGCAGCAAGTGCTATTGGTGAATGGATACAGTCAGCCAACACCCCTTTGGTGTTAACAAGGTAAAGGCTGTCCTTTGTTATTGCAAGTTATTGTGCCTCAAACTTTTCTACATGTCTAACTTTTCGTGATTTTACTGTAGTTGTTCTTGACTTTCGCAGTTAAATGTGACTATAGGACAAGGCTTTGTCATCGAGACCCTGGCCACCCTTTCAGCTGGTTCTGTGTGTGATAGCTGTGACCGATAAGCGACGGGTGACGTCAGCTGCTCTTGCACCCCCGCTGGGCCATTGGGCTGCCAGGGACTCGGCACTGGTAGCTGTAAGTGAATCACAATCCTACAATTCACAAATTCAGCCTGTAGATTAATTATGACTAATCCTGAAATCTCATTTGGTGGTAGAAGACCTTTAATTTTTATGAGCATCATGTTCATTCTATGAGAGCAGGGCAGACAAGGGTTTCACTTAATAACAGTGGTGTACAAAATGAAAGTAATTATTCAATAATAATGGTAATGAACAATTTGGTGAAGCTTTGGTCGTTTTGATCATTTTACAAACCATCTGCCATATTGTAAAGCAAATATCCTGTTCAGTCTGCACTGGTGAGGCTCCACTGTTTCTCTTTGCCAGTACAGCTTCCTGTGTTCTTCTCGTTACATTACATAATATTGAAGTGTGAGAGGCTGATGCCAGCAGTCTGTGAAGCAGGTAGAGCAAATCACAATTGCAAAAGGCAGTCTTACGAAGTGTCACATAAAGTTGAATACAAATTAAGCCAACTTTTAAGTGTGTTTTTCCTATACCGGTGATTTGCAGCAATGGCTACTGCCCTAGGATTGCTGCTGCCAAAACTGAATACAATAATGTGGCCATGGAAGAAGGTCATGGTAAGCACTTAACATGTGCAACTTTTTAAAGAATTGATAAATATAAAGAACACTATTAAAAAGGCTTGTAGATCAAGCAACATATAGATTTAATGCAGACTATTGTAATGTAAGCTGTTTGCTATTTTCCACTGCCAGTGTGGGTTATATTTGAAAAAAAATGCTGCAAGAATAGTCTACAGATTTTTAAGAGCTGTATATCCCCAAACTGAAAACCTGAGTTAATCGTATTTCATTATTGTACTAGCTGAATAACCACACCTGATGAATGTTATTTCTGCAGATAAGTTTCTACTGGATGGTATCAATCCTGCTCGCCTCCTTTGGACCAGCTTTCTTTTGATACGTGGTGAAATGGAAACCACTGTACGTAATTTTTTTTTTTTTTCACTCATTTTATTTTACAAGAAAATGCAGCCGGATCTCTGCTTTCATTCCAGGGGTGTACTGGCTGGGTCCACGCGGAGGAATAGTGCATCTCTTATCTAACATTTTCTTCGATATATCCACGCTTTGGCAAACCCTCAACACGCAAGAATGTCCTGCCCACGGTCCAGGAGGATGGAAACGGCGCAGCGAAGAATCGCAGAGGACAACGGCAGCCCAGGGCCAGTCAGTACACAGTGAACAGTACGCAACATTTTAGTTTCTATCTTTCTCGCACATTAACAGTCGATTTTACAAATATGCTTTTAAAATGGCTATGATTACATTTTTAGGTTGGCAGGAGTGTTGTCTTTAGTATATTATATGTTTTAAACCAATACATATCTGACAATAAAGATCCTTTTTTCCATTCAGTTTTAGTGTTTTCATCTGAAACTATTTTCAAATGGCAAGGTTCAAAGTAAGGTTAATATATGTTTGTTTACATTGTGCAATCACTAGAATAAAATGTGTATATTTAGGGTCTGGATGACTTTGCCATCTGCTTTCTTCTATAATGCGCCATTTGTGTACAGTATTGTATTCAAGCTGTTTGGCTGACAGTCCCAAAAATCTCTATGTGAAACAACACAAGGATGTAGCAGGACTGCAATCAATATACAGCACTTTAAATTCTTCATAAGAAAGTAAGATTAGACAAGACGGGCCATCATGGAGATTTCCTGTTTGGCTGTGTCACAACAATGTCCTTTTTCCATCTACGCACGTACGGCATGTCTCACATCCCGTTTTATGGCTTATGAGTATTTGATGGTCCCCACACCCTGGGCTAATCATTGAATAACCATCAAATGACTTTAAACTCAACAACAGAACATTTCTCAACAGAGGGCCTGCGGTCTGAGGGCAATCCAGCCAAGGTCGTTTAAGTAGATGTAAGTTATTGTTAGCTGAGCACCAATCAGCGGGCAGGATCACCGCTGTGGTTGGATGCACATCCCCTTGTTGAGCATTGCTATTATTCTGTTCTGTGTGAGATGATCATTAACGAATGCCTGTGTCCCAAATATTAATTTTACAATGTCCTGTGAGGGAGAAGGTGTGTGTATTTTGTTATATTGTCACAGTACCATCTATTGCCACAGCTGACAGGTGAAACCATGGAAAACACTCTGATATAGGTGTAACTGCCAGTTTGTCGCAACTTAAAGTATAAACTCAACAGACAGAGAGGTGATGGTGTGACAAGGAGGACACTATGGAATCTACAGAGCCTGAAAAATCAACATATTTCATTAAATTTACCTGCAGTAGCTGGTGTACAATCAGATGAAAAATATTTATCTACATTCAGTCTGTACATCATTCTCCATGGCCCCTCCTCCTTAAGAGGAACATGTTTGCTCTGGTGTATGTTACCAACCTGGCCAATTTGGTTCCTCAAAACCTGCTAAGGTGCACTAGTGCTTTTTAAATTCATTAAGAAGGATAGCTGTGCTGATGGGATTATCTCACCTTATATGACATGACACCTTCAACTATGATTTTTTTATGGTGGAAACTGCAGAGGCCGCCATGTGACAGCAGCCAATCTAAAATCTCCTTTGTGTGCTTAACTCGAGGTCAGAGTATTGTGTTTAGCTCCTTTGTTTTAGTTTTGTCCTCGATAACATGTACAATGTTTTTGCTGCCTCAGTCATTTTGTCTGAGAGTGTCCTTCTATCAAATTATTTGGCTCTCATGTTGAGCTTGATTATTCCATGAATTGGCATGAGAGTGTTCAGTGGTCTTCCATTATATTTATTCCAGACAAATAAACAATCAGTATGGAGGCCTAACTTGATTTTTAAATCAGATTTCAAAGTGACAAGTTAACAGTATAATATTTTAACCCAACACAGCCCATTTATACATTCTGACTAGTCTGGCTATTTCGTGATAGAAAACCAGCCCTTTTCTTTTTCACTTTACGTAATCAACAGTAACACATTAAATGAGAGCAAATCCCACGAAAAGACCACAAAATCATGAATTAATTGATTCTATCAACAAGTGCTGTGTATAGTTGAAGCCTGATGTCATTGAAAACTATTAAAAAACACATTAAGGAGTCATAATTGTTGAACCCAGTGACAAGTTTTCATCACATTGAAGAAGGTACTGTTGTTTATTTTAACCTAGTCGCATATACACCATCATGCAGCAGTAAATATTCACTATAGCATCAAATGTGCATTAATCTGTTCCAAAAATAGCAGCCAACAACACACTTTACGCTTTTAAAACTACAGTTCCCAGCTGTTATGGAAAAATTTGTGGCCTTTTCTTGCAAATAAAACGGAACCGTTCTTAAGGACGGGTTTGTCGACTTTTAAAAAGACATCAGCACCAGGTTTCTTAGGACCCAGCAAAACATTATAGGATAGCATTCCTAATGTGACTAATTGCATTTAACCATAATCTAACCCTAATTACTACCTCTTCACCTGTCTGAAAACATACTGACAAATGCTGGGCCCCTATCTGTAACCCTGGAGTTACCATGCCTACTCCTCTGCTTTTCTTATCAGTTTTTGCAAAGGTTCAGTAATGTTGTGTCAGAAGGGGGTAAATGTGGCGGGTGGGCACAGTATGATAGCTGCTGAACTTGTGTGGCAAACCCTCAGTAATGAGAGCTGAGGTACAATCACAAAATGCAGTGTAAAACAGTTCTTACTTCCTTTTTAAGACCACAGCAGTCACACAGAAGTGATGAAATGATCCTCAGCTCTTCTACATGCCAGCACTGGGCTCTACATTTTCAGCTTTTTAGTGTTTTCTCCAAACATCAGCAGAACACCTTGGGTTCAGTTAATAGCCTTCATAACTGCACACAGCTATAAACACTTTGACCGTATAGAGGATGAATGGTCCTACTAACAAACTTACTTCACAGGTCCTACCTGTGAAACGGTGTTCTACATTGGTTCTGTCAGTTAAAGCCAGTCCATGCTTCATTATAAACCAGTGTCACCCCACCAAAACTAAACAAGGGAACTTGCTAGCACTCCTTTGCGGGATTAACTGGTCACACTTAGCAACAACCAAATTAATATTATTACATTTTAAAATGTTGTTAAAGGTTTGTTTACTAAATAAACTTTGTAAATACAACGGTAGCAATCAAGTCGTGCATACACCTTTAATTTATGTGTCAAATATCACATACGGGCTCTTTAATTATTGACGTCACAGTGTAATGCCCTGTTGGTTTTTATATACTGTAGACATTGTTGATCAATAGATCCCATCAAAGAATCTAAGCTCCTGCAGCTCAGTAGTTGTAATATAAATTCATGCCCACAACATGGAAACAAAGCACTCACAAGAACACAAATCAACACACAAATATGATCAAGGTGACCTCTGAGAAATACCCTAAATGACATAGCCCTGTCCCTAACCAGAACCTGACTAAGGACAGTAACATTTTCTTATCAATGAGTAATCAGTAAAAATAAACCCTATTTCAGTGACATTTTAAACTCTATTAAATGGGGACAATAAATAGACAGAGGATATTATGTCAAGTAGGTATTCAGTAGTTGTATGTCTACATAAAATGCCTCAGGGGCTACTACCAGGAAAGGGTGGATTTCAGGTTTATCCTGACATGGTACAGACTCACACTCATTCACACACACACACACACACAGCCGCCACTTAGTATTTCAATTGTGCAGACAGCAGTGTATGATGTGACAGCTCCAACCACACTGGCCATAAATGGTGTGCAACACTGCCGCCCTCTGGTCTAATTGATTTAGGCTTGCTCGCTTACAGTCGCTCTGATGTCATACTGCAGCTATATCAATAACTACTACATTAAAATACACTATCTTTTAGATTTGTTCCATCACTATGAAACTTAATTTTCTTTCTTCTGTCTCAGGGTTCAGATGTAACCTCAATATCACCAATTTAGAAACATGTTTGAGTGTTGAACTATGTCTTGCTCAGCACTTAAGACATAATGGTTTCAAGCATTTTGATTTTAAAGAAGGCATGTTTTCATATGCAAACAAACTACATTGACCTGTGCTCTGGTCCAATCACAAACAAGAAATGCTGCCCCATCTTTCCGTAAAATCTGAAATGTTGTGTTTTATGAAATGTTGTGTTTGACTCCCCAGGGTCGGGCTGGAACAACAATCGCAAAATAATGTCATTTGATCCTGTGCCTAAATGGGAATAGTATCATATAGTAGAGAATGAATTATTATTTCTCGCAAATTATGTATTTTTTCTTTTTATTGGAGGTATCATTACTATATTTTTATGACCAGTATGTTTACTACGAGGGTCAGAGAGTCTCTCAACGCAATCTATCCCGCACAGGAACAGACCTGAAAGAGTTTTAAGGACAGTTCCGCTGCAAATGTAAAGATGTCGTCCTTATTTAATTTTGTCGACGCTAAAGATAAATTACGGTGAGAAATAGCTTAACTGTTTTCCTTATCAAACACGAGTTATTATATGCTACTTACCGTCATTTAAATCATAGCTAGAATGCAGGCTCGTTAATGCAACTTAACTTGTTCTCGTTCTGTTGTCGTAGCAGGTAACAATGCTAGCTAAGCCAACCGTACACGCTCTGTTAAGATGCATTTTTTTTACTTTAAATGTTTTCCCTCTCGCACACACTTACAGGCTTCTACCAGATATGCCCTAACTACGAAACCATAAACCTTGATAAATGCCTCACCAGATCCCCGGCAAGTAAGTCATGTTTATAGCTCTGAGGTAATGAAGATTTGACTCACACTTCATTGCTCCAGTGTAGTAACCAAGTCACGCATCTGTAGCCACTTGTTTTTCACCTGTGTTACAGTGAGACGGAAAAGAAAACTAACACTTGACCAGGCTCTGAGGGTGTTTCTATGATCAGATCAGGGCAAATTAGTGGCTGTTTATATTTTAAGTTAGTCCTGTAAACCTATTAAATTAATCTTACTTATTGAACACGAAAGCCTTTAAATTAGTGTTTTTGTCTGCAGATTTCGAGCAGAAGGCGAGCTGTGATGACTACCTGTCCTCATCTACCTGAGTATTAGCCCGTTACAGAGGGTATGCCACTCAACCACTTGATTTACTTAAATGTTTGATGCAATACGATAGATACAGGAATTCATCATTATACAACAAAGTAGTCTGACCGTTAATCTGATTGGTCCAAGACATTTAGAATGTGCTTCAAATCAGCATGACAGCACGCCTTACTCAGCACTACAAAAAATTTTTACCCGGCCATATACATTTTACTTTGTTAACAGAAGCGATAATCGCAAAGATTACACTGAGGGTGTCCTGTAACGCTATTTGAGCAAAGCGCCTGCTCTCCAGACTAGCTGTGCCGTGACACGGGCGCTATAACTTAAAATTTATGTAAAGTTTGCGTGCTGCAGAAGTTACATCTGTGTGAGTAACAATGCAGCGTCTTTTGTTAGACGTAAGGATAAAAGTAAGCATTTATTTGTGCAGTAGGCTGTTGATTTAGTTCGCAAAGTCCCGAGACCTCGACAGTTAATAATCGGCCAGCTCAGAGTTCACTCATCTGGGACTAGAAAAATCATTTCTGTTGCTAGGTCACATTAAGGGTCTGATTATTGCCGTAGTGGTTCCATTACACATAGGAGTTCACTGACGGACTGATTGTGTTCCAAAGTTATTAGTCAGACCCCATGTATTTCCATGGCAATGGGAAAACACTCAAACCTTTAATTTTGAGAGAGCAAATTGCCCTCAACATGAACAGATTTGATTATACATTTTGCTTTGTTGGTAATAGTTGTATAATCGCAATATTATACTCGAGGGTGTGCTTTAAACGCTACTTGAGCAAGACAGTGATGCGGTTCGCAAGCATCACTAAGAAAGAATGATCATTGCTGCATAACACATACTCTACTTGTCATGCCCTAAGTTAAACAGCGCAAGGACCTACACCAAATCAAAACTGAGATGGTGTGCTGCTCACACAAACGAGGCCCCTTTGCTTTGTTTTTATATTTCATAACCATCGTCCGCGGGTGTCTTTGTCAACGCACATGTTTCTTGCCTAGCTGCAAATCTTCATTGCAGTACTGCATGTGTTCTGACATGTGGCTTATTGAGTGCTTGTAGCATTTATTTTAAGCTAACTGACTAACTGCTAGTGTGGAAGTGTCTTAAGTCTTAGGAGCAAAGTCTCTCACTGCGCCAAAAGCTGAAGATTTGTGCTGACCAAGGTTGTGCCATCCATTTCCTCTCTATGCAGGTATCTGCCTGCCACAACACCTTTCCTCTTGCTGGGAGATGCTGGACTGTCTTCTCTACTAATGCGACAAAATATTCTCTTTCACGAGGAGAATGTGTCCATCGAAGTCGGTAAATGAGCTGCATCTTCAATAAAAGGCAGTTAGCGCATTTGTCCAGCATAACTACATCACTTGGATCACTGTATTCTCCTTTCCTAGAACCCTTTTTACACCGAAAGAACTACTTGTTGAGGATGTACTGGTGGCAATCACGCTTCACTCTTTTTTTCTTTTTCTTTTTCTTTTTTTTGATGGACAAGACTGTATGTATAAAAGCCAACTGCTTGTAACTCATCTGTCCACCTGTGTAGATCTTTCGCGGAGGCTGTCCAAATCTCTCAGAATACAGTATTCTGTGGCTAATCCAGCTTTTCCTGGCACGACTCTTCCCTGTCAGAGAAATCAGGTACCTAGCATAATATCTGTATGTCGTCAAATAAATAAGACGGCATCAACCTCAGAGATGCAGTTTACATTAATAGTTAATTATGTCTGGCAGCCATGTTTTCAGCTTCTTAAATGTGTGTTCTGTTTTTCCAGGTCTCAATCTACAGAGCTAAAGCCACCCAAGCACATAACAGTGTTCAGTCAAAATGAACAAGAAAGCACTTCTTGGCCAGAAGGTGTGCGTCGACACCTGATAAATAGCCAAACATTTTGCATTCAATCAAAACTTTCAGTCTAATAGTATTTATGTGTCCATGTTTATAGCACACAAAGAAAAGAAGATGGTATGGAGGTGGAGGAAGGAGAATGAGAGGATGATGCCCTGCACCATGGTAAATTAAAGTCTTGATCTGGGGTAAATATTCCATAAAGTTTTTTTTTTTGAAGCGCTTTTTAATTTTATTTAAATGACATGTTGGCTTGTCCTCAGCAGTAGTTCCATTCCGATCGATTTCAACTTGTACAGGAAGTTCTGACGCTGCAGGACTACTTCAGAAACCCTGCAGTAGTGTTACTTATAAATTCTCTTGGACATTCCTTACATTACGCCTTGACTGCAAAGATAGAGAGAATTTTCTCCCTGCTCCCCTAACTGTCAGATCACAACAACACCAAAAATAACAACTCACTGCTACGAATCTTGCCTGTCCTGGTCAGTTCTCAGATGAAACCTTGGCAGTATTCAAGAGCTACAAGCTGACGACATGGTATGCCTAAGAGGAAACTGGAGAGTTGAGAGCATCTGGAGGAGAACATGTCTTACTTTTGCTGCCTCACAAGTGAGAAGGTGAGATAACAGTTTTAACCCGGGAATGATTTGCAGTTTGTGTTATTTTTTAGCTAGCTTTGACTCCGCCGAGGGCTGGAGATCGTGATGAATCCAGCTGCTGGAACAATGTTGGTGTAGTCATTTTTAACACGCATCAGTGCTCTCTTTCTCCTCTCAGCTGATGGATTTGCAGCTGAGCGACAGCAACTTCAGGCGCACATTTTACTTCAGTACCTCATCCTCTTCAGTACTCTTAAGGTCAGGTCAAGTTCAAAAGGTGAAGCATTCCTCTGACCTTGTAGGACAGTAAACAAACTTTCCTTTGGCGTGAAAAAAAAACAAAAAAAACCATACACAAGTTGCTGTTGCAGGTCTATTTTTCTATGTCCTTGTGCCCAGCTGTAAATTGAATGATGACCAGACTACGTGGATCGAGACAAATTCAAACTGGTTTATCAGGTCATTTTAAATCTCATTGACATAGATCGTATATACTATAGCGGCTACTAATCCATCCTTTACCAGAATGGCTTTTCTGGTGAAACCTGTATTAATCTGTGACTGTTCTCTCTTGTAGCTGTTGAAAGAGATCCTCCCGATGGAGACAAGTTTGCTTACCATGGTGGAGGCAAGCCATGTACTGGGAATACTGATATTAAATACTGAATGATGAGGCTTCTCGCACACCCACATCCTGTGCGGTTGTTGTTAGTTCTCTGTATGCTATGGATACTGGGAATGTCTCTGTTTGACAAGCATATCCTTAACAGAGGAGAACTGGAATGCCTGGAAAATGAGGGATGCTCCAGCTAGGAAAAGAAAGGTATAGCAACGTAGTTAAAACATAAGTTATGGCAGAGATAATCTTTTTTATAATCATGTTTTATATTATTTGATTTCACTGATTTACACGCTGTTTAGCTGCTTAATATGTGGTGTGTGAGGTTTGGGCCACTGTGCCAAAATGACGGTTTCTTTAACAGGACAGTAGATGACAAAACCCAAAAGACCCACACGAAAGACAAGCACCAGAAACTTCTTTGAAAAGGGCCAGACCGCAGAGATCTTCATGGGAAAGTATGTGATCTAACATAGGCTGAGTAGTGCAAAAAGGAAGAGAAGCGTGGGTTTTTTAAATTTTTTTATTATTAAGTCTCAGTTTTACTTCCATAATTTAAGCTCTTCTGTTTTGTTAGTGATGTGAGTTGATCACTGTGTCCTGAACTAGGACAACATGGAAGCCTGTAAGTCAGACAGCAGTGTCAGTGGCTCAGAGAACGAGGTAGCACTTCCCATTTACATCCACACTACCTATTGTATATACTGCTTGGGCTTTTTTTTTTTTTTTTGTTTTGTTTTTGTTACTGTAAATCTGATGTTTTTCTTTCAGAGAGTTCATGCCATCCCTGGATGAATTTTTACAGAAATATTGACAGGCGGACCCCGCTAACATGGTGGAGGAAGAGTACAAGGCGGTGCCTAGCATCATCAGATACCATAGTACCTTAGGGCCTTCATTCCCAGTTTCTTCACAAATATCTGTTTCGTGTCTTCCTGAAATCTGCAGGCTGTAATGGAACCCAACCACGCTGGCGCAGGTTTCTGAGGCTGCTGTCCAGGAGAACCGTGACTTCTTTTCAACCAACTAACCAGAAGTTCAAGAGCCTGGCAGACTACTCCAGACAGCATGGTCAGCAACTGGCCAAAGAACTGCCGGTGAGGATTTTTTCCTTTTTACCATCATTATTAAAAAACACAGAATGATGCTCACTGACTGTTTGCTAACACTAATACCAACATTTTTCATTCCTGACATGCAGAAGGATATCCTCTGAAGAGATCAAGACAGGGAAGAGGATGACGGCGATAATGGAGAATCTTCAAGGACAGCAAATGACAGTGAGTATGACCTGTCACCCTTTTGATGTTGGTTATTCTTTTGCGATTTTATGTCTGTCTGTGGTGAAATGCCCACCTGCTTTATTTTTTTTTTTTGGTTTTCACATGTTCAAAATAAACAACTAATTTCTGTATTTTTTAGGTCTTAATAAGAGATAATTAAGTCACCCCATCCACCACATATCCTTTCATCTTATTGTGTCTTTTGTTCCAGGTCCAAGACAGGAGCAAGCTGGTGACAAACCAGCAGATGGACGATACATAGCAGCCAACCAAGCGCCAGTGGAAGATGCTGGCTTCTCATTTGAGATGAAGGCAGCAGAGCAGGAGATCGGGAACAGACAGCGAAGATGTTGACATGCAGGCCAAACTGCTGCTTGTAGCCTGGCAGACAGGGAACGAGCCACCGTGGAGAACCTGGTCACAGCTCTTAATGCTGAGGATTCTCCCAGATTGCAGACAACCTCAGTGAGGCTTAAAATAGATTGTTACTTAAAATCAGTACCTCCATTACATTGTTGCAGCATCTTTTTCATACCAAAAACAATTGAGACTAAAATTTTGCATGAAATAGTTGAAAACCCTGTTTTTCACTGTAGAAATCTAATAAATGTTTTTTTTTTCTAATAAAACATTTATTAGATCAATATTCATTATCACATTTCGTTGCTAAATGAATCTCACATTTTGGTATAATGAAGTTTATTTTCTACCACACCTATGAAAAAGTAACTACACAATTTATTATGGTTTGCTGGTTAGGTCTACATTGTGGCAGGTGAGCAGGAGACCTGCACGAAAACAAAAGTGAAGCATAGCATTTTAAGGGTATACTGGTAGATGTCGGTGTCAGCAAGAATGTTCAAAGCTCGCCGAGTAAACCATCGCGGGTTGAATCTCTCAAGCTTTTTATTTAACTGCGCACAGTTCACCACACACAAGGACAACCTGTTCTGCACCAAGCTCCCAACACACTTCCCCCCAAAAAGAGCATTAGTGAAATTTTTGGCAGAATTAAGCTCATCTGTCACTACATCCGGTAACAATTCCAGGAGATGATGCAGCCAAGCACTTAAGAAAGACCTTAGATTGAACCTGATTTCAGAGGGCCAACAGGTGAACAAGGCACTTTACAGTGTCATGAAAATCTCCATAATACATCTGAGAAGACATGCTTTGAATGTCAAGAACAACAGCTGGCTTGTAAGTATTTTTGTACAAGTTGGATTAAATGACTAAAGAGAATATTTTGTTTTTATGATATGAGCACTATCAAAGGCTAAAAATATACAAATGTGTATAAAACATTTAATGAAAACTGCAGAGCCAGACTTAAAACCTCTTCAAGGATTCCAGTCCAGAGATCTCCTCACAATCATTTTGAAAGCCTACTATGGTTGAATATTTAACACCATTTGATGCAGAATTTGGTTTTACAAGCATCTGTGTTGGTTACAAAAACAAAACAAAAAAAAAAAAATTACAATAACAAATCTTTTAAAGACACCAGTTTTATTGCAATATCTATGCAGACAGTGCTTGAAATGGCAATTTGTACGTGTGTTGATGTTGTCTTTGTCTTCTAGGAAATCTTCCATAGCTCGTTCCTCTTCAAGTATTTCCAGCCGAGGGTCAGACAGTAGAACATATGCTATATGCTGTCTCACATCAGACAGTTTGGTGAGTTACCTCCTCTGGAGACACCTAGACTCACCTTGTCATCATCAAACTTGACCCACTCCATCTATCAGCGGGTGAGACCAGTACAAGAGAAATAGTAAGTTCCTGAGCACTCAAAATTAAGGATTATGTCTCAAAAAGCTATGATATGTGACTGCAGTCATGACACAAAACATGCTGGAATATGCTGCTGTATTAAACATCTGTGGTTACCTTCTTCCTTTGACCCATCCCATATAATGACCCTCCATGATGCGTCTTGGTGTGTCAACATACCTGTAGGTCGAAATCATCATGTTAGGAACCAACATCTAAAGAAAAACAATTATAATTACTCAACTTCTGGTCTAACTGACTGAAGAAGCCACAGGAAAATCCAACCCCAAATACTACTACAGTGTGAGATATCCAAGTATAGTGCTTGCATTGAGGCACTAAGCTTTATGACAGTGATATACTACAGAGAATTTAACTATACATTTAAAGCGTATATCCAACAAGAAATAGTTTTTGACAGTAAAGAAAAGGGCCATCTGCCTTTTGTAAATAGGGATTTATGGATAAAACATTAAATACTGTGGAAAATTTAATAACCCAAATTAAAGTTCTCTGCTTCTTGAGAACTACACACTAAAACCTGTGTCAATGATCCACAGTTGAACACAAAATTATGCCAAAATGGTGAATGTATTTCCACAATATTCATACATTGAGGGATTTTATTGTTCTATACTTGGTGGGAGGAATGTTTCAGGAAATTTCTTAACTGAATCAAGCAATGACAAAAACATTTTTAGCAGCATTTAAGTGACTTGGGGTGGAAATGTCCCTTTAAAAAGTATGCAGTGTCATGTCATGTCTCAACGCATCATTAGGAACAGAGAAAGGTTCTATTTCACCTCTTTTGCTGCATCTGGCTTCTTCAACAACTGATACAAAAAAAAAAAAAAAAAAGATCACAACATTTGTTACACTGTTAGGTTAGGTTAAGTACAAAATAAAACATATAGGCCTTTACTCTTGCTGCTGTTTCTCTAGCTTTTTGTCCTCAACCTCCCAACTTTGACCTGATTGGCATATTTTCTCCTGATCTCTGCAGTGCACAGCCTATAGACATCCAGCATGAGTGGGAACTTGACGCCCTTCAAAAGAGACAATACATCTATTGTTCCAGTGTAAAACTGTCAGTCAATGACTCTGTTACAAGATTTGTAGTGGACTGAAAGACAAAACCTTAAGGATTCTTTGCATTGACAGACCCTTCTCTTATAGTAAAATCGGACCATCCTGAACAGTCAAGCAGGCAGGGCACGGCTGAGTTTGACCAAAGGAGGGGGGGGGAAATCCAGCAGGTAGATAAATTTCAAACCCAGCCTGTGCACAGCAGTAGACTATCACAATCTTCAAATATCCAAAGAAATTTATATAGTGAAAAACTACAGATTTTATATACAGGTTTTTTCTTTCCAAGGATGGAGATTTGTGATCTCTTCCTGAAGTCTCTGCAGAGATCAAACAGGCAGATGTGATTAGATCCTCATTAGTTCTTGGAGACAAACTAACCATATGCCAGTTGGACATATGTATATTGTGTTCATTTGTTTCATACGGACTAGACCTGACAGACCCAATCTAAAAGTGCATGACACCTAAAAATACTCACTTAAAGAATCAAACATATCCCTGTTTTGTGCACCCTGAAGAAAGCAAAATTTTTCTTGATACATACCAGCCTTTAGTCCTGTTGCAAGGTATTTCACCTCTTGTTGATGAAGCAGCTGAGTTGGAGCTGGCTTTCCTGCCCTTGATTGGCTCCTCTCCTCGGACTCTTGTGCATTTCATGCTGAACAAAAGAGTTAAGAAAGTCTGGCAAAGTGGGATACGCTGCTCGAGATCTTCACTGGGTCTTACTTCATTTCATACTATTGCTGTTTATGACTACTTTAAAGGGTCAAACCACACTGAACCAAGAAATAAATGGTAAAAGGTGTTATCAACAAACACACACCGCAAGGATACGGTTTCAAATTCACGCCAAAATACTGGTCGATGTTCTCGCAGAGTAGTTATGAAGTGCCTGCCTCAGACCTTGGGGTCTGAGTCTGAAGTTGGAAAAAGCAACATTTTACATGTTATTTGTCTTCCAGTTCTCAATGATGGCATTGTTCCATATCATTTAATTATAAAAACAACACAAAGTAATTAGAATTTCAAATAGAGTTCACCCAGGAGTTCCCTGGCTCTAGTGGCCCAATTTCTGCTGAGCACTCTCATCATCTGCAGCCAGCATAATTGCTCGGTGATCCTGAAAAACAAAAAACGATGCCAAGAAGTGAGACCATGTGCTTAGTTATTATAAGAACCCAAATGCAAGACATATGACATGATTACTAATTTCAGAGACAGTATTAAGTGGAGACTACCTGCTGGAGGTACTGTCCCTGGTCCCCTTCTCAGCAAACTGTGGAAAGGCCATGTGAAGGAACCGCAGCAAATAATGGGTGGAGGTTGACGAGGTCTCTTGTCCATGGTCTCATATAAGTCACTAAGGGCTGAGGATGCAAATATAAATGGCTAGTAAATTTAACATACACATATACCTGTGGTTAACAATACACTACACCTTACAATTGCTATGGATATATTGCGATGGTGCGCTTGCTCCTGAAGATCGTAGAGCAATCTGTATACCCGCAGAGGAGACAGATAATTTCCAGCAGGATGGAAAGTATAAAACAACAACAAAAGTAGGACAAAAGCAATTTTCAATCAACGATTTCATCAATGTAGTTTACTTAAGCACAGCATCTCAAGCTTCTGAATATGCTATGAGATCCAAAATAGCAGAAAACTCACCTCTGAGGGCAGTTTTGAGCTCTGGCACAGAGCGCAAACATCAAAATTGTATGCCTATGTAACAGGTGTTACCTAGGTTTGGTTGCATTCACAGGCAGCTCCATCTGAAAATAAAAAGAGGTTGATAGATCCTCTGCAGTTAGCAAGATAAAATTCACAGAAAAAATATATTAAAAAAAACAAAGACATAAATGATTTTTTTTCTTTCATTTTTGTCATTGATCAATCTTCATTGTTTGGTAAAAATCGTTGGAAAACCCTGCCAATACCTTTTTTCTTTCTACATGTTTTAACTAACAAAAGTTCAGTTAGATTTTAAAATGTATCCTTAATTAACAGGTTTAATCTTAAGTATCCAAGAGTTTCCATTAGTGTGTGATTAGTACCATGTAGCTACAGTGAGTCACTCTGGTTTGACAATTTGCTAACACATAAATGGTTAAATTTGTGCAGATTTCAATGAAGAGCTCTAGATGCTGCATTGTTACAGGCAATCAAATCAGCTATACTTCTTTCCCTTAAAACACGATGACTTCATGTGAGGAACTGATAATTTCTAACTGAGATGAGACTGCAGACCAAACAGCAGCACAGTATGGGGGTGACAAAGCAGTTTGTAATTCATATTGCACTTTGTGTTTGTCTCCTCAGTAAAATATTTGCAAACAATGGAATAAATTCATTACGATGAGAAAACACCTGCTTGGAATGACTAGATTTCTCTCTTAATCACAAAAATGCTTAAGTCATTTTCAGGAGCAGATGCACTCAATGGGTGTGTGTACTGTATATTTGTTTTTTAGTTTTATTATATTCTCTACTTGGTAAACATCACACCGCCAGCTCGAAAGCAACTATCACCATATTTGTTTTAGGCGTGCGCATTGGTAATTTTTGAGGTTTACCACCGCTGGAGGTGCCAGCTGCTCCTCAGTCATGTCCCCATGAAACATAGGCCGGACAGCAGGCTCCTCCGCAGGGCATCTGCTGAGCCCATCATCAGCAGAGTCATTCCTTACAAAAAAGAGAAATACACTAAAATGTAATCTTTATTATTTTTTTTATGTTGTAGTAGGAACTGCTTGTTACAGTATGCTTTTCCCTATCTAAGTTTAACATCACATTTTCAGTTTAATGTTTCCCCATCTGCCATCCTAGAATAGAGACAAGACACAAATTAGCTCCTAAGGAACTGATACGGACTCCTTTATTTCACATTGTCATCAAATCCCACAAATGTGTTAATACATCTCTCAGTACTTCCTACTCCCCTATCATGAAGCCAATTTTTCCTAAACAGCTGAGCACTGGGTAATTCTTGTAACAAACACTACTAAACAGTGTGAGTAAACACTGTATTTGTTGGAGACTATTTCAAGCTGTGGATTAATACACACATTTGATGCATTAGTGAATATTTATGAAAAGTAGGAAAACAGGCCCATGTTTGCCAAGTGATAAAGGAAACATGTCAATGCAGGCTATGGTGGCTCAATAATGTGTTTTTTAACAGTTCTTTCACAACAATGGACTTATAACGTTAATGCTTTACTTTTGGTAGGACTGTAATTATTAGAAATTGTTTGTTTTGGCTCATTCATGGGATCTGGTGACCGCTAGAAAATGTGTAATTGCCTTCTCTTTTGATAAAAGAAAAGCTGTAACACAGTATTTGTCCTCCTTTCCACTTCAGAACCGGTGTCTTGATTATTGTTTACCTTCAGAGTGCCTCCCTTCACCATGACCTTCTGTCTGTCTGGCTGAACTCCTGTCAGGGCAAAGAGCTGAGCCTTGAACACCATGGGTGGTTCCTCCGTGTTCAGCTCTACTGCATCAAACTTCTCTTTGCCCCATTTCACATTTACTGAAACAGAAACAGGAATAGCATGTCTACATGTTAGTCTCCATGGAAAGTGTTGGGAAACACCATAACTTTGTCAAACTGCTGCCATGTATGATACAGCATCTAGATGAAGAAGTGCTTCAAGGAATCGTACAGTTAACGGATTTGTGCAACTCAATAATGGGCCAAAGCACAACGAAAGCTAACAACAAATAGCCTTGGCTCCCACCACGCGTTACAGCGGCTAATTAGTCACAAGATATATATAACGCCTATACAGGTGATCACTTTAAACGGCAAACTCATGTTTTACATGCATTGTTGATCTCCAAATGCCGCAACTGCAGGGTAAAGCTTATAAACTGTACACTACGATTTGGCTAGCTTTGTTAGCAATGCTATTTGAGCTAGAAAGGCGTGATTCAGTTATTTCCATACGGGTACAAAGTTAAAACAGGTAAATGTCTTTAAAATCACAGGAAAATAAGATGTTGCCAGGCCAGTTATGAAACAAAGACTTTAAATAACCACTTAAACCGCCGTGGCTTTTACCTGTTATTATATAGGGCTAACATGGCTAGCTGACAGTTAGTTAGCTGTTTCTGTTTTGTCAGATGGCAGTTAGAGTAGCCGGCTTCACTCTAGCAAACTTAACACCACAAACAAACAGCAATACGCAGAGTGCTGGCAACAAATTTCTATGCTCCCTACGTCAAAACATAGTTTAAGGAAAACCCAACCAGTGGCCTAATAAGGCTGGATGAGACTGCCTGCTACTTCATTAGCATGCTAACTGCAGATCATGCTAAAGCTACTAAGCTTAACAAGCTAATGCAATTTACGCTGCTGCACTAAACACGTGTAAGCACTGGTGTTTTATTCTTTCCGTGGCAATGAATGCTGTGTTAAATGATAACATACCTGTAAACACCGGCATATTTGGCAAGCTACTTCTCAACTCTTCATTTTTCCTGTTTCAATCCACCGGGGGCGCGAATGAAGAGTTGGCTAGTTCTCGTCTGAACTTCATTCAAACAGAATGACGCTGCAACAACACGCTGGGGAACTTATCGATGCTCTGGACATCTGCTAACCAATTTCATGCATGCAGCGCACCGGACCAAAACACACCCAGATATTTTTTTAGTGATCATTTAGAGACGTTTATTACGGTGTTCACGAGAGTCAGTTGTTGTTACTGAGGCTTAACCATCCACAGCACTGAGCAGGTAACATAAAATTAATTTTAGTGTGGTTCTGTAATTGACGCACCATAGATGGATTCACCTGCCGGATGAAAATAAGATGATGAGCCCTAGAAGTGTATAGTTTTTCCATGCTGGAATACTACCTGGACCAGCATTTACTGTATGATCTGGATGTACCAAGTCATTTAGAATATGCTGTGTAAGCACAAAACTGAAATAATAAAAGGTTCAAAAAGAGGCAAACAGAACCTCTCGACATGGCTTTAAGATGAGAAATAAAACAGAACCCACCCTAAGGCCTCCTTGTCATATATATAGTGCTTATGCGCAATATATTCCTGTAGCTCCTCATAATAATGGCAAAGTTACGTGACACTAAGTCTGGAGCTCACCCATTTGGCCTCATTAGCAGTCTAGTTTTGGGATGGTTCCATGTAAGGCCTGGATGGTAAAATATAAACCAACATTGCATCACAGTGAAAACTAGTATACAATGAATGATAAAGATATGTTTATTGACATATCTTACTCTAAAAGGACTCCAATGCAATTAACCATGCAAATTATCCAAGACAAGAGTAGATCATAGTTCCAGCAGTTTTTTTAACTGAACAAAAAAGTTATAAAATGAAAAGATTGCGGAGGTATTCCATAACTTTATGTCTCTTATTATATACACTGGGGGCTCCGCATTAACGGACACTTCATGTTAGCACACAACTTGTAATTGTTAACAAGGACAATTACGCTGACACAGGTAGGCTTTACATACTATCCCAAATGGTTACATGATATGAACGGAGTCTGGGGACTTGCTTTTGACACGCTAACTCTATTGCAATGTGTCCATAGAGGTAACTTAATATATATATTTTATATACTCAAACCAGAAAAAGTAAGTTCTGATAAAACCACAATGTGTGGTGATTTCTTAAAAATAAATGATGAAGAGTTAAGATTTGTCTTGTTTTGGAGGAAAAAAATAAACAGACAGACAGATACAGTAAAATCAATATCCAAACGTTATGCACTAGGTGGGCCAAATGTTACACCTGTTTAGTCTTCTTCATAAATAATTTACAATTCAAACAGTGCAGTTTTACATTTACAACCTATTTTCCTTTGACCATTTATCTATGAATCAATGTAAGGCAAATACATTACAAAAAAAAAAACAATACAAGAAAAAAATATTGCAATGTACCAAAATAAACAAAAACAAAAAAATCAATTAAGTTTTAGGACTCCTATATGCCATTACAATGGAATATTCCTTATGGCTTGGATAAAAACAATTATAATAATAAAATACGTATAGATTTAAATGATGATCTTGCATGCCCTCACCAATACATCTAATACTATGTCCAACATTTGTCCCAAACCTGATAAGTGACTTCATGAGTGATAAATAAAGGCAAAAGTCAGAGACATTAGATGAAGGTATCAGTTTTTTTTTTTTTTTTTTTTTTTTTTGTAGCTGGAAACAGAAGTATGTCGTGTATTAAGCTTGAGTATCTGTCAGGTGGGAAAAATTACAAAACAGATATTCATTTTTCCACCGAGACACATAAATTCACCACTGCAGATTCGAACTTTGCATGACAGTACCTTTAAACTCGAACACATACTTGCAGTGAGTCCCAAAACTTCTTATACGTTCCTGTTTCCATCAGAACTGGTTGTATAACAGGAAATACAGAATGGCTCCATGACATGAGTCCTCTATTATCGCTGCAGTCCGCTTAGTTTGAGACAAGTGTGCCATCTTCTGCAGAAATGAGGCAAGTTTGAGTTGGATGATGGTTTTCTTGAAGAAAGGCGGCGGAGATGGAGGGGAGGAGGGTATCAGGCCCTTTAATGTCCATGATGCCTTGTGTCTGACGTAAGTTACAATTTCCAGCGCTGTTTATTTATTGATATATTTTTTTCTTTAATGAATTTCTATGGGCCACAGGTTTCTCCTCGCTTTTTTGAGGATGAGGAACGGTTCAGATGGTTAGCTGAAAGAAAGAATAGAGACAGGTGTCCAGTAAAAGAAAGATAATATTTCAAGTCGGTTAGTAAACCCAATTTAAGTCAACATACAACAGGAAAGCTTGTTTACAGACTGCAACACCGCGTATCACCTTTGCATCGTGGTTTGACAGGTACTGCCAAAATCCTTAATGTGACCATTCTAATGAGAATCGTATTGTAAGTCTACAAGTTAGTTAATGGAACCCAACAACACATTAGTGCCACTAGAAAATAAATGAGAATCAAGTGTCAACTGGAAAGAGCCCAGGAGTCAACTAAACTAACCAGGAAGTGTCTCGTGTTAGAAACACCCAGTAACACAATTAATAAATAGACAAGTTGAAGTTGTAGACAAAAGTTTAAAAATAATAATAACATCATCACCACTTTCTGAAGAAGTCTCAACAAGTGCTGGATGTTAGTCTGCTGCTTGAGGCTGGACTGCGCCTTCCATACAACACAGGAGACAAACAGCAGGTCATGTGACTGACTAGACACATCGCAGCCCACCAGATGTGATAAATACACCCTGACTGCAGCACACCACCCACGCCTAAAACAATTACAGTGCCTTATTGTTATTAAGTGCAGTTAGCCGTAGCTATCTGAACACAAGTGACAGAACCTCTCCCTTATATACACAACCAGAGTAAAGAATACAAATAAAAAAATTTGAAACAAGTCAAAAAACACAGAAATTTGTCCCAAATTGTCAAGTTACTCTCAAGCCCTATTGTTTTTAGGTTCCTATGAAGGACTGGTTTGGTCCAGAGCGAGTGGACATAGGAACGAGGAGAGGCTTCGGAGAATGTAGATGGGGTCTTGGAATCTTTCTTTCCCAGGTGACTGATCCATTTCTTCTGCTCGTTTGGGTCAGGCCAGCAGGAGTACGTCCCGGCAGAGGTCACATCGTGAATTTACTGTAGGGGACAGCATAAGATGAGGTTTACTGAAGCACCTCTGACAAGTATGACAAGTACTCCTGGATCTACATCTTCTTTGATGAGCTGATTATTTGTTTGGTCTATAAGTTGGGAGAAAGCAGTGAAAATGCCCATTGGTTTTATGAAGCCCGACTAATATATTTCAGTGGCTTGCTTTGTCCAACCATTAGTTCAAACTCAAAGGATTTGG
Source organism: Lates japonicus (assembly GCA_033238685.1). Taxonomy (NCBI): domain Eukaryota; kingdom Metazoa; phylum Chordata; class Actinopteri; family Centropomidae; genus Lates; species Lates japonicus. The sequence continues at coordinate 8,038,695 of BRZM01000010.1, read as the reverse complement.
TTTACTATTGCAGATGAGGAAAACCAAACAAACTATGACTCAAATTAATTATCTTCATCATGCAGATGATATGCAATCTGCAATGCAGACATCATCAGCTGATAGGCTTATCCACCATTCCTTAGACTTGTACTTCATGGTAAAATTGCAAATAAATAACCTGCACCAAACCCTTAAAGGTCATCAGAATCTCACCAATGCTTATAAAGTCATGTCTAGACCAGGGCTTCAACATCAACTGAAAATATATATAGTTAATGACTGCCCATCAGCTATAAACAGAAAATAATCATAGGTATAACATATAAGAGCTCTAAGAGTAAAACTATGTTTGTCCATCATCACAGCTTGGACAGTTGGCAGGTTACCTTTGCAAGGAGCAATAACGTCCTCCTTTTTGTCGAGGTGGTCCTTGTGGCACTTGACGTGGCAGCGGCGACACTCAAGGGCCGGAGGCGGCTTGAAGACGTGCCACAGAGGCTTGGCACAGGCCTCGCAGTTGGAAGGGAAGTGATATAGCGTGGGGATGAACTCGTGGCCTTTGTGTGGGAGACAGTTGGTCTTGTCTCCCTGAGGGACCGTCTCCATGTCCGCCTCCTTCCTGCACTCCCCCTCGTTGACATAAAGAATCTGAACGCAGACAAAAAGGAGCACATTTCTGAGGCTGAGCATAACTTCTCGGAGAATCTGACATTTTGACATCAGAAGGAAGTGCAGAGGAGGACACGTGGTCAGACTTCAAAAATCTAGAGGACAGGAAAGAGTCTCCCACCTGGAATATCCTTGGAATCTCCTCTGTCTCAGCCCGGTACACGTCTCCTTGAGTGACTGGTCTCACATGAAATAGTTTGCTGCAAAAGAAGACACAAAATTAGCAATTACATATCAGCACTACTGACTAGTAAGCAAAACCCCTGCTCCACCACATCTGTAGATAAGTTGTGTTCTTGTAGTCCGCATTTCATCGACAAAAGAAGCAAACAACAGCAACAAAAAATACTTATTCGATATCTAGTACCATTGACGGGTTGGACTGTTCCTTATCCTGCTCATCGTTGTAGAACAGAATCTTCTTACTGCTCACCACCACTTACTGCAAATATTACAAAGACAATGAAAGGAAGGATGATATTGTTTAAAAAGTTGACAGCATAACAAAGTTTAACACAACACTGGCGAAGAGAGGAAATGCCAGGAAATACACACAACATACCTGCTTCTTCCATCCGTATCGCTTGATATTAGCACGATTAGGAATGGACAGCCAACCCTCCAATCTGGATTCTGCATGTGAAAAAGTCACAAATCAATAGTGTATTTAAGGCACTAGCCATACAGTGATTAAATCCAAACTCAACTAGGGGAAAAAAACAAAACAAAAGTCAAGTCATAAAAGTCAGAACTGTTTTGTAAATAACACCAGGTGAACCCCATGAGGAGCTCTGCCAGCATTATGATAATTGCGCTGGAGTAGGTGACAAGGGACAAGTTTAGTTTATCCCATGCTGCTACTACACACTCCCCATGCAGGAGGAAAATATTAGACATAGGTAAGTCCTTCTTACAGCATGTTAACAGAGCATGGAAGATTTTATCATTTAAAATCATGTTAAAAGCTCCATAATAATAGTTTTGCAGCAGGAATTAGTGATTACTTCCTTCCAAGTAGCTTGATCACTCACTCCTTTAATAAAAACAAACATATTCCGTATATAAGTTATTTGGTGTTAAAATTATAACTTCAAGGGCATGCAGCTGAAACAACACAAGCTAAACAGGAACAGTGAACTAAGAGGGGCTTGTCTGCTAACATGTGCCACTGTGAGGGAGGTCTTTGTGTCCAAAACGAGCAGTACGTCTGGGTGAACATGCCGACAAAAAGACAAAAACTAAAGTAGAAACTAAGAGTGTTAAGTGTTTGAAGCACACAGTGCCATTAAAAACAGCTTTTTCAGTTTCCAGACACATTTTGAAAGGTGCTGAGAGTGACACGGCAAACCTCACACAGGGTGTAGTCAGTAACCTCTGATGTGGTTGCTTTACTGTTAGGGCTGACCTTGTAAGCAAATTCGCTGCCAGCGTTGTCATTTAACACCCCATTAACGTTAGTCAATACATTTTGTTTGCCGCGCTGTTTTGATGTCATTTACTTCCCCACTCTATCAGGCTTCTTTCAAAAGTGTTTGATGAAATCTCCCCTATCAGAGATGGCTGTGTCACCTCTGGCAAAAAAACGCTCAAGAAAATCAGAAGAAAAGACAAAACACACAACAGCTGCAGCGCAGGCCAGGCAAAAAGGGCTCTCAGTTACTCACAGAGGGAAAGGAATAGAAGTTACAAAGATAAGAAGAGCAAGGAGAACCAACTGGACATGAGGGAAATAAAGAGAGAATGGTTTAACCACAGACACAGGACAATGTACATTGGTATACAAGTTAGATCTTGTATGGGAAAAAGATGAGTTTACTTTCATTTATCTTGAACAACTTTTGTAACCAGTCGCTTGACTTTAATAACTCTGACTGTCTCAGCTTTCAACCTAAATGTACCAAACCTAAAACCACAGGCACCTGTTGAACAGTCTGTTCAATAAGCACCTGTTACTATTTCTAAATGTATGCAATACATTTGTAGACAGTAAATCATTTTTTAACTCCCTAAAAGCATATAGTAAACACTGCAAATAAAGTGACAAAACTAATAGTAACATTTAACTGACAAAAGTAGCATTTCTCAATGTGTTATGTCCTTTTTGTTAGTAAGATGTTTTAAAATAAAATCCAGACAACCACATACATCCTGCATTAACCGAAACACAGTAAATCAAGATCTGTAACATTAGAAACTACATAATTGGAACACACAGTGCCTTATTCGAAGAAAACACAAGGTGTGTGTTTTTTAACTATGCAGATACTACTAAACTTCATTTCCAAGATTTTTAACCTGTATTTGAGACTTGTGTTCCTTTATTAAGTACCAGAAGCAGCAGTGTCCAGATAATCCCTGTGGTGACCTTACCTGCGATGTTGCTGTCTGTCTCATCTGTCTGCAAACTGGTGACGCTCGAGTTATCCATGCGCTGCTGCAGGTCGTTCAGTTTCTCCCGCAGCTGCTCGATGTCGCTCTCCTTGCTGTCCAGCTGCATCTGCAGCTCGTTGCGATATGTGCATTCTTCTGCCAGTTGCTGTCGGTAGGGAAAAGTGAGGAGATTTTGATTAAGAACAAGGAAAAATCCTGCATAATTATACCAGCCTCTAGCACCCTGAGTAATAGCTTACCGCCTGCATCTCGCTCAACTCCTTCTGGTACTTGATGGCCATGTGGTTAAACTTCTCCTTCTCCTGGTTTAGCTCCAGCTGAAGCTTGCGGTTCTCCTTCTCCTTCTTTCGCAGGTCGGCAGTGCTGCCCTTCTTCTTCTGGTCCAGCTTCATGTCCTTGCGGTTCATGATCTCTGCCAGCTTGTTCACCGCCTGACAGATTGAAGTAGATTAATCAGCTACTGTTCTCCACTCGTATTACCAGCCCTCATCATCTGACTAAAAGGATGCATCTTTACCTGAGTCTTCAGCGTGCGCTCTGTGTTGAGGACCTTCTCGTAGTTGGCCTTGATTGTATTTGCAATCTCCTCCTTCTGAGCTACATACTCTGTCAAGGGAAAGACAGTCAGCTTGTGCAACAGCATCATTTAATTACAGTATAGCAGGGGGATATAAAGGTCAACAAAGGGATTGTACCTTCTTCCTGAGTACGAAGCTTCTCATTCAAATCAGCCTTCTCTTTGCTGAGGTTCTCCACATCTTTGGTCAGAGTTTTATTAGATTCCTCGAGCTGCACAGGAAGATGAAAGTTACTAATGTTCCCACTCAATGTTGAGACAAACAAATCTGATTAATATGGTATCTTACTGAGAGAGCAGTAGAGGGGGATATTTAGGTTTCACTCACCCGAGCAATGGTGGCCTCCTTTTCCCCAACCTCCTGCTTATGTCTAGTCACTGCCTTCTTGTTCTCCTGGCTGAGCTCAAAGTACTGCTCCTCCTGAAGTGCCCGGGCGAGCTGCTCTGACTCCGCCTTGGTCACTGTCAGATCCAGCTGGGCAGACAGGGAGTCCCTTTGTCCAGGATAAAACAGATTTTCAAAGTTAAATGAAATCCTCATCACTTCAGCTCTCTTCAAACATGAGACAATAAAATCTTGACAAGACAACAGGATATATAAACACCAGCTGATAAACAATCAGTATTTGGATGGTTAAATCTGTGAGTTGCAGGGCTGCAGTGTGCATGAAGAGAATTCAGTTTCTTACCTTTCACTGCACAACTCCTGCACCTTTTTATGAGCCTCTTGTACCTGCCGGTTCCTTTCCTCAATCTCCTCTTTTAGTTCCTTGACCTGAGTTTTGTAAAGCGTCTGAAGGAGGACAGAGAGATAATTCAGACATTCGCTTTCACACTTAATAAAGGGGGCAGAGAAACTGGATGGACTGAGGCTTATACTTACAGAAAAATACTGTTCGGCCTCAAGCTGGTCCTGAAGTTCCCTCATCTGTCCCTCGTTGCCTCTGTATTGTCTGGTAACGCATCAACAAAGAACATTTCATTATTAAATCCACATATCTGGCTAGTTTTACACGCTCAAAAGTTTGAGCACTTTCTAAACACACTCCTCTAAGTCAGCCACTGTAGTAAATGCAACTGAGCAGCACAACCAGCAGCACTGGCCACTGCGCTCGCCAGGGGATTAGCGATGGAGTGGATGGAGCTGGACTCGGTAAACCTTAATCCTGTGGTGTAAACACTGTCACAGAACAGCTTTGGCATAGTCGCCCTCTAAGCTGGAATAATAGCACTTATTTGAAAATAGCAAGCAATTGTAGGGCAATTTACGCCTTGACTTCCAAAGAGCATTACTGGGCAGCGCAGCAAATAACAGAAAATTGGAACTCCTGGCTGGAGCTACTGCCAGTGTGTATGAGAGTAAAAAATAACTGCACAATGGTGCAAATAACCTCAGACTTTCAAATTTTCCTAGAAAACATAAGGGTTTTGTTTATTTATTCATTTTCTATTCTGTTTCTATTTGTTTATTTTATGCACATTAAATTAGAAAATATCTTGTGTAATGTAAGTAGCAGATAGAAAACATATACATTTCATGAAAAAATTGTAAAAAGATGACTCACTTGGTCAGCTGTGCCAGCTGGAACTCCAGCGAGCGTTTACTCTCTAGTGCTGTGTTGATCTCCTGTTTGAGCTGCTTCTCTGAGCACCTAAGACGGTCCACTTCCTGTGTGCGGTTCTTGAGGTCACTCTGAGCCAGGAGGCGCTTGCTCGACTCCTGTTCTACCTGTATCCGCAGGCTCTTCACCTGGGAGAAGAAAGACGTGAGAGAGGTGAGATATCACAGATACGAGGCCCACATATGCTGTGCAAAGGCATCTTTACTTGATATGGTTGAGTATTAAAACGATTGCCAAGTTGAGAGGGGTTACTTACCTCATCTTCCAGCCTTTCCTTTTGCTTCATCAGCTGCTCCATCTTCTGCACAGACTGCTTGAGGTCAAACTCTAGCATCGAGCACTGTTTCTCGACCTCCACGACCCGGCTCTCGGCTCTCATCCTCGCTCCGTTCTCCTCAGACATCTTTTGCTGAACAGCTGCAAAAGGAAAGACCAAGAGTCAATTCTTTCCTACTGCCTATTGACAGAATGTATGGGAATAAATGTGACGACTGGATTAACACAAAATCTGATTATCAGCAGCCAATGCATGTTTTCTCACTGTTTTCTCTTTTACCAAACACATATTCTGATCTTTGAACCTTGTTTTCTGTCAACTATCAATGTGAGTTGAACCTTTTGAATCATTTTAATCAAGAGAATCATAGCATGGAACATATTTGCCCACGAAAGGCTATAGAGTCCATTCCAGCATACACTAGGTGAAAGGCAAGAAATCACCTGGACAGATCATCATTCTATTGTAAAAACTGTTAAGTGTCCGGCCTTAATATGCAATGAGGCAATGTCCTGACACGCTGACTGGCTTACACTCCTTGAATTCCTCCCACCCAAGCAGCCCCTGGAGGTAAGGCTGATAAGATTGTGGAAAAGAAAGACAAAGCAGGAAGAAGGTGATGGGCTGGGAAAGAAGTTACATAAAATGCAGGTGGAAAGTCAACAAAAAATAAGAAATTGAGACAAGGCAAAGGAGGATTGTAGAAGGGAAAAAAGGGAATCAAATAGAAAAAAAGCGTGGGGAAAAAGCAGTGAGTGGGGCATGCTCCGACACAGGACTGGCATACCATTCATGGCAGCTGATTTGGCTTCTTCAATAGACTCGTATTTGTCAGTGAGCTGTGCCCGCGTCACCCTGTGTTCGGTCTGTTCCTGCTCCAGACGCTGCTGCAAGGTTTTCAGTTTGTAGTTCAGGTCTATCTCCAGGTTGTTCTTCTCCTGGTGTGGGGAGGGTTAGAAGCAGGCAAACTTGCATGAAGCAAAGTGAACAAACCACAGGGTAGAAGCTTTTACATATATGTATAAATATTACTACTACTAGTATGTCTTGTGTTTACCTTCTCCAGGTTATTGCTCCTTTCTTGAGCCTGTTTGCGTTCTGACTCCACTTTGGAGAGGCTGAGCTTCAAGTTTTTGTTGTCCTCTTGCAGCCCTGCCATCCTCGCTGAGAATGACAGATAATGACAAATGGTCACAATCATGGTTTTTATTATATATTTATTATGGTACTTTCATTGCTAAAAACAATTTCATAGTTTTCACAGTCTGTGCCTCATACTTCTTTGACATACTGTTTGACTTATGACTTTCAAATCTTGTTTCCCATTAACAGATAACTGGCTGACAGATAAATCAGAGATTGATTTGTCTGCTGTGGGCGTTGTCAGTGCTCGGGCATGTCTGACATCAGTGGGAGAAGTGAGGGATGGCTTCTATTTACATGGCATTTGTGCAGCTGGTCTCAAATGTCTGAACAAGAGTGAGATTTGAAACCAAGCAGAGTTGGTTTAAAATATTCAATTTCTGTGATGCGGTCAAGCTGTCATGGATTTTAGCTAATTATTTTAAGTATAAGTGTTGGATTAGCATGTGCCAGTGCCGTCATTTGCGTTTCAGCAGGCCAGTCACCTTGCAGCTCCCTGATCTCCTCGGATCCCTGGCTGTAGTTCCTCCTCTCCGAGTCCAGGGTGCTCTGAAGAAGCAGGACCTCCTTCTCCAGCTGCGCCTTCTCTCCGTCCGCCCCGCGGCTCCTCTCCTGCAACTCGCGGTTCAAGCTTTCCAACTGGCTCATTGACTTCGCCATCTCCGTGTGGCTCTTCCTCAGCCTCGCTGCCGTGTCCGACTCAGCGCGCAGCAGGTCGTTGGCCTCTTCCAGCTGCCAATCAAAAAGAGAAGAGATAGAGAAGAGATAGAGTTTAATGTTTTGTCCTCCATTAGTCCAGACTGTGTATGTGCATGTGCCATGAATACTGTACCTGATTCTGCAGCTGGGCAATCTTGTCATTGGAGGCCTGCGAGTTCTGGCTGATCTTCCTCATATCTTCGAGCTGCTCCTTTAAAGTTGACACTAGAAATAATAATACAGGAAATTAATTAGACAGCGCTTTGTTTAAAATCCTATTTCAAAACCACACAAAATAACACCTGCAAATTCCCAATTAAAATCAAGTTAATTATATGCAGTGTATCTTCAATTCTAACAGCTTGTAACTTGTTAATCCACTTAGTGCTATCGTCTGTAACAAGAGAAAATTCAGAGAGACGTGCAAAGTTTAGCACTTAACTAGATCTGTAGTTAGCAGTGAGCAAGGTGAAGGGGGTTACACCAGGATACCAAGTAATCCAATAGGAAATACAGTATGTCGTGGCCAGATCGAATGATACTGAGAGGATGAGGGCATTACCATGTAACAAAACTATATTTAAACACCGACTATATCACAGCTTCACTCGGCAATTATACTTTAATTGCAATGCATCTGAATTCTACATCAGCAGCACCTCATTATCTTTTACCCTCATTCTCCAAATTGCGTCTCTTCTCTGCCTCCTGGTCAGCTTTTCTTTGGTACTCGGTGAATCGGTGCTGCAGCATGATCTTGTCCTTTTCCAGCAGAGACATGCTGGCCTCTGCACTCTTCCTAAGGTTTGCCTGTGGCAAGGAACAACAGAGCAGCTATCATGTGGCAGGAACAAACCAAGCCTTAATCTAGCCTCTGATTGTAAACAGTCATTTATTCAACTTCATTGCATTACCAAAACATAAAAACTGTAGCTTCAGCATATCTTTCTTCATATGGATATAACTGCAAAGCAATTAAAATTGTCCTAAAGAAAAAGTGAAAGTAAAAATGTGTCAGAATTTTACCTCTTCATCAAGTTCTTTCATTATTTTGTCGATTTTGGTGTTTGATGTCCTAGGAAGAACAGAGTTTGAGAAAAATACATTTAATGTCTCTTACAACATCAAGCTCTGAAGAAGTTACATGAAAATCTTATGTGCATTGCAGCATGTCAAAGACGGTTTGCTCTTGATAAAAAAAAAAGGTCATAATAAGTTATCTATGGCCCTTTTTGCATTTACAAATATCACAATTTAACTTGGCACGATAAAACAACTTTTTTTTAGAAGTAAATTTGTATAGGTTGGTTCTCACTAAACCTCAATGCTCCGTCCCATGTCTCTGTAATACTGTTGTTTGTCAACCTGACTCAGAGACTCAAGAATTTGCATCAGGTCTTTGGTTTGACTAAGTAAACAGCTACTTTTTTGTGTATGAATAAATTAACTGAACCACACCTGCATTTCTGCTCCAACTCATCTTTCAGCTGCATCTCACTGTGGAGCTGCTCCTCCAGATGGTAGATCCGTTTCTGCAGGTTTTCCAGCTACACAGAAACATGCATAAAATGCATGAGGTGAGATGAAAAATTTGGTAGATATTCCACATCCTGAAGACTTTTTCTTAAAAATGGTGGTCTGCTACTCACATGACTCTTGTCTTCCTTTGTGGAGCTGCTACGCTTGTCACTGGTCTTTGTGGCAGTGGACCTGCGCAGAAGGCTGGAAAAAGAAAAACACTTTTTATGAGTATCTAACTCCAACAATTAAACTATTAATACTTCTTAAAGTAAAAAACAGCCTATTTCTTAAATAAGTTGAAAAATATACATAACACCCTTATGAACTGCATAAACAGGGCAATAGAAGAGTTCACATATCTCATTCAAACAATGTCATTCATAACAAATTGATTTCCACCATAACGAGTGAACTGTATGGATTGCTAATGAGGTCACGAGTCACTTTAAGTCGTAAAATACAGAATGAACAATGCATCATGTCACAGACACATCACTGTAAAAATCCTATTTTTATATACATGCAATTGTAACACAGTGTGCAGCAACACCAGGCAGACTTACTGCTGATTACTGTAGTAAGTGAAGCCTACGAAGGGGAGTTGGTTGCCCACAAAAGCCTTTGGTATGGGAAAGGTCTCCTCCTCCCCCCGATCCTCCTCAATGTCATCAAAGTTACTGGTGTCAGTGTCACTGCTCAGTTCGGGCACTACTGGAGCAGCCGCTGCACGTACCAAGGAAGGAGATGGAAGATTCATGATGATGTAGGAGAAATAGGGCCACCACAGTTCATCACATATAATAAGTCAGTGTGTTAAAGGCACAGTCTGCGATGCAAGACAAAAATTCAAAATGACTGAAGGTCTTCAAATACATGGCCGAACACTGGACACAAAAATCTAAGTCATTTATGTTCTCTAAAGGTTTGGTGGTGGTTTACATCAGTGAACACAGCAGTAAAACAAGCCTATAATTTAAGTAAGATAAGTTAACAATCAACATGTTCATTCTTTCTCTGGGATAGAGAAATGACATAGCAACCATTGTTTCCAATTTTCTCTGCACAGAGTTCTTCTGGATCACAGATCTCTTTTGAAACTCTCTTTAAAACAAGGGACACCGGCCAGCTAGCAGAGCTGATCAGCCAGTGGAACGACAGGGGTGACAGTGCTGACTTCAGCCTAGTAAAGTATCAAATATAAAGCCACTAAAGGACTGACTGTAGCTACTGGATTTAGCCCTACATTTCTAATCTCTCTCTGCTCCAGTGTCAATCCCTGCGCATTAACATTTGCATTGAGCTGCTTCCCCCTGTTGTTGGCCTCAAATACGCTGTGCTGCCAGTTGTTACTCTGAGCAGGAATCACGTTTAGTCTTGGAAAGGATGCTGAATGAATGGCTCGTCTACAAGAATTTCCTGCAACTGTCTGTAGTAGGTCAAATGGAAAACATGATCGCTGGCTACATGATTGCAGTAACAGTGAGCAGGCAGCCAAACGAAATGGGAGGTGTGAAAAGCAATCTGTAATCTTAGCAGTGAAAAATGTTCTTACTCTCTCTAATGTTCTCCCACGTCCATTGGTCATTCTTGAAGAAAGGATGCCTCTTGATCTCATCTACACCGTTACGACCAAGTCGAACTTCCCTGTGGGGGTCAGGAGGACATACTTAGTTTGATACTTGATACATTTTAACAGTTCTGTGTGATTTTCATAATATCTGGAGAAGAAAGCAGTCATACATCTTGATGCAAAGAGGCAGAGCTGCTTTTGTAGTACAAACATTTCTATCGAAATTCTTTCCACAGAGGGTCCTCTACACCAGAAAACACTTAACACCCCAACAAGGAGAGTGGCCTTAAGATAAGAACCCTCTTCATAATCCGGCGCTTGTTCTGTCGTTCTCTAACCTGTCAGTCAGGAAAGCACAGATGAGATTCTTGGCATCGTTGGAGATGTCGCTGTCTTCGGGGAAGGTCAGGGCGTTCTTGTGGTTCATAATTTTGCTGTAGGTCCCCACCAGTGAGTCTGCATAGAAAGGAGTGTCGCCTGTGCACAACACAAGATAAACCAGAGCCAGTGGTTACTGATACGTCCGCAGGAAATTTAATGAGACACTGAAAGTAGTAAAAATATACAGAGAAAGCTACAGCATGTCAAACTATTTTTTGAGTTTCATATTGGAAGTAAAGGTAAAAAATGATACAGGGTTTTTGTCAAGATTTATTAAGAGCATAAACTTTATGATTGATATAATAAAATCAACCTCAAATTGCTGACATTTTCAGCAAACACTTAATCAAAAACTCACCAACTAGCATTTCGTACAGGAACACTCCCACCGACCACCAGTCACACTCTCTGCCATAATAGCCATCTCCTCCTTGGGATTTCAGTACCTCAGGTGAAATGTAGTCTGGAGTTCCCACCGCTGTGTCACATCGTACCATACCATCCTGAGGGGAGGGAAAAAAAAAAAAAAAAACACGAAAAACAACCTCAATAGTTACTTACTTAACACAATACTCAATACTGGAATAAGGAGTCTCAAATGTCAATCATAAGCAAACTAATCATAATGACTGATACCTTGTTCATTTTCATGCAGGTCCCAAAGTCTGCCAGTTTTAAGTGGCCTGCTTTGTCTAGCAACATGTTATCGGGCTTCACGTCCCTGCAGAGGCAAAAACAAAGTGATATCAAATACATATGCACTGCAGGAACACTACATCAAACTCCAAATATGTAACAGGAAAACTAAAGCTCTCTGCAGGTGTGTATGTGTACAGTTTAAGTAAGAGCTGCTTGAGGGTGCCATTTGGGAGAACAGCTCTCCAAATCAGAACTGTCTGAAGTTGCTGCACTCCACTGCAGCGATAGGTCAAAGTTAATGAGGTATGAAGGGAGGTGGGAATTGAGAGAGTAGAATTTAGGTCTTCGTGAAATTTCCTTTAGCTACAACTTTCAGCAAGCAAGAGAAACAGCAGAGAGCTATTTGATACAACTGTCAGGGTGTGAATTTTCCACCACTGCAGCTGTACGGAGGTTAGTGTGCAGAATAATATTAGTAACGATTTCATAAAAGGGAAAATATTCAGGCCTGTTGTGCATAGAAATAATACAATAAAAAGGGTGGTGCCATCTCGCACAGATTGATTCCCCTAAAACTTATTACAGATCCACAGCCAGCATCATGGAACTAAACTGAATAGAAACAACTCATAGACAATTTGAATCTCATAAAAATCCTTGTTGAAAGAACACAACAGAAATGATATAACAATGAAAGGAACCACAACTTATTTAAAAGCCTGCAACTTGTTTGAGATTTCATTTATTTTTAGTTTATAATATAAATTCAGAGGGAATTCTGCGCCTAAGAAAATGGAGTCTCTGCTTTGAAAACAAGTAGTAATGTAACATGAGAGTTATAGTTACAACACTAGCAGCTAGCACCAATGCTAAAAACAGTGCCTCTGTCCCTGAACTACTTCCTGCTTATTACAATGCCCCCTTAGAGCGTAGGGTGCCACCACACCTTCTAGATCCTACAGCATATCTCACAGTTGTCATGGACCATAATAGATTAATGACTTCACACATTTGCTTTGGAAGAGGTTTCAGAGGAAGAGAAGAAACTGCTGCACAGTTAGATATGCATCACATCCACGTGTTTGACTGCAGCCAAAACAAATAACAGGAGGAAGTAGAAGTTTTGTTGTTACCTGTGAATGAAGCCCATGGAGTGGATTCCATCCAGAGCCAGCACCACCTCAGCTGTGTAAAAGCGCGCCCACTTCTCTGGGACGTCATAGTTGCTCATCAAGTTAACCAAATCGCCACCGGGCATGTATTCCATCACCATGTAGAGGTAGCGATCATCTTGGAAAGCAAAAAAGAGCTGTGGAATGAAAAAAAAAGGAAAACTATAAATAGTCAGAAAACTGCCACTCAATTTACTTGTTAATTTCAGATTCACGTCTGGCTCGGTTTAATGACATCAAACTGTCACATCATCACCTGCACCACCCAGGCGCTGTCAGCAAAAGCCATGATGTCCCTCTCTTCCCAGAAGAAAGCAGAGTCCGACCTCTTGATCATCTCAAACTTGCTCAGCAGCTTCATGGCGTATACTTTGCTCGTGGCTTTGTGTCTTACCTGGAAAAGATAATGAGGCGACAGTCAAGTCAGAATTACTAAGTTCTTCGTAAGGTGTTTTAGAGCAGAGCATAAGAAATATTACATTAGAAGTTTACATACAGAATGGCGTTCTTACCAACTGCACCTCTCCAAATGCACCCCTCCCAATAACTTTAACCACCTCATAGTCTTCTGCTTTCATGCGTAGATCACGAATTTTACTAATGGTTTCCTTGTCTGGGAAAAAAAACAAGCAAAGACAGATGTTACAAAAACAGAATCTATGCAGGGAACTACACTCTACTTAAGTTATTACATTGACCTTTAAGAGGAATCTTATCCTTAGCTTTGCACACCAGTGACGTAAAGTTAATACAGGATATGTGCCTGAGAGAGTTTGTAGATAACAGTTTCTATTTTGTCGTTTTCGTTTCTAGTGGCTACATTTTGTATGCATGATCACTCCCCCACTTGCTGCCACCCTGTTTGTATAATCTAACATCATTAGGTGGTGTGTAATGTCTACATATAGCAGAGGCTTGCTTTTATAGAAACATCTAGTATGTTGGCAGACCAGAAAAAGCTGACAGCCTCTGCACAGCTGAGAGACATTGTTCAAGGAAAGTTTGTTGCTTACTGAGAGTTGGCCTCTCTCTGATGTAACAATGCTAGTTCCCCTAGGGGAGATAGTATTCACTGTTCAGCCAAATTTGGTCATAGCTGGACTAGGGGGATAATTTTCAATTCACATGGGTCACAACTGGCACGGGAATGCATGGAAAAGAGGGGTGTGCGGGGGCATCCAAGTTCAATCAATCTAAAAATAAAAAGCAAGCCCTGAGCTATTAGAATAAGAACATTTGAGAATGAGTCATTTCCACTCTGTGCAGAGGTTCCCGGGATCATGATCTCTTCTGGAAAAATCCCAGACGTCCAAAAAAGAAATATAAACCACGTTTAGAAACAGTGCTAATAGGTTTTTATGTTGCTGGTACAGAGAATATACTGTACCTATGTGTATTTGCGTGTGTAGGTGGGTGGAGGAAGAGTATTTCCAGTTGGTCCCAGTGTATATACAGTAGAGCAATTGGCTGATGCGATCAGGGTGCAAAGCACAATGTATGGAGGAGCAAATTCAGAGTAAAGAGCCCCTCAGGCAATGCATGCAACTGAGGACCAGTGTCTCACAAGACAGGCAGTCCATTAGTCCATATCCATCGATGCTTTTCAAGCACTTGGGTGCTATACACAAAAGTACGGTACTAAGAGTAATTGAAGAGATTCCTAATGGCAGTTTTTGCCCAAGGGTTTACAGTAGCTCTGGTTGATATTCAAATGTAGAAAAGTGAATTTTAGGTTTCCTACAACATATAAAATGCATGCAAGACCTGACAAAGATAAACGCTCAACTCTTAAACATCAAGTAAAGAGACTCGGATCACACTTTGTCACTATGTCTTACAAAGGCAAGTTGTAGTTGCTGATTTGGCAACCATATCATCTCACGTTATTACAAATGAATACATTTTATACACTGCTAGTCAAAAAAGCATAGGGTTTTAATAAGTTTAATGTATATCTGCCATTGTGGATAAATCTGTGCACTTCCACAGCATGCAATACACAGCGCACAGTGCCAATCCTTTCCCCATGAAAGAAATGACTATCTTATCTGCACTGTACACATCAATGACATTTTTTTAAATAGATCTGTAATAGATCTAGCGTTTCTCTACAGGAGGACTATGAAGAGACACCAAGGAAAATGAAAAGTGATACAGATGGCTGCACAAAGAGAGGGAGAATATTTTGGGTTGTATGAGGGACAGAAACAAAGGAGGCAGGGAGAGAAAGCATATGTTTGGTTATTGGTGTTTTGTTAAATTATATGTTTGTCTATGTGTTATTCAGGAAATTAAATACATATATCCCCAAGATATAACACTGGTTCTTTGCCCCCCACCTCAGACATTCCTGGCTTTACAAGAACAAGTCCTGCAGTAAACATTGTAACATGAGAGTTGCAGTTTCCTAGAAATGTAAATGCAGAGACTTGGGCAGTTAGATCAGATCTGTTAAGGAAAGGAAGATTCAGCCTCGCTCTCAGCCTTCGAATGATACTTTCTGCTTTGTCTAAAACATACACCCAGAGGAGCCCCTTTGTTGGGGACACTAAGCAGCAGACACCTATTGTGTCCAAGCCTACATAGAGGCGGTGACCCAAAAACAGTCTTCTTTTCTGAGCCTAGGCTTATACCAACATGTAACAGGGGTCTGCAAATGCAAATGGTTAGAGTGAAAGACATGGGCGAGATCGGCATTAAAGGAGGACATGAGGAGAAAAAAGCATGACGTGAGCTACTTACATCTATTCAAAAAGTTGTCAATGCTCTTGTTTTTCCTCAGGGCAGGGAAGTCAAGGTCGTACACCAGTGCATCCAAGCCATCCTGAAGGGAGAGGAGTAGGGTTAACAAGCAGGCAAACAAAGCTCCACAGTGTTTATTACTCCAACAACATTCAAGACAACATGTAAAATGCAAACACGTCGTCCTGTCCAGCTACTGGTCTCTGTAGAACGGCTTTGAGCTGAGACGACTGCACACGCCAAGCAGTGGGCTTTCAGCCTGGATTACATTTATAAAGTCTAGGAGGGTTTTAGCTCATTACAAATACCCGGATTTAAGTCCAACTGTAAGCATTCACAGTTTTTTAAAGTGATTAATGACTGATCCACTTAAGGACTTCAAAGGATGCTTGTTTATTAAAAGGAGCTTCAAAATATGTCTTGCATGTCGTCTGGCATGGATAGGACTATGTTCAATTTAAATTAAAATCAAAAATCACTGTTGGAAACCCCCTAAAATGCAGATTTTTTCGTAAATTCATGCTGTCAATCTATAAATACACGTGAGGAAAAATTACTGTTGCAAGCAAAAAGTTTGAATAAGCTGAAGCAAACATGAACATTGTGAAAAGGCGGGTGCGTCACAGCAGCACTAGTTTTTTTCTACAATGTATTTGCATAAGAAAAATGGCTGACGTAAAAAGCAAGTGCCTGGAAGATTTTTAACACCCACCAGTCGTTCTGGCTGAATGACCAGAGGCTGAATTTCCCACCCTGGTCACAAAGTTTCTAATAAAAGCAGCTGGGGAAACTAAG